>CAOLHI010000183.1:600000-1028096 GCA_948474755.1 Ctenosaura bakeri | reverse complement strand
AGCATGATTGATCCTCACTGAGTACTGATCAAACAAGACAACAAATTTCATGACTAATTTCCTCTGTCTCATTTCATCATAACTGGATTCAGAAACGTATACCCTTATAAACTGCTAGCGTATCAGCTCTTATATGAATAAGTGGGAGCTGTGATTGCATTTTAGGATACTCTTTGAGGGACTGCATTTTAGGATTGGGCTTCAAATCAGCAACCACTAAAAGCAATTAAAGGAAGGAGCTGCTGGTCTAAACAAACAACATGCATACATAACAACTGAAAGCACCAATAAAAATTACTCTTTCAGAATGAATATTTAAGTGTCTTTGGAATAAACATGAAAATGACAGGCATAAACTATGTGGCAATAATAGATGCATATGCCGATGCACTTCTACTTCAATCATCTCTAAAGTAGAGACTATACAAAGTGCCTTGAACCCTGTCCTCCACAGCTCTTTCCCCATACTTTTTGGTCCTAGGGTAAACTCACATACTACATACTACAGAAAAAGGTACCAAGCAGGGTGCAACATCTCTCTTCTTAAAACCCTCTGATGGTTTAAATCACACCAACTACCTCTCTTCAAACATAATTATAGCACTGACACATACCATGTTGCTGACATTACATACAGTACTGTTTGATTATTAATATTATACTATATTTTGAGAATCTGATTAAAAATTTGAAATTTGATAATTTTTGACACCACTAAAATCAGGGTATGGTTTTTAACTCGTTATAAAACCACACAATTTTTTTCTCAACCCATGGACTGTGGTCATCCTTCAGGACACCTATATTCTTTAAACAGTTCACATAGTCATTTATGGCAACAGGCTTTAAATTACAGCAGAAAGCATCTTAAGCATAGCCAATTTTCAGCAGTCTTCAACAAATGAAAAGAAAATCACTATTATAATAATTTAGGTTTGTTTATTGCTCATGACATTTTGATTGTGTTATCCTATTGATGTGATCGTCATAGCCTTGTTTTACTGTATAAAGACACATACAGTAATACAGATACTAATATTTCTTCTATAGAATCATGAAATTTCATGTTGCCAAAAGGAAGTTTAAAGAAACTTTGCGTCCTTATGATGTCAAAGATGTAATTGAACAATATTCAGCAGGTCATCTGGATATGTTGTGCAGAATTAAAAGTCTTCAATCACGGTAAGGAAACTACTTCGTTCTACAAAAGAATCCCCCTGTATGAATTACCTTGATTTTTAGTGGGGCCACATGTTTTAATACTCCTAACTAAGTCTTGCTTGGCATTTATTTTCCTTTAGCTTTTGCAGGCTATAGTCTTCCCTACTATAAGTTCATTTAAGCCTGAAATTAAAAATTATATGTGGAAACAGTTAATTCCTCAATATCTACTAATAAATATGGATACACCAAAGCATTGTCACTGAGCTTTGGTGGGTGGCAAGTTAATGATAAGGTAGCTTCTGTCCCTTTCACAATAGCATATTCTAAGACTAAACTAGTAGCACTAACTATCTTTCTGACAGATCAGATAACTGCACATAGCAGAAACAAATGTCTCAATCATGGCCAGAGACTTTATATTAAAAATAATAATTATAACATTGGTCAATATTCAAAATACAATCCTCTCTTAATATAAGGATCCAAGGGAAGTCAGGTACACCTGAAGACAAAAATGTAAATGCTACCTGTTGAAGTGGGCATGCATATTTGTGTATTTAACTGTCTTGCAGGGTTGACCAAATTCTTGGAAGAGGACAAATTGCCCCTGATAAAAAAAGCCGAGAGAAGAATACTGTAGAGAATGAGACAGCAGATGACCTTAGCATGCTAGGGCGTGTAGTCAAGGTGGAAAAACAGGTAACATGACTTCAAAGAATAATAATCAGCTTTCTTTTACTGATCACCTATTAAAATAATTAATATTGTTTAATATTTGCAATAATAAAGTCTCCACACAAGGCACTTTTATGCAAAATTGCTATCTTGAAGGCTACGATGTCAATCAGTTCCAACTACTGACATTTCATTGGTGTCAGTGAATCTGCACCAGTTAAGTGCAATTTGTCTGCAAGACTGCAGGTCATAATAGAAATCCTTCCCAGAAGTATCTGAGGAATTTCCAGAGATTTTAGTAAATTGTCACTGAGGCTGCTCAGACTGGACTGTAGCCTGGATGGCAAACTTTTGATTACATTTTTTTCAGCAGTTTGAGATAAATTAGGGATGAGCCTCATGTGTCCTCTGAAGCCTCCCTTTTCATTCCCTTCAATATCTCCCAGTATGCTCCAAAAGTCCCAACAGTAGCTGGTTTTTTGAGCATTGCAGTTTGCCACTCAGTTTCAGCTTCAAAGCACAATGTCCACAAAAAGCTGCTCTTATAACAGCCCTACCTGCTGTGCTCCCTCCTCTTTCCTGCCATATTTCTGCATTGGTCTGTTTTCCTCTTCTTCTCCCTGCCTGTCTGCTTTTGTGGGGCATACTTTTTCTCTCAACAGCTATGGAAAGGAGAGAAGGTCAAGGGAGACTGTGGTAGTGGCAACAGCAGCTCTAGCATTCTCTGCTCATAGCTGAAAGGGAAAGGGGTGCATAGCTGCCAACTCTTTTTAAAATCCCTTGTTTGTTCCCAAGAGTCCTGGGAACAAAGGCATAGGTGTGGGTAATATTGTCATTCCCAAGTACCTGTGTACAGCCAATTCTCCATTCATCTCCCAAATGACTTAGCTCTCAGGACACTTGAGAGCATGCAAGGCATTTTTAAGAATCATTAGCCACATCCCCTCCTCCTCTTTCAGCAGAAACCAGAGGACCCAAAAGCTGCCACTGCTGCTGCCACCTTGTTCCTCCTCCTCTCCTCTTCCTTCTATGACTGCCAGGAGAAAGAAAGTATTAAGTTGCTGCGGAATCAACCAACTGCAGTTTTTCCTGGGCCTTTTTTTCCCAATGCTGGAAAATGAGCATAGCTGTCTGAAGGACAAAAGGAGGCAAGACTGATCTCCAGCACTCTAACTGTGCTCACATCCATTGTCTGAAAATTCACATACAATTAACATTTTTTATATCTTGTATATATATTTTTTGCCATCTGAATAGAATGCATCCTTTGATAGTCACAGGCTATTTTCTTCTTCTATTTCCAGGTCCAGTCTATTGAGTCAAAATTAGACTCACTACTAGATATTTACCAACAGGTCTTGAAGAAAGGATCTCTGTCTGCACTAACTTTGGCTTCATTTCAAATGCCAACTTTTGAATGTGATCAAACCTCTGATTATCAAAGTTCTGTAGACAGTAAAGAGCTGTCTAATTCTGCCCAGACTAGTGAATGTGTATCCAGATCAGCCAGTGTCAACATGCCATGTGGCCTCCAGCTTATACTGACACCAAATGAATTTAACCCTCAAGCTTACTATGCTTTTAGTCCAACTATGCATAGTCAAGCCACACAGGTGCCCAATGATGGACCTGTAGTTCTACAAGCTAATAATGCACTAAACCAAATAAATCAGACATCGAAGCCAACAACGCCTACAACATTACAGATACCCCCTTTTTCATCAGTAAAGCATATCAACAGGCTGGAACCTATACATATTATTCCTGTGAGCACACAGGAAAATACTTCTGATGTCACCGGTTGCCTTGTTGCTTCTAAAGATAATGGACAAAATACAAAGTCTAATGTGACAAAGGACAATTCATGGAGAAAAAGCCTTGATACAGAAGGGGAACCCCTAATCTCAGTGAAACCAATAGCGCAAATGGATATAGGGAAATCACTGTCAGTACAAAACCTTATACAGCCAACAGCAGAAGAACTGAATGTACAGATTTCTGGAAGTGATACCAGTAGTACAAGAGGCAGTCAAGAATTATACAGCAAATGGAGGGAATCAAAATTATTTATAACTGATGAAGACTTGGAAGTAGAGAGAGAAAGTGAGACTTTTGAAGCCATTTCTCACCCATTAGTGGAAACCACTCTCTCTACAGACTCTCTGAGGACTGGAATGTCAAGATCATCTCAAAGCATTTGCAAGCCAGGAGACAGTACTGATACTCTCAGCCTGCCTCATGTCAAACTTAAATAGCATTCTGTGGATTTTGTTCAGATGCTGAGTAATCCTTTCAGTCATACATATCAGAGCATGGACTATTTTGAAAACCCTTTTAATGATTTTTTTTTAAAAAATTAATCAGGAAGAAAGGCAGTTGTATGAGTCCATAACTTTCAGGTGCATGAAAATGCATGTTTAGGTGACTGATAACATTCTAATTTATACCTACAGTACATTGTTATTTTTGAATAGTACAATAGGTATAAATAGGAATCTATATGCTTCAGATTTATTAAAGAACAAAAAGATCTGAACATTTGGAAATGATGTTATTTCTATAGTATGTAAAATTAACATAACATATAAAGCACTTTGCTTCTGGTTTAAGTTAATACTACATATGACCTGAAACAGACCATGTTTACATTTACATCAACAAAATTATCAACAGCTGCTACTGAAGGAAACGTATAATATGAGATTACAAATGGCTGCTAATTGCAAGCTAAGATGAATTGGCTATTTTAGAAGAGTGTTGATTTCTGTATTCCTTTGAAGATATAGAACTGAGACAAAATATTTTGCACAGCACTTTTTAAGAGGTTTTTTTTTTTGTGACTGAACATTTTTTACTGTGAAATGTTCTAAATTCCAAATCATTAGGAGGACTTTCAATGTGAAATGTTCTCTGTCTCACACTTTCCAGATTCACTGTTGGTCTCCTTGTGGATGTAAACTCTTTAGGCAGAAGTCTTTGCAAAGGAAAAACAGATATTTGATTGTATATGTAATATTTTCTCCCTTTAGACCATAGTTCTGTTTTCTGAGGTCAAATGATAGCACAATCGGAGGTGGGGGAAAAGAAAAGTACTAGGTAAAGAAAAACAGGGAAGAAAAAAGTAAGATAAAAGGAGACTATATGCTTTTTTAAAAAAAAAGTAGTTAAAAATATAAATTTATTTTTTTAAATGGGTCTATAAAGTGGGAAATGAGAAGAGTAGGGGGGAAAAGGAATAAGAAGCCAGAAAAAAGTTTTATAATGCTCTCTTTTGATCTAAATACTGTTGCTGTTCCCTCAAACAAAAATAAGGAAATCTCAACTCATCTGATAGTATTAAAGACTAGCTGTCAGATCCTTCAAACATCTGTACTGGCAAGACATGAAGGCATGCCTCTTCCCTATACAGTTCATTACTGTTTTGTTCATTAACTATACAAATCAAAAACTGGTACCTCTTTTGAATGTATGTTCCAGAACAGTCTCGCCCCAAACACTATAAACACATTTTCATGATTTGCCTCTTCCAGCAAACTGATGTCTCTCCTCAATTTCTCCCTTTACTTTGTTCTTCAGTTTCATGCCCCAATTTCTTCTGCTCTTCAGTTTCATTAGCACTGACCGAAGCAACAATACTGGTCCATATTTACAATTCCATACCCAAACTTTGCTACTGAGCTCTTTTAAAAGTCTAAGCACATTCCTTTCCTGCTCCCCACTAATAATATTAATATTTATGGTATCCCTAGAAATGTATGCCTTTGGTATGCTCATGAGCAAGATGTACTGTGTTCAGTTTTCTCTAATGATTCCAAAGGCATTCTACAAATTGAATGATGCCACTACTGTTAGGAACATAATGGTTTGCAAACCAGCCCTGCAAAGAATGAGCATATACAAAAATGCCACAAACACTCTTATTGGTGGTTTTAAGTGGTGCAATGAATTTTAACTGTTTACTCTGAATCAGTTCTAATTTCTGCCTCCATTGTTCGGACACATTTTCTGGATGTAACAGTTCTTTGTCGATCATCTTATTATGTGAAAATACACACGAACTGGTGGATGTTTACTGTATCATTCCTATGAACCCTACAGGTGATATATTATGTTCTACAGCTTTTCCTGTTCTAAAGCTCCAGTGACAAATTCCAACAAAAAGACTCTTGAAGCACATGGGCTATCTTTTATTTTCCATTGTTATCGTCACATCACATTCTGTTGATGGCTGCAATGTCTTTGTAAGATACAACTAATTTCCACAGTGCTTGTATTAGAAGTAATAACTGCAGGGCTCTAGGCTGAACTTGCTATTTTCCAACTGATTCTGTCCATTTCTAAAATTGTCAAATCAAAGGAAAAAGATGTTTATTAGCTGCCTCTGTGCTAGGTAGTAAAGTGGAGAAACACAGAGCTTACAGCTGTCAGCCTGCACTCCCCATGGGAGCAGCTTGCTGCCTAAACTAGTCCCTGACCAGGGGTTTAAACATGTCGTATTTGGATTTCTGCAGTTTGTTCAGCCAGCCAAAGCATTACCATTTTAAAAATTTCAGAAACCTACAATACTACTTTTATTTACTGAATGTTCTATAGTGCCTTTTCATGCTTTACCTGAAACCTCCTATGTCTGCATTTAAGCATAACAGAGGAACTTGTGGAAGCGCACAAGCCAAGCAACTCTTGTTCCAACAGTTATATCTGTTTCCCTTTTTGCAAATATGAACATGAGATATCATGCTTGTATATGTCTATAGAGACAATGGCCCTTTCCACACGTGAAGGAAAAAACGTCCTGAGACATCCTGAAACAGAGCTTACCTGAAACCCGGTAAGTCCGTCACCATGTGGAGCAGCGCATTTTCGCTGCTCCACACTCCTCGGCGTCCCGCGGCGTCCTGCAGCACCCAAAATGGCAGCTTATGACTGGCGGAGGCTCTCCACCAACCAGAGAATAATAATAATAATTATTATTATTATTATTATTTATATCCTGCCGACGGATCGAGAAGCTCACCAGCTGGAAAGCCCGCCCCCAGCAGATCTGCAGGCATGCCCTTGCGTGCGCCTGCAAATCCACACCGGGCGCTGCGACGGGGCTGCACATTGTGCTTTTTAAAAACCTCTTCAAAAGTGGTTTTTAAAAAGCACGCAGCGCCGCCACTTCCGGTCGCCCTAGCGCAGATTGGCGTGTGGAATTACACTAAAGTAGTCCGCCCCAATCCATTTTACAGTGTAGACGACCTCCGTCAGAGGTCATGCTACACTGTTTTAATACCCCCGTGTGGAAAGGGCCAATGACATCCTTATATATCCAAATGGCATTTCCAGTCTGAGCAGAAGAGACTGCAAGACAGCTTCAGTAACTTCTCTTGGCTTAGATGATTCATAAATTAGAAATTGCCTTTTTTTTTGCCTTAATTTTATGGTATGCTTGAGTTCTCATAGTTTTAATTATGCACATACAGATCTATAAGAGAGTAAGTGGCTATTTTAAAAAATGCAAACAAATTAGGAATTCTCTTGCAAATTACAATGAACAATTTGTATCCCTCCCCCACTCTTTTTGCTATTTTTTATAAATGCTATTCTAAAAGTATTTTCTTTCCACTGTTACATTGATGACATTTTAGACACATTACTGTTTGAAGCTTTTAATCAGAATGTTTAAGAACAAGATGGTACTCCACATTCCTTTGGTGGGAGATCCTACATGCACAACAAAGAATGTGAGCAATATCTTCTCATACTTAATTAATTAAGAAAATCAAATTTTTAGAAGAAATCCTTCCTGGTTACTGAAACATCATGATCATATCTGCATGGGTAATTTACTATCATGCTGAATACTACTGAACATGTCATAATGAATGTACAGTATGCAGTGGGGTGGGAAAGTCAGTAATTTTTTGTTATGCATTGTGTCTTTTCTATCTGATGGTATCTTAGAACATATGGAAACTATAAAAATTATACACAAATAAAACTGGGAATAACTTGTAGTCTGGGGACTACAGTGTAAAGAAATACATGTATTTTGATACATATGTCATTGTTCCTGGTTGGAGAAATAACTAATAATCATAATTTTGATGACCATATATTTTACAAATATATATTTTCTTCTGCTTTATATTTTTATTTAAATATGAATAGTGTTCTAAGCTAGAATTCAATATGGCAAAGGCTGTACACTTTTGTTCATATTGCCCACATTCTTTATAGGAGGTAATAAATATGGTAGCAGGTACTTCAACCCTTCTGTGCCCAGATAAATCATTCTTGAACACTTTATAATGTGCACTGTCTCTGACTTGGGACTTGTAATCCCAATTGATCAAAATTCCTATTAATTTATCTCAACGGGTACAGTATCCCATTTAAGAGTTTGCAGGCCTATGCTTTTGGGTGGGGGGGAGTATTAAGCATCTGTTTGAAATCCATATGTACATTGACTCTAACAGTAAATGCACAAAATATTAATGTAAACAGAATAAAGAAGAAGCACAGTGCAAAGTAGAATTTTGTGGGGAAAATATATAAATAAGGGAACAAAGGCAGCTGAAGCATGTTTTCTCTGAATTTTGCTCTGCTGAATTCAGTGGACTTGCTCCTTGCATGCAACATACAAAAGGATGGCTTTTTGCAGTGTTCCTTCTGGGCAGTCACATTAGGACAAAGTAAACAAGCATAGAATTAGGTATGGACGCGTGAGGCAGTAATAAGGGTAATGAATCAGTGTTACATCCATTTGTAAGTAACATCTAGTTTCAGTCTACATGTACTTAGAACTGCATTCTCAGCCCATCCTAAACATACAAACATTTCAGTGCCCAACAGATTGGCATATAAAAATGTGTTCAGGAGTGGTTCTTAATAAATGAAGATAAGGGACAAAATTTGACCCTATACTATTCACTGCAGAACACTTTAATTTGCCCTTCTGCACCATTTCTTCTAGTTGAAGAAAATGTAACTTACTGAGATGGGGCTATAACAAAGCAGATTTTAGGGGAGGGTGAGCTGCTTTGTTTTGCCTTTTTTATCCTCTTCACCATGAAATGCTTCAATATATTTTCAATTTTTTGCTGTACCTACTTGATTTTTCAATAGATTTCATAAAGCTCTGAGTCATTCAAATAGGTATATGATACTTCCACTAACAATGCATCTTCTGCCATTAAGAGGGTTATGATATACTAACAAATCCGAGAGGAAAATACTGAGAGGCTGGCTATATGACTGTAACGGAAACATGTAAGGGACATTTCCACTGATGCTAATATGGCATTAGCCATTACATTAGAATAATATGTTAATTGCAATTTCATGACAAACTGAATCCATATTGTTGTTAATAAAAAGCATTTAAAATACTGTGATATGTGTGTTCTTTTAACCTTGAAGAAATTCTGATGAATCATATTGCATCAATTCATGCTATGTCTGACTCATCCATTCATGGTTAAATGTGCTTGCAGAGCTAAATTCAAGGCTTCAACATACCACGAGTTACATACAATTTCCTTCTCTGCTAGCTTACGATTGGATGACCAACAACCTTCCATTACTTTACCTGGGGTTCTTTTATATTCCCACTGACCCATAACCTGTCCACTCCGGACATCTTGCAGACCTGGAGCTGCCAAATGCGTCTGCGGTATTCAGTTACCTTTATGCCCTCCGCATCTTCCTTAAGAGAGCCAGCACGGTGTAGTGGCCTGAGCACTGGATTATGACCCTGGAGGCCAGGCTTCAATTCCCTGCTCAGCCATGGAAACCCACTGCTTGTGCGCACCACACACACTCCGCCCCCAGAAAACCCTGTGAGAGATTTGCCTTAGGATTGTTGTAAGCCACAAACGGCTTGAAGGCACACAGCAACTCTCCACTGAGGTTCTTGTAGCCATCTGTCAGAATTTTCAAAATGACTTAAGCACCCATTTTAATTCTTGACTGCTGGCTGACCAAAACATTTTAAAGAACAAAAAATCACGGGTCAAAATTGCCTGTTAGGACTAGCAATAACATTCAAGTTAAAATTGATCCTCAGATTGAAGACAGGTATGCCCAAGTTAGGCCTTTCCCACCCTACACTGTGATAGTGCTATTATTATTCCACTTTCAACCTCCTGTGGAATCCTGGGGTTTGCAGTTTAGGGAGGGGCCTTTAGAATTCTCAGCCAGGGAGCTCTTGGGCCCCAGTAAACTACAAACCCCAGAATTCCATAGGAGGTTGAAAGTGGAATAATAGCACTGTAACAGTGTAGTGTGGAAGTGGCCTTAGGCCGCAATTCAATGCTTACTTCTGTGCAAGTGTCAATGAATGCACGCGTGCGCACCAACCTAAGCCCTATACGGTCTTACACTTAAGAGTAATTCTTTAATGACTCAAATATCTGCGCCTTCACAATCTGGTCGGATGCTCTAGGTGTGCTCTCTATGCCGCGCAGAGGACACCTCGTGACCTCGATCCTCTATACATGTTTATAAGATGCAGAAAATGGCACTTCATTCAAACGAACTTATCAGTTCTGATACCAGTCCCCACAGACAAATGCACCCCCCGCCGCCCGTCAGTGAAGAAAAGAAAGCCGGTTCGGGGTAGTGGCGGAACTGCAACTTCGCAGACCAGGTTCCGAATCCCCGCACAACCACGGAAACCCACTGGGTAACACTGGGGTGGTCACACCCTCCCATCCTCAGAAGGAAATCGGACCGAAGTCGGCACGGGCTTCAAACAACTACGCTGAACCGAAGTACGAGTAAAAGGCCATTTCCGCACTAGCCTGTTATAGCGGGATGATTCCACTTTCAACCTCCTCTGGAATCCTGGGGTTTGCAGTTTCGGGAGGGGCCGACCGGCCCCTCCCGAAACTGCAAACCCCAGGATTCCAGAGGAGGTTGAAAGTGGAATCATCGCGCTATAACAGCCTAGTGCGGAAATGGCCATAGACCCACGCAGATTACTTGTTAGTGAAGTAAATACGACGCGTACTCAGAGTTGACTTCCGGCTAACTTAGTTTAGGGTCAGGTCGCCACTTCTTTCCACCCCCACCTTAGCCCGAAAGTTTGGCGTCTCCCGCCGCCATCACAGGCGACAAAAAGAAACCGGTTTTCGCAAACCGTGAAGAAACTCCTCAATGGCCATTTCCGCACTAGGCTGTTATAGCGCGATGATTCCACTTTCAACCTCATCTGGAATCCTGGGGTTTGCAGTTTCGGGAGGGGCCGGCCGGCCCCTCCCGAAACTGCAAACCCCAGGATTCCAGACGACGTTGAAAGTGGAATCATCGCGCTATAACAGCCTAGTGCGGAAATGGCCAATACCCCAATCTGTCAGCGAAAGCTTATTTGACCAGCGGGTCCACCCCTTGAGAGCTTCATCCAATCACCTCTCGGGAACGAGGGGCGTTCTTAACCAATCACAGCGACCTCTGGAATCTGGCGGTTGAAAGCGGCACGCGGAGGCGATAATTAGGCCGTTGCTCGCGCGTGGGCGGTTGTGGAGCGTCGCTGCGCCGTGAAGCCTCCTGACATGTCTGACTGGGAGGCCGAGAGTGATAAGGAGAAGCCCCGCCGGTCCTCCTTGACGGAGTGGCGGCCGAGGTCGACGACGGCTCCTGCGCCGGCTTGTGGGACCCGAGAGGCGGGTGAAGACAAGGAGGGAGGGGTAGGCGGGAGAAAATGGGGCTTGCCGCGGGCGTGTGCCCGCGAGCATGGGCAGCCGAGGCCCTCGGCGGCCCTCGGCTTCTGGAGAGGAGAAGACACGGAGGGCGCGGAATCGCCGCCGCTGAGCTTCCACCTGGACAACGCCTTCGTCGGCACCTTCATAGGTAGCTGCTGGCTGCGGCTTCACTTGTGGGTCCGCCGGAGATAGGAAAAAATGTTTGCGGGGGGGGCAGTAAGCACGGGGGTCTCCTTACCCCATGAAAGGCATGTGGGACAATATATGCTGACAGGCTAGCCGGGGTTCCAGAGAATTAAGACGCTTTGAGTCAAGCGGGCTGGAGTCCGAAGCCTAAAAGTTTAGAACTGAGGCGCTGAAAGGTTTCAGACACCATAGGGTCGCGGCTCAATATAGCTAGAAGTGTTTAACTGGGTGACTTAGGGAGTTCCCCTCCGAACTCACCCGCTTTTTCGAAGGAAAGCTCCGCCGCAGCTGTGAAATATCTCGCATCTGTTTTATGTTTAAACACATACTGATTTTTATATCTGAATATTCATAGTTTTTTTTTTTACAGTGCAGTCCTGTCAGCTCAGACAAAACTAGGTGTGGTTTCATTCAGTGGGACTGAATCCCATGGAAGAGCCTGTTTTCAGTCTAATAGATGCGACATAAAAAAGAGAAAGGAATGGAATATACAACTGTGATAGAAGTCGTTGTTATGAAACTAGTTAATGGTGCTCTGACACTGTCATAAAAATGGTTTGGGTTGTGTCAGAAACACAAAAACTAATTTTGTCTGCATTTGCAGTGGATCTGCATTGGGTTGGGGAAACAAGCTGTTTCTTGTTGTGTATTTATTTTTTAGTTTTAGTTATTTTTTACTAAAATATTTTTACCTTGCCCTGTATCATGGGATCTCAGGAAGCAAAATGAATTTGAGGTTGGGGGCTGGACTAGATAGGTGCTGTGGTCTCTTCCATCTCTATTATTCTGTGATTCTAATTTTTAAAAAAATAAAATTTAAAGCACTCAAAAAATAATTAACTAAAAACATGCTAAATTATTTAACATGTTAGAACAGCTTTTTGCAATGAAATCTGACATTAGTTCTAGTGTTTATACATCAAAATATTCGTGTCAAATCCAGTGTAGTTACGAAGCTCCGGTGAATTTTTCCTTCTGAAGAACAATACAAAATCACCAGTGTTCAGAGTACGTTATTATTTGTTCAGATTAAAATTTCAAAGAGCATTCTTACTACCATTATCTGTGCAAGACAGCATTTTCCCCCTAACAAATGTTGGCTAATAAGAAAAAATAGTAATAGAATCTTGTTGAGTATGTGTGTACAACAGATGAGATTGTTTGACTGTACCATCCATGAGTCACAGCAGATGGTGAGGAATGCTGCAAGTATGCAGTTCAACAGAAGTTGGAGGGATATGTAGTTCTCATCTTTGTGGCAGTCATTCTGTTAGTAGTTCAGAACAGCATAGTGCAGTATAGTTCAGTTAACAACAGGAGTTTTCTAGATAAGAAATTTTGATGTGTTTAAGAAAACTTTCAAACTATCTCTGTGATCAAGTCTAAAATCCTGGAATTTTTTTAGCTGGTTTAGTGGAGTCTTGCTCTACTTTCCCCATAAAAATAATATAGTGGGCCCTTCACATTCACTAGGATTAGGGGCACAGGACCACCCTAAAAGTGAAAAAAGAACAAATGTCAGAATATGTGGAGGTGTCTGTGGAAAGGGCTGAGGCATGGTGTGGAGAACCAGCACCCAAGGTCCAAACCAACTCGGAAAGGAGAAGAAGAGGAGTGGGTTGGCATGATGGCCCTATAATTCCTTTCTGTTACCCATCTCCTTTCTTGGGTGTCAGGAGGCATTGGGACAGGATTTGTGGTTCTGAGAAACTAGGCTATGAGCTGTTCTTAGCTGGTCAGACAGTGGCTGGTGAAAGTGGAGGATGAGGACTAGAGGTGAGTTTGTTGAAAGGGTTGCACAGCCTGGTCAAGTGTTTGTCGGGGAGTGGGGACAGGGGTCGGAAATGCTGGCAGATAGTAGAATCCATGAAAGTGAAACCTGCAGATGTGGAGGGCTGATTGTACGTGTAAAGAAAAGCTTGTATATGCTTAAGTACAAAAGTTGCACAAATGTATCTTCACCATGGCTTTGAGAGCAAGATGACTGCTGTTAGCAACATGCCATAGCTTCAGTCTTTATAGTGAAATATCACTTAGGAACTGTTCACCTGGGAAGAAGCTACTAGTTGCAAATTGTCAGTATCATTTCTGAGAATTTTAAATTTAGGCCTTACATCAGAACTCCCATAGTTCTTCTGCTTAAGAAGATTTGTGTTTTGTCAGTGGAAGTATGCATTATTCTAATACTGAAGCTTCTCTCCCCCAGCTAAGTTGGTTCCCATTGGGATGTGGCCAGATTTTGCATAAATGTTGATTTATTTTTATGGCAGGTCGAGGTGGATCCAGAATTAAAGAGCTTGAGGAATCATCAGGTTGTAAAATAAAGGTGAGATGCTTATGTTTATTTTAAAAATCAAATCCTTTCAATTTTGCTAGTTACCACTGTGAGAAAGAGTTCTACATTGAATCGTTTTTATATATATACCAAAAGGTTTTTATCTTTTATGGGACTAAATCTGGCAACCAATAAGACTAAAATATTATCAACAGAATTTGCTTCAAGATGAGGTACCTTCCATGTTTATTCCATGAACCATTACAAAATAATCTCTCCATGGGATTATTAAGTGAAGCTTACCTTGGAGTTAGATATATTTAGAATTCTCCTGAAAGGTAATTTTAGAAGAGAATTTCTGTTATGTCTGCGCTTATTAGTTGGATGATGCTTAAATAAAGTTATAATCCAAAATTATTGATGTACTTGCTCCTCAAGAATAGGATTTTTTCCCCCTAAAATAACCTGAGCTCAATATTAGGAGAGGAGAAGTATCATGTCACTTGTGCTGACTTGGGGGCCAGAGTTACTTAAGAAAGATGACCATGGCAGTGTCTATTTGATTTGGCAGGGGCAATGGTTTAAATTGCTGCAGCTTAGGTATATAGACAAGTTGTATGTGATGGTAAGGCTGATCATTTACTCTCTCAAACTAATGAAAGTTGTCTTGAGTGTGGAGTTCAGAATTTGTGAATGAGTTGTGAATTTGTGCATGATTGTTTGAGGGGTAGTGCTGGGTACCATTTAAAGAGGCTGCTGCACCGTCACTCCTGAAGAAGCCTGCTCTGGATTCAGAAGTGTTGGACATCTATTGCGTGGAGTCCTATATCTCTTTCTTCAGGAAAGAAGGTAGTTGAATGAGTGGTGGCCACCCAGTTTCAATCACTTTTGTAGGGAACTCGTTTTTAGACCCTGTTCAGTCTGCGTTTTGATCTGGCTTGCGAGCTGGAACTGCCTTGATTGTCCTGATTATCCACCTTTGCTAGGAGAAGAGCGTGGGAGTAAAATTGTGTTGTTGGTCTCCCAGTGACTTTTGTTACCATCGACCACATTATTGTATTGGACTGTTTCTGAGTCGGGATAGCAGGCGTTATTTGATGATGATAGAGTCATGATTTAATGTCTTCTTCATTTTTTGATGCAAGAGTCATCATCAGTCATGTGCTTCAGACTGCAGGGAGATCTCAAGTGGAGTATGTCCAGTTTCTGTTTTGTGGCCATTACTCTTCAACATTTTTATTAATGATGATGGGATGGACAGAATCCTTATAAAGGTAGGGGATGATATAAAACTGAAAAGAGTAGCCAGTTCATTGGAAGATAGAAACAGGATTCAAAAGGATCTTGATAAACTAGAAAATTAGGCAAAATTAATACAGTCAGCCCTCCACATTTGCGGGTTTCATTTTTGCGGATTTGATTATTTATGGATTATTTGCTGTCACCTCTGCTGCTTCCTTATGCCATTTTTAATAGGAACTACAGGCCTCATGAGACTGAGGAACTGCAAATGAAGCTTGTAAGTCTGTTTTAAAAATGGTGTGGGGCAACAGTGGAGGTGGCAGTAAGCCCCACCAGCCAGCCACTTTTGCCTTGTGAAGGAACCCTGATGCCTCAAAGGAATCCATGAGGGGTTGAATATAGTGATCATACTATTTTGTGTGTTAAATATGGTTTGGGAGGTCTAGAGTTAATTACAGTTTTTCCCCTTTCATGAAGGTCCTGCGCCCCTAACCTTAGCAAATGTGGAGGGATGACTGTAGAATAAATTTCCATGGAGACAAATGCAAAATTCTACATTTATGCCACAGAAATTAAATACACAAGTATAGGATTGGGAGTACTTGGCTCAGCAGGTCTATGTGTGCAAAGTACCTTGGGATTATTGTTGATCATAAGTTGAAACATGAGCCAACAGTGTGATGCTGCAACAAAGAAGATGAATGCTGTTTTAGTCTGCATTGATAGAACTGTAATTTCCAAGTAGAGGGAAAGTAATAGTTCCATTATATTCTCCAGTAGTCAGGCCTCATCTGAAGTGCCACATTCAGTTTTGGGCACCTCATCTTAAGAGGAATATAGACAAGTTGGAGCAGATTTAGGGAAAGGCAACAAGTATGATAAGAGGTATGGAGAACAAAACATATGACGAAAGGTTAAAGGGCACGTTCAGGTTGCTAAAGAGAAGACTAAGGGATGGCATTATTGTCCTTTTTAATTACCTCATGAACTGTCACAGAGAAGAGGATGCAGGCTTGTTCTCTGCTGCGCCAGAGGGAGGGCAAAGCCTAATGGTATTAAGATATAGGAGGGGAGATTTTGGTTGAACCTCAGAAAGAACCTCTTGACAGGAAGAATGTTTCAGCAATGAAACTAGTTGCTTGGAGAAATGGTAGGCTCGTCTTCTCTGGACATCTTCAAAAAAGAGTTTGGACAGCTACGTGCTAGAGATGCTCTAAATGGAGTTCTTGCATTGAGCAGAAGGTTGGATTCAATGGCCCGTGGGGCCCCTTCCAATTCTAGGTTCATATTATTTTATGATGATTCTGAAATAGACTTGCAATTGTAGAATTAGAAGAAACCCAAAGAGTCATCTTGTTCAGACCTCTGTTATGCAGGAATCCATTGCTAAAGCCTTCCTGGGACTTGGGCATCCAACTGTTGTTTAAAAACTTCTAGTTAAAAAGATGGAAGCTACTCTGCTCCTCATTGGAAGGTTGGTTGCAGCAAGTTGCACTGAGTGTCTTTTTGAGGTCCTACATTATTAAGTCTCACAAAGGACATTTTATTTGTTATAAAATCTAAAATCTATATAAATATATTCAGAGCAGTCATTAACATAGTCTCAAGAGTGTTCTAATGACTTCAGCACCATTTCTGTGCTACATCTGACTCAGGAAAGCACATACATGTTCTAGAGTGCCCTCTGGATTCAGTGGTGTAATACATGGGAGCCAGTAAACTGTGACTGAATCCTTGGAAGTTGGAGATTCTATAGGTGGAGCATTCCCAAACCTGGGAATTGGGCAAATTGCCTGTTTTAGAGAAATGATTCGTTTCCTCTGAAGGAACGAATATGGAATCAGGGAGTGGGCACTGAATTATTACTTTAACTAGAGGCCCAAGTAACTGCAGTGACAAGCTGTGACTTTTATTAGTTAAAAGTAGGAGGTAACAGATTTTTTGCAGAGTTATGAAAGCAGATTGTCTCTGTATTCACCACATTTCCTCTCTGACCTTAGAAGGGGAAATCTATTTTTTCCCTCATGATACTTGGGATGCTATAACAGAAACCATAGGATACCAGCATTAATGGGATTTAAATATCATATTCAAAGCCCATCTATGCTGTACCCCGCCTTGAGCCTTGGGGAGAGGTGGGGAATTATTATTATTATCATTGGGTCTTCTGTAAAAGTTTTAAGATACAGCAGCTAGAAGATGTTCACCATATAGCATATAAATTGTAAGGGAGAAGAATTAAAGTTTTGAATCCTGTTAACAAACTGACTTTCATATGTCTAAAGGTAGTTGTATATTGAGTATAAACATATTTCTGAAATATACTTCCTTATGTTCTGTCCACACATTCAGTCAAAGATGAGAGTGAGTTCACATCTTCTGGCCATTCCCTCTGAAATCAGTAGAAAATGGAAACATGTTTTATATGCACCCAAATTTATACAGTCCTCCCACCATATTTGCAAGTTTGATGAGAATTCGCTTATTGGCGAGGAACTGTGCCTCCTCCCTCTCCTCACGTTCTCCTCCTCCCATTCCCTTGCATTTTTCCAGCAGGGAGAAAGATGGCAAGCATGCCAATGCAAAAGGTAAGTCAGTGGAGGGAGGGAGATGCACATGCATGCTTTCTTTCACCCCTCTGGAGCTCTCCCCTCCCATTCCTTTGCCTTGATGCTGAGAACTTGCAGCAAGGCAAAAGGTAAGGCAGTGGAGGGGGCACACACACTCCATACTTCTCCCATCTGGAGCTCCCACCTCTCACTCTATTGGCCTTGGCACAGAGAAAGCAGGCTCCTGTGCCAGAGCCCCAGAAGGGAACAGAAGAGGGATCACAAGGGGGAGTTGTTTGCGATTTCTCTATCTTCATGAGGGTTCTGTGCCCCAAACCCTCGCAAATGTGGAGGGGCCACTGCATGTGATAGTGAAGGCCTGTTGTGGCAAGGTTCTTCATCATGGATAAAGACCCTATGAATGCAGAATCTGTTCTCAGTTCAGAAATAGAGCCAACAGATACACAAAGGCTGGGGCCAGTGGCTGTAGTCTTGCTCTCTTTTACAGATTGGCAGAATGTATGGATGAGACATGAGATGAAGCCTGTGGGTGAGGGAGGGTAATTATAATGATGATAATACAGTTCTAGACATGAAACTATGCAGTTTTAGAATTAGAAAAAAATCCATCTACAGACTTAGAATAACAATGATTTATGAAACCCCACTTGGATTTGGCAGAGCAGGTTTGAGGGAGGAGTATTATGATATTCATTATAGCATTTGATCCTGGTAATAAATTGAAATTTTATCTTTAGGTTGTGCAGGGGAATTGTGAAGCTGAAATAAAGGTATTTGGTGGTAATGATAAGAAAAGGAAAGCCAAAATGCTGATTGATGATCTTATTGAGAGATGTAGACAAAGGAGTGCTAGAGAAAGGTATATTAAAGGTAAGAATATTACATTTTGGATGCACTTTGTGTTTTAAAGCTCCTCTACTGCATAATTCTGTTCCTTTCAAATTCAGTTATAATCAGCAAATGTGTCCCTGAGGCCTTTCTAAACACAAAACTTGCAGAAGATGTTTTGGGGTGAGATAAGTAATTTCAGGAACATAAGACTTCCTTCATGATGTGTCCAAAAATAAAACAGTTTTATTTCGGATTATTTGTCTTCTGATTAGCAACATGGATTGAGACTCATTTGTGGCTCTGATTAGGCTTTTAGTCTGAAAAGAACCTCATGCATATAATTTAAACTGCACAGTAATGTGATACAAAAATGTTACAGCAGATCTGCGCTTGGTTTTTGTTTGAACAGATTCTTTCAGACATCAGGAAGATGAAAGCTGTTCTGGAGCTTTGAAGTCTATTAACTGGGCCTTTGTTCGAGAAAATAATGCTAAGTATGAAGCTATGAAGTGGACTGGTTAGTATAACATTTTTAAAGGGAAAAAAGTGTCTCTGGTCATCTACCTTCTTAAATTGTTATTTTTCATAGGATGTGCCTTCTTACTGATTTTGCTTAATTTATTAGAAAACCTTGGTCTTGGGTAACTGATAAAAGCAAGGTGGCCAATTACAGTAGACCCAGGAGGCAATTTCCTGTTCTTCGAACTCTCCAGGAACTGCATGGACTACCAAAAAATCCCCCAGACAAAACACAAGTGGGCAGAGTTGCACTTCTTATCTTGAACAGCAAGGGGTTTTTATGTTAAACGATTTGGGGGCAGGCTGCAATCTGTTTAAACAGTTGCCACTTCTACAGTCTTTCAGGAAATGGAGTTCACAACTCTTTCTTTGGACAGAAACAGAGATTTGTTTGGGGAGGGATCAAAGGCTATGGAAACAACTTAGCATGTCTACATGCAGCCCCAGGGATGTATGGGCCCACTCCTGGTTTAAAGGAAAGAGCATACAGAATGTGATGTAAAGCATGTAGTGTTGGTATAAAGTTACAGCTGTGACATCACACTGTGCCTTCTATAGGAAAGAGCACAGATGTACGAGTCGTAGTGTATACGACATAGTTGTGCATTACATCTGTGTTTGTCACTGTGGAAGACATGGTAATATCGGGAGAAGTGTATCACATTTTCTTCCCCAAGTCTCTTATCTTCTCACAATGCTATCAACCACCACAAAGTATGTCCGCTCTGTTAAATTGTGTTCCCAGTAACTTCTAAGGACACAGTTTGCCATACCCCTAAAGGTTCTGTGGGATACACTTTTTGGGGTTGGTCATGTGGTATGAACACTTAAGCAAACTCAGATTTTGTCTTTTTGTTTTGAGGGCTTGTTTCCAACTTTTGATCTAGTGAATCTTTTCACCTTTGAAACCAAACACGAGTTTTGAGCTACAATTTCTAAAACATCATGTTATTTTAGAACTGTTCAAGGTTCCGTGATTGCATTCTTTCAGGAGATCCATGTATTTGCATTTGATATATTTTGTTATTTTTGATGTTATATGTCTGTAACCAGTGTTTTGCAAGTCTTGTTTGGACTACATCTATTTCCTTCCCAACAGAACTGTCTGCTTGAAGTGGTAAAATGAGTCTAAAAAACTGTTACGTGAATAACATTTCTTTTGGTTAAAGCCAGAGCAGGCTGGTTATCATAGAACAGTATTTTCCCTCATAGTGATTATTTTCTCTAAATGAAGTATCCAAACGTTAATGTCTGAGCAAACAGACAACAAACATTTCATCTTCCAAATGGGGAGTCACCATTTTCACAGTGGCAGGGAGTTGCCATATTGCCAGCAAGACTTTCCACTCCATCAGCTTCATAGGATCCTGTCTAATAAAGTTAAGAAGTGTGTTCTTTGGTTGTTATAACAGTGTTTTTTCCTTTAATTTTACCAGATCTACCTCCAATTGAAAAATGTTTTTATAAAGAATCACCAAAAATGGCTTCAATGTCACAAGAAGAGGCTGATAGATGGAGGTAAAACAAGGATTTGGAAACTTCTGTGGTATAGTGGAATATTATAATGCTGTGACAGTGAGTGTAACCTTCATTGTGTGATTGGTGTATCTAATAAATAATTGTAAAGTGTGTTTATATGTTCACCACAGAGCCAGGATGAACAATGCATCCACATGATAGTCTCACATGATAGACTTGTATCCTTTGCATTAATCTCTCTTTCATATGGGTTATTGGGGTGTATGGTCTCATTGCATAGCCTGTAAAGCAGGAAAACTTAGCCTGGAGATATATAGTGATTCTATAGGCATTTTAATGAATTTTGCTTCACTTCACTTAAGATCTGTATCTTATATGTAAATTTAAAATGTTATTAGTGAATGATATATACTCTTGTTTGAAAAAGTGTGTATCATTCAGGTGTACATTAGAGACTGGCTACTGCTCTCTGCCAAGTAAACACCCATTGCTTGTCCTGGCCTAAATGTTTACTCTATTAATCTAGTTTGAGGGGTTTAAGAAACCTACAAATAAAATTCTTGGAGAGTAGTACTAACTATACTGCTGTGTGCAAATTAAAAAAGATATCACACTCTCATTGGACACAGCCTTTGTAAAGTAATATAGTCGTGAAGGGATCAACAGGTTGCTTACCTATAACTGTGTTTCTTCAGGTGGTCATCTGTATCCTCACACAAATGGGTTTTCGTGCATGTGCAGGATCCCCCATCACAATATTCCAGAGTGAGTAGGATTGTAGGAATCCCGCCCACTCCATCTACTGTGCATGTCTTAGTCCACCAAAGTACTGTTCCCTCAGTTCTGAAGTCTGCCAAAAACATATAGAAACAGAGGGGAGGTAGAGTAGGTTGTGTGAGAGCACAGATTACCACTTGAAGAACCACAGTTACAGGTAACTGATCTCTTCTTCATCTTCATCGTCTCTGTGTCTCATGCAGATGGATGATAGTGAAGCTTACCAAAGTATGGTAGGTCAGATCAGTGGAGAATTGTAGAGAGCACAGCACCAAATCAGATGTCTGCCTTAGCTCTACAGTCATGTCCATAGTGTTGAATAAATGTAGAAGGCTGAGACTGTATCACAGCCTTACAGCATTTGGGCAGTGTTACACCACTGAGTAAAGCTGCAAAAGAAGAAGCTTTTACAGGATGAGCCTAAAAACTAGCAGGAACAGGCTGTTTGGCTAGTTCATATGGAAGTTGAATAGTCTTCACCACCAACTTTGACAGTCTTTGAAAGGATGCCTGGTGTCCTCTCTTGGGCTGCCTGTAGTAGATAAAGAGTCCCTTGGAAGGACAGAAACCTTGATGATCGCAGAAAGTTAAGGCCCAGTGGATAGCCAAACAATGAAGCACCTTGTCCCAGAGTGACAATAACTGTGGATAGAAGATAGGTTGCTCAGTGTCCTGATTCAAAGGAAAGTGGGAGGCCAGTTTAGGGAGAAAAGTAATGTCCAGACAGAGGATGATTTTATCCTGAGAAGAAAAAAAAGAAATGATTCATCATATGATAAAGCTGCCAGCTCATTTGCTCACCTTGTAGAAGTCATTGTAACAAGAAGAACAGGTTGCTTACCTGTAACTGTGTTTCTTTGAGTGGTCATCTGTGTCTCACACATTGGGATCTTTGCGCATGCACGGTAGCGTTTGGAAAGTTCTAGAGCTGAGCAGCTTGGCGGTAACCCCTCCCCCTGCTCGTACTGAGCATGCTCAACCCGCCAAACTAACAGTCCCTCCTCAATTTTGAAGTCCACCGGAGGTGGAACTGAAGAGAGGAAGGCTGGGTGGGTGTGTGTGAGGCACAGATGATCACTTAAAGAACCACAGTTACAGGTAAGCAACCTGTTCTTCGTGGTCTCTGTGCCTCACACATTGGGAGATTGTGTAGCTTTACCAATGGACGGTGGGTCAGGTCCTAGAGAACGGAAGACAGCACCACACGGCTGAAGCGGGCATCCTGTCATGCCTGACAGCCCAGACAGTAGTGGTGCCCAAAAGTCAGGGGTCATGACCAGGTAGCCACACAACAAAGCTTTTGCAGATCAACCCCACAAAGGAGAGCTGCTGAAGGTGCCACAGGCCTAGTGGAGCAGGCACAGAACAGGGCTAGTAGAGGCTGTTTAGCCAGTTCATATACCAGGAGAAGGGTGTGGGCCACTCGTTTGGAAAATCTTCAGGTGGACACCTTATGGCCCTTCCGACGACCACCATAACAGACAAACAGGTGGGAAGTCTGACGAAAGGACGAAGTCCATTGGATGTGGAAAGCCAGAGCTCAACGGGCGTTGAGCGAATGGAGAGATCACTCCAGAGGCGTAGCCAGGTCTGAATAGGAGGTGGGAAGGATGACATCCTGGTTGAGATGGAAATCAGGTACAGCATTAGACAGGAAGGAGATGTCCGGATGCAGGACCACGTTGTCTCGGTGGAAGACAAGAAAGGGCTCATCTGACCGCAGCGCAGTAAGCTCACTCCCTAAAGTAACAGGGATGAGGAAGGCCATCTTCACAGTCAGGAGCCTGTCATCAGAAGTCGCCAGAGGCTCAATGGGCGGTCGCATCAGCTGCGAGAACACCAAGGACAGTGACCAAGGGGGAAGCGGTGAAGTTACTGGAGGATAAAGGTGTTGCAGTCCTTTCAAGATTTGCTTGAGGGTAGCAACATGGTACCATGCGGCTGGTAGGCCATGGTAGCCAAGAGGTAGACCCTGAGAGATGAAAAGGCCAAGCCTCTGTTCCCGAAGGTGCAGAAGGAAATGCAGTATGGTAGGTAGGGCGACAGGCGATGCGGGTTCATGATGGGCATCAGCGAGGGCCGAGAACTTCTGCCACTTGTAGCGGTAAGATCGACGCATAGACTCCTTCCTGGCCACAGTGAGGACATCCCGTGTAGCCAGAGCATCTAAGGGATTATCCTGCACACATGGAGATACAGGACTGGCAGGTCTGGATGCAGCACAAGCTGACAGAGTGCTAAAGGAGGCCTGGTGCAGGGGTCTGGCGCCGATGGTAGCTTGGCATCTGTCGTTACTGTGACCCGAGGAGAGGGGTCAACGAATGGCATCTTTGAGATTAGGTACCAGAGGGAGAGCTACCACAGGAGAAAGCATCGCACCTGCCATGAAATCTGAAGTAGGAGACCCTGGTCATCTCGAAGAGGATCGGAGACCCTGATGAACCAATGATGCAGCGGGCGGGCACGAAGGCAAAACTGCCGTTGTTGCCGCCATGTAGCCAAGAAGTTGCTGGATTCTCCTCACGGGGACTACCCTTGGTACAGAGAAATGTGGTAACATCCTGTCACAGATTGCGGGCCTGTTTCACTAGAAGGAAGGCCTTGGCAGCGACAGAGTCGAGAGTGGCGCCGATAAAGTCCGGAACACGGGGCGGCTCGAGGTGACATTTCTTGGGGTTCACCTGGAGGCTGAGGTCAGAGAAAAGAGGCAGTGTAAGGTGAATGTCCTCTTAGAGTTTCTGCTTCCAGGATCGGTCACAAGATACTGTCCAACTTCGGTACCGTGAAGTACCGGAGGAAAGAGGCCAATGGTACTGGCCGAGGGTGGAACCCGTCTATGGCCACTTTCTGCAGCAGGGACTGTATCCCCCTTAGCACAGATGGGTTGGCCAGGGTGGAGTGGGAGACGCCTCGAGGTGGTACATTTTGAAATTCGATGATGTAATCAAGACGGACAGTGGGAAAAGCCCAAGAGTCCATAGTGATGTGACACCGTTCACCGAGACGGCGGGTCAGACCTGAGCGGTCGGCAAGCCGGTAGGCAGGTGGATGTGGTGGCAACCTGTGGCGGAGTCAAAGCTGTGACTTCACCATGGAGGGAGAATTCATCGACAATGGTTGCTGCCTGGAGAAGGTCCTACGCATCGAAGAAGAAGGCGAGGACCAAACTGATTTTTGGCATGGTGATCGGGATGATTAAGAAGAGGTTGACTGATGCCAGGAAGATCAGGAAGCGAAACTGCAACGGGACTGCGGTGTTTGATGGATCCCCATCCTCTTGGCTGTAAGACATGCCTTGATGAGATGATCCATGGTGTCGTCTGTAGTTGCATGGAACAGGCCCTGTCCATTGAAGGGTAAATCTTTGATGCACTTCCTGCTGTTTTCTTGGAGCCCTGCAGACCGCAACCAAGCGGAACACCAAAGGATGACCACACCGACCATCACCCAGGCTGCTCCCTCGACCGTGTGCCGGGAGGACAGAATTTACTGATTGGAGAAGGCCACCAATTCGTTGTAGAACTGGATAGTGCTTCTCCTGTGGTCATCTGGGAGATGGGCCAGCAGGGGATAGAACCTGTCCCAGATGTACCGCTGGTAGGCAGCGAGGCAAGCCTGAGTATTCGAGGTCCTCGTGATCAAGGAAGACACAGAACAGTAATGTTTTCCAAACAAATATAACCTGCTGCCTTCCCAGTCAGGCAAAGTGGTATGAGCCCTCTTACCACCTTTCATCTGGGACGATTCGACCACTATGGAATTTGGCACCAGGTGGCTAAAGAGAAAATCAACATCCTTCTTTTGGTCCTGTAAAGGGACTCCAGACGATGAGGATTGGCTGCAGAGAGGCTGACTGGGGCCAAGAATGTTTCAGTACCTCCTGCAGAACAGGCAGGAACGGTATCGGTGCCGCCGATGGTGGACGAGTGTCCACACAGTGGAAAGCCGGGTCCTGCACTGTCGGAGTTGGTTTAAAGACATCGAGGCCAAGGGCATTGGCCATTTATAGGAGGATGTTCGAGAATTGCTTGACATCCTCGGGTGCCAAGCCCAGAGTCAGCTCTCCAAAGGCCAGTGAGGGAGGCGAGTGCGACTCAGGTGTGGAGTCGACGGAATGCGAGTCCGACTCATAGGACTAGGAGGAATAACAAGGCAGAGGTGGCAATGCCGCAGCCTGCGGAGGCGGAGCAGGTACAGAGGACGGTACTGCAGATGGTACCGACGGTAGCGTGACCAGCGGTGCCGTCGAGGACAGTACCGGCAGAACAGCTGGAGTTGGGCACACAATCGGCTGGGTTGAGATTGGAGCCATCGATGGCTGTTGAGGTAACAGATGGGCCTCTGTAGTCAGGTGAGAAACAGTCACCGAAACCTGAGAAGGTGGTGGTACCAACTGGTAGCGCGGCAAGTGGTCCCTGGATTGACGGTGGTAAGATGGAGACCGTGATCTCGACTGGGGTGGAGACCTTCGATATGGAGACATCAGGTGGTACCGGGACACCGAGGATGGAGACCAGGACCGACCGCAGTACGGCAACCAGTGGTGGATGTCAGCATGATACCAGTCTCTATATGTAGGGGAGCACGAGTAGTAGGATCCCAGCTGCTCCCATCATACATGCTCATGGCCATAGCGAGCAATGTACAACGCTGATGACAACGGTGAGTCAAGCCTTGTCCGAGACCTGCCACGATCAGGGGCGGCCTCCCGCCGCCGCAGGGATCGCTGCCTGCCTGCAAGGCTCGGAGAGCATGCCACACTGTGACAGACGCGGTCATGGGAAATTGTCCTCTGCTGTGGCAGAGCCCGTGGAGTATCCAAGGCAGGGCAGGAAGAGTCCGGACAGTGCAGCCCCTGTTCGGGTTGACCGTGCGGCAAGGCCAATGTGGGCAGCACAGGCAGATCCGATCGAGCCGGAGGCTCCTCCAAGGCCGGTGGGTCGAGCCTTGTCCAAAATTCATCATGATCAGGGGCGGCGTCCTGCTGCCGTGGGGATTGTTGCCTGCCTGCAAGGCCCAGAGAGTGCGCTGCACTATGATGGATGCAGTCATGGGAAATTGGCCTCTGCTGAGACAGAGCCTGTGGAGTACCCAAGGCAGGGCAGGAAGGTTCTGGATGGTCCAGCCCATGTTCTGATGCGGCCAGCACTGGCGGATCCAATCGTGCCGGAAGCTCCTCCAAGGCTGCTGGTAGTAGCACCACTGTAAGGTGGGCGTCACCGGGCCCCGCGGAAATATTCGGGGTGTCTACCTCCTCAGTCGTAGCCATCGTAGGCTGGGTTGACGGGGGTGTCAGGAGACAAGATGACCGAGTAGCCAGTGAATATAACCGGTGTTTCTCCTTCTCCTCCTCCTCCTTCTTCTTCTCCTCCTCCTTTACTTAAGGCCGTTTCTGTTGAGCTGCCATGAGGGGCTTAGAAGGTGGGACCACCTGCAAGCCCGCGGAGGCATCCCTCGATGATGAGGAAGCGATCAGCGTCCTGTAAAGCTTCGGAATCCGAGGCAAAGAGGAAACCAGAGGCAAAGATGTCGAGGACAGTACCGAGCCCGGTACCATCGAAGTCGGTATCGCAGCCATTAATGCCGACGAGGGTGTGGTCGCAGGTCGCGTAACATGGAGGAATGCAAAGCCATGGAAGTAAAGAGGGCAGTGCTCTCAGCCGCTTGCTCCTTAATTTTTAAGGCTTGCTCCCCACAGTGGGACTTCAACCTTGAAGACCTATTTTGCAGGGTTTGTGCTGTAAATTCCCTACAGACAGAACAGGCCTGCACGTTGTGGGCCTCTCCAAGGCAGAAGAGGCACTCAGAGTGCTGGTTGGAAAGGATGATTTTTCGACCACAGGAGATGCAGAGTTTAAACAACGAAGACATAAGAATAAAGAGAGGGGTTCTCACAGAAAAAGTCCGAAGAGGAAAGAATGAAGATGAAAAGAAAAAACACGAAGAAGAAGTTGCTCAAGCAGGAGAACCTTCCATTCGCTGTGAACATGCCGGCAGACAAAAGAAAACTGAGGAGGGACGGTTAGCTTGGCAGGTTGAGCATGCTCCGTACGAGCAGGGGGAGGGGATCTTGCCAAGCTGCTCAGCTCTAGAACTTTCCGAATGCTACCGCGCATATGTGAAGATCCTAATGTGTGGGGCACAGAGACCACAAAGAAGAACCACTTTTAGGGTGAGACAACATTCAATTTTGGATGCCATAGATTCAAAAGGCTTACTCATTGGTTGAAGCAGAACCAAGGAAAGCAACTGTGGTGCAGGTGGAGATGATACTAGCCGATAGAGATGTATTAGACCCTTGAGGAACCTTTTCACAACTGAATCCAAGATCATGATAATGGAAGACAGAGTTTGGCTGATGAGTTATTGTTGCAGCCAGATAAATCTTTTGTGATAAGAAAGCCAAAGCTCTCTCCTTGAGGTATAACAAGAAGTACAAGACTGGATACTTTCTTAGGATGACATTGCTGAGATCTGGAAGATGCAAACAAGCAGAAACATTTCCAGTTTACTGTAGTCATATGACCTCTTACTAGACTCCTGCTTTGAAGCCACCAATGCTTCCATTGGCTTAGGTGAAGACAAGGCACTATTTCTCCATGTTAGTCTCAGCATCTTGACAAATAAGTGAAGAACTTGATCCTGGGAGAGCGAAAACAGATTTGGTGACAGTATGGTGCTACCAGCACTGTATCTGAGTTGTCTCTGTACAGTTTTGCTACCGCCTTCCCTAGTAGTGGAAATAAGGGGAAGAGATATGTCGGGCAACCTGACTCACCTGTGTAAAAGCATATCTCCCAAGGATCCTTCTCTCTTCCCTGCTCTGAAGCAGAAGCAAGTGCACTTCTCCCTCCCGCTTTTTTTAATTGAATGATAAAAAGAAAAAGAAACAAAGAAAAACAGCAAAATAACAGTACACAAAATGATGCTGCATACATCAAAACTATACAAAAAAGAACAAACCACAAAATAACATTTGCAGTAAACTAACAAAAAAAATTACAAAAACCCACAGATATCAAACTAAACGAGAAAAGCACTGAACTACATATAACTAAAAGAATGGTTTCTGCCCCTGTAGCAGATAGTGATCCAATTGTAACAACCAATCATTCACTCATGTTGCCTATTAATTATCTTCGTAGTAAGTCTAAACTTGCAGTGTGTGAAAATAGTAAATCTAAATACATTATTAATAATTTTAACTTGTCAAAAGTCAAAAACTTAATCATTACTTAACAATCAGTAATGTGTTTTACTCTATATTCAGAATAAGTGATTCTTAGAATAATAGTTTTCTATAGAATAAATATTCTTTTAATAAAGGCAACAAAGCGATTAAAACTATCTTCCAACTATTCTTCTTACAATAGTAAAAAATAACAAATCTGAAATTAACAAGGATAGCAAATCTTTCATCATCAAATATTCTCAATCCTTTCATAATTTTTGCTTTTAGTAATCTAAAAAGCATTTTCTTAAAGCATAGATCATAAATCATTTTAATCATCGAACACCTTCTTCCTCTTTTTACTTCCCTCTATATTTTATTTCCTCAAAAACAGCAGAATCATGTAATCATTAACCCTTTATGCAAGCAATAAATCAGAAGCCATTGTCATAACAAATGCTTATATCTCCCTGTTTTTCTCTGTTTTTCCATGAAACAGCATCCTGTACAATCCTGAAAGTCTATTTATCAGGGTAATCATGCATAATCTATGTCTCTCATCTTGGTACATAAGTGTTAATTCTTTCATGTCTAATCAGTTCAAGAGAATACTGTATTTGCCAATGTATCAGATGCACCTGTATATAAAATGCATCCCATTTATATACTGGTAACTGCTGTTTGCTGGCATATAAGACTCAGCAGAATATAAGACACACCCCATTTTCAATCAGTATTTTTTGAGAAAAAAAGTGAGTCTTAAACACTAGGATATACAGTATTCTCGGGATGGCATGGAGGAGGAATCCACAACAATTGGGTAATCCTTGCATGTCAACTGGAATTGCCAGAAGTCCGCATTCCAAATCAGTTGCTACCATTAGGACTCCAAGCCTCATCTGTCATTTTTTTCTTATCCTGCCTGGCAAGTCGGATGAAATTTTCCCTTCTCTGTGAGATTGTGAAAATATGTCTTACGGTCACTACATAGTAAGATTGTAAAAAATGTCTTTGGAAACGGAATTTCAGCAACCCAGCGAGGCTCCAAGTCAGAGCTAAAAGAGGATTTGAGCAGAAGTACCTCCCAGATGGTCAGAGGGCAGCAACATTCTGGAGAGGGAAAAATGGCAGAATTAAGAAAAGTATTTTATCCTCCAGCGAGAGCGAAGTGGAGGAGGTAAGACCTTCGGGGAATAAGCATTCCGACAGGAAGGATAGCAAAGATAAGTCGGTTAAGAGGAAAAAACTGGATACTGGTCTTAAGAAGGGTCCGAATGTGCTTTCTAAGAAGGTTAAAATCAAAACGTCGAAGAGGATATCAACAAAGGCAGCTTTGGGCCACCATGTTGATTTTGCAGATTCTTCAGAGATGGGAGGGGCTCTTCCAGAGCAAAAACCTGTCTCTGGAGCAGGCACAGAGATCCCGAAGGAATGTACAGAGACAAAGGGCTGAGATTTGCCGAAGCATGCAGGGATAGTGCGTCCTGCTGCTGTCAGTCACTCACCGAGTCCTCCATGGGCAGTAGGTAATGATGTGTGCGGCAGAGTGGAACAGTCAGCTCACTTTGAATGGAGCAGTTGGCACCCGATCACTCATAATACTCCCACGGAGATGTCTACTTTATGAAGGGATGGTGAATGTTATACAAGAATCAATTTAATAGAGATAATGGATTTGCTTGAATGATTAACCAAAGATTAAATACTATGATGTATTTGAATAGTCAATTAAATGTGCATGGAGTTTTTTCTCAGCATGAGTTTAGTTCAGAAGATATAATTAGAAGTGAAAAAATTAAGATTTTGAATGTGGAGAAAGAAAGTCAAAAAGAAGGAATATGAAAGAAAAGAGTTGAGAATACAGAGAATGTTTATAGTGAGCCAAATCCCAAGAAGAAAAGGAATGAGTTGGAGTATGAAGAGGATGATTGGCAAGAGGATGAGCTTGTCTCAGAAGAGATGGAAATAGAAAGTGATAGTCTTTCTGAAGGCGAGATAGAAGTGAAAGTACGCAACAGCAGGTTATTTCAGGCAGATCTATTTCGAGATGTGCTTAGGAAAGTATTACATACCTTAGGTTTGCAGGTGGATGAGGATGGTAGTCATTCTAAGGAGTCAAAGGAAAAAGAGGCAAAAATTGCAGCTGTAATTAGAAAGAAGCACATGGATGGAGTATGTGTATGCCAGATATGTTTAAGGAATTGATTTGTGCAGAATGGGAAGCTTCTTTAAATACTCGTAGATTTGTAGGTCATTCAATTTTTTTTTTTTTTTTGAGAAAAAGGCTGTGGAGTTTTTGAAGGTCCCTTTAGTGGATGGACCTATAGCTGCACTGATTTCAGGAGCCCTGGTACCTCAGGAGGGTGATACCATGTTGAGAAATGTGGATGAGAAGAGGGCAGATTCTGCCTTGCGAAAAGTTCATGAAAATTCAGCAGTGGCAGTAAGAGCATCTGTGGCTGCTTTAATGTTTTCACAGGCAGCAGTAATGTGGATACAAGAATTGATGGATGATGAGGAAATTCAATCTAAGCCTTGTTTAAGAGTGTTATCTAGACTTAGAAAGGTTTTGGAATACGTGGTGGATGCCAGTTATGATGCAGTAGCCTTTATGGCTAGAAATATAAGTGATGTTACTGTAGCAAGACATTCTTTATGGTTTCATCATTAGGCCGCTGACTAGAAGTTGGGTAATAATCTTGCATTTGTGCCCTTTAAAGGGTATCTGTTGTTTGGTAATAAGGCGTTAGATAAGGTGCTAATTGAGAACAAAGAGAAAAAACAGGTTATGCCTACATAGCAGGAAAAAAAGGTAGAAAGGAGACCATATTGGTCTTCATATTATTCCTTTCGAGGTAGAGGAAATGGTAGACAGCAAGACACAAGGAATGATTGTCAGCAATGGTATAGGCCAAAAAGCCGTTTTGGAAGGTCAAGATCTTTTAACAGGAATGGACAAAACGCTGAGACAAATACGGGAACCTCTCAACGGAAATGTAGAAATCAGTTCTGACAAGCAGAGTCTGTGATAACTGAAGCCCCTGTCAGAGCTGCCAATGATAGGCAGCAGCTGTTGGTCCCTGTTGCTCAGGGTGGAGATGATGAGCAGCAGCTGTTGGTCCCTGTGTCTCTGGCTGGAGATGAGTCCTGCAGCTCAAGAGCTCCTTGCTGCCGTGGACCAAGCAGCCTTGGACGTTCCTCTGCCTGCTCCTTTAGGGCAACAGGGATCCGATTCTGAAAATGGTTTGGAGCCTGTGCCAATCAGCCCACAAACAAGACAGAGACTCAAAAGAGCTGAGTAAAGGGAGGCTTCCTTGATTAAGTTCAAGAAGCAGTGACTAGCCACACCTGTGTCTTGGGCTATATAACTGCCTGCCTGGAAGCTTTCCTTTGCTTGTGGCAAACTTCTTTCACGCCCTTCTCTTGCCTGTTCCTTGCTTGCAGCACCTGGTTCCTGTTACCTTGAATTGATCTCTGGACCCATGGCTTTTGGAACTCTGACTACGACTTTCGCTTGACGCTCTGGTAAATGAACTCCCTTGTGTAAAGTGCTTGCTTGTCTCCTCCCGACTGGACTTTGCTGGCTCTCACACTCCCTTCTCTGGGCTGGCTCGCCGCCCAGGTCTTTGACCTTGACAGAGTCGTTGTGTGAGGAGAAGACTCCTGCGGTTTGGCATTCTGTGGAAACAAATTACTTTGGATCAATGGGTTTTGCAGGTTGTGACAAAAGTTTACAAGATTTTGTTCAACAGCATGCTGAAGTGCAGATATGTCTCTTCCCCAATAGCTTCACGGATGGAGAAAAGATAAATAGCTTTGAAGGAGATAGATCATCTAATGCAAATAGGTGCAGTGGAGGAAGTACCCCGGGACCAATCATTCTGGGGCGTGTAGTCCATATTTTTCACAGTCTCAAAGAGCAATGGGATTTATCATCCTGTGTTGAACCAAAGATATCTCAACAGGTTTGTGAAGTATCTGAGGTTTAAGATGGAGACGTTGCAAACAATATGAGAGAGTCTGAGAGTAGGCGACTGGATGGCTTCCATCTATTTGAAGGAAGTTTATCTGCACGTCCCCATGAGGAGATCAGACATGAAGTTATTTCAGATTTCAGTTCATGAACAAAGATTGCCAGTTCAAGGCTTTGCCTTTTGGTTTGACTTCGGCACCAGGTGTTTTCACAAAAGTATTGGTCCCTTTGGTAGCTCATTTAAGGCAGCAAGGGGTACACACCTACCCTTATTTAGATGATTTGCTGGTGAAAGCAGATTCACAACAGAAGTTGAAAATAAGCGTGCAGAGAACCGTAGAAATTCTAAGAACATATGGGTTTTTAGTGAATTTAAAAAAAGAGTCATTTGAGTCCCACATAATTGATGCTGATGCATTTGGGGGCAAGATTGGAAACAAGCAGTGGTCAGCTTTATCTCTTGGAGGAGAGATGTGTGAAGGTTCGAAAGGTGATAAGGAAATTACTGGCAAGTACGATGGCAGATGTGTTGTGGTTTGCTCAAGTAATGGGAACTCTTGTGTCAACCAGGCAGTTAGTTCCTTGGGGCAGGTTCTATTCGAGAGGTTTGCAAAGCTTGTTGATATCTCATCAGTGGAACGTAGGAAAGAAAATGCATTATGTGGTCAGACTACTGACCAGTTTGAGAAAGGAATGGTTGCAGTGGACAAAGATCTCAAATTTAAACAAGGGCGTCCCATTTGTAGTCAATCATTACATTCAAGTTGCGACAGATGCCAGTCTGACAGGCTGGTCGACCTTAGGAGAACAGCACTCAGGGTGTTTGGTCCGGTGTGGACTTGAGAAGGAATACAGATTTTTTAGGTTTGAAGACAGTTCATCTAGCACTCCTCAAATTTGCAGATTTACTGAGGGGCCAGCATGTTCAAGTATGGACAGACAACATGACAGCCAGGGCCTATGTGATGAACCAAGGGGGTCTACACTCAAGAGTGCTGGTAGACGAGCCAAACAAGCTGTTTCAGTGGGCAGAGAGAAATCTGCAATCACTAACAGCGGCGCATTTGAAAGGGAAACTGAATGTGGAAGCAGATTATCTCAGTCAAAACAAGTTACATCCTGGAGAGTGGACCCTGAATTATCAAGTGTTTCAAAGTTTGAACAGACGATTTGGACCTTTTCAAGTTGACTTATTTGCCTCAGCCAAGAATTCCAGACTAAAAAGATTCTTTTCAATCAGTGGAAGCAAGTTTGCAGAGGCAACAGATGCTCTGTGGCTAAAGGGTCAACTGAATGCGTTTCTGTCAGTGCAGATAATACAAAAAGTACTATTGAAAATAAAAAGAGAAAAGGCACATGTGGTGCTGTTTGCACCTCACTGGTCAAAAAGACCTTCGTTCTCCTTGATGAAGGAGATGCCACTCAGAGAGCCTTGGAGGTTGCCAATCCGAAAGGATCTCTGAAGTCAAGGGCCGGTCCATCATCCAGATCCAAGATGGTTGAATTTGACAGCTTGGGTCTTGAGAGGAAGGCCTTAGAGTTGCAAGAGTATTTGCCAGCTGTGGTAGACACCAGTATGGCGTCACGGTGGTAATCAACTCAGAATGTATATGGTATGACTTGGAAAGCATTCGAGAAATGGTGTTCTGCTGAGTCCTTGCGGTTTGCTGATGTACGAGTGAAACGTTTTGCAGTTCTTACAGGATTGACCACATAGGGATAAATCTGGACTTGAGATCCAAGGAAGGCAATCACCACTGTCATGCTTTTGGTGAAGACTGTCAGTGCTGTGGAGAGACCAAAGGAAGAACCTTGTATTGATAGAGATCCTTAATGATAGTATGTTTTAAAAATATGCAGTGTTGTGGCCTAATCCGATGTAGAAAAACACATCCCTGAGATGTAGCGCTGCAAGCCAGTCTCCTTTGCAAAGGAATGTTAGAATGGAATGTATTTTGAATTTCCGTGGACTTTTGTATCAGTTGACCCTATGAAGATCTAGAATGAGGCAAAGTCTTTCTTTTTGGGACATAAAATACCAGGAGAAGTGCCCATTCTTTCTGCATTGATCTGGAATCTTTCCTGTGGCATCCTTCTGTAGCAGAGTGGTGATCTTGTCCGCCAGAACTCTTGATGGATGATTAGGCTGAAAGACACCAATGGGTGGAATACTGGAAAATCTTATGATGTAGCCCAGACAAATAATTGTGACTACTCAAGAATCTGTGGTAATATTCTGCCACATGTGTAATGGTGGCATAGTCTTGGGGGCACAAGATGGAGGAGGGCTTGCAAGATGGAAGGTGGGATGTAGTAATGTCTTGGAATGCAGTCAAAGCTGAGACCTTAACGACCGTGTGGATTTCTTGGAGGAAGCCTGCTATTGTTGCCTTCTGAAGGAGGACTGCAATTGGGATGAGAACTGAACAGAAGATATATGAGAAGGCTTGGAGGGTGATTTGGATCTTGAAAAAGACAAAAATGAATGTTTCAAGAAAGATTGGTGCGGCCGCTGCTGTTGACGTTGCATGCTGAAACCAATCTTCCTGGCTGGCACCCTGGCCTTGAAGAGGTGGTCTGTAGCCTCGTCTATCTCCATAGTAAAGAGGTCTTCCCCATCAAATGGGAAGTCTTCAGTGTGATGCCTGGTATTCTCAGGGACACCCGATGAACGTAGCCACACACACTGGCAGAGCCTCACTGTTCCCAGTATCACCTTAGCATGGCTTTCTTGTTGAAAAAGGAGAGCTACATTTCTGTGTTCTTCCAAAAAGTGGGGAATGAAGGGCAGCATCTTCTCCCACAAGAAGCACTGGTAAGCACACTTGCAAGTCTGCATGTTTGCTACTCTTATGGAGAGAACTACTGAAGAGTAAAAGTGTCGTAATGAAGATGTCCAGCTTCTTACATTCCCTGTTAGCCAGTGTTGGCTCTGACCTCTTGCCTCCCATACTCTGCAACACCTCAGTCACTATTGATTTAGGTAGTAGATGGCTAAAACGAGAGGACACTCTCTCCGCTGCGTCCTATAAGATTCACCAGTTGAAAAGAGATTGGTAGTAGAGAAGCTGGATTTAGCCAAGATAGCCTAATCAAATCATGAAAAACTAGCAAGAGAGTGATTATGGCTGGTGTAGGTATTTGAGAGTCTCCAAGACTGGATCAGATGCTGGAGTTGGTGGAACCTGAATCATAGAGTTAGAAGAGACCCCAGAGGCCATCGAGTCCAACCTCCTGCTATGCAGGAACATCCATCAAAGCATTCCCAACTGATGGCCATCCAGCCTCTGCTTAAAAACTTTCAAAGAAGGAGACTCAACCACTCTCCGAGGCAGCATATTCTCCTGCCAGACAGCTCTGGCCATCAGGAAGTTCTCCCTGAGGTTCAAGTGGAATCTCCTTTCCTGCAACTTGAATCCATTGCTCCTTGTCCTAGGCTCTGGAGTGGTAGAGAACAAGCCTGCTCCCTTCTCGACGTGACATCCCTTCAAATATTTAAATATGGCTATCATGTCCCCTCTTAACCTTCCCTTCTGCAGACTAAGCATCCCCAGCTCCCTAAGCCGTTCTTCTTAGGGCATGGGTTACAGAACCTTCACCACTTTGGTCGCCCTCCTCTGGACACGTTCCAGCTTGTCAATATCCTTCTTGAATTGAGGTGCCCAGAACTGGACACAGTATTCCAAATGAGGCCTAACCAATGCAGAATAGAGTGGTACCATTACCTCCTTCGATCTAGACACCATATTCCTATTGATGCAACCAAGAGTTGCGTTGGCTGCCGTGTCACACTGCTGACTCATCACACTGCTGAAACATCCAGACCCAGATGTTTCACCATATGTAGGAGGATGTCTTCGAACAATTTGATGTTTTCTGCTGGTAATGGTGGAGTAGTATCCTCTACATGAGTGGTAGGAGAAGTGAGAGCAGAGGGAATTGACAGAAGGGTCAGAGTCAGAGGAGGTAGATGAGACAATTTCTTGATCAAAAAGAGGGAGTCATAGCATAGCCTATGTGTAAGGCACAGAGACCAAAAAGAATACTTGCTTGTTTGTTCCACGTATATGTCACTTTTCTCTTGTTATGGGACTCCGGGTAGCTCAGGAAGCATTTTTTAAAAAAGCAAGATGAAATAAAACTTTGACAATAAAAAAGCACAATTTTGAAATCATTGTATTAAAATTATAACTTCATAATGTAACGTACAAGGCACCTGCAAGAATACTATGTACCATTGTTAAACATTGTTACTGCGGTCCAGGCCTACCCGGAGATAGCACTTGATATTGTTTTGATATCAAACCATTTGGCTTTCCTCTGCCACCCCACTCCACGTGTTTGTGAGGCCTCCGGACAAGCACATAAACAGGTGCGGCTGATAATTGCTGGACATTCCTTTCTCCACCTAGGCAGGCCGGACAGAGCTGGTTCGTTGCTTCAGGGACCTCTCCGGCAAACACCCTTTTGTTTATCCAAACCATGTCATCAGCACCAGATAAAAAAAAAGAATTCCCTCCTTTTTTTTCCTTTTAAACAATTTTCTTGATTTGCCACTGAATCTTTCTGGTCTGGTGTACAAAGGGCAGCATGTTTCTGGAGGGGGAGGGTTCCCTCCCATACATGTTGAAGTTGCCAGCCTAAAATGATCACTTTTTAAGACAGTGCTGTGGATGATTTATGTTCTTCATCTGCCTTTTACTTTAATAGATTGAGAACAAATGACACTTCTTCAATGTACTCAGTGTACTTAATGTTTCTGTATACTTGCAGAATAATTTTTAAAAATTAAATGGTGTGTTGTAAGGTCATTTTGACCACAGCATCATGTATGCTTTTTAAAAAGGTTTTCTCAGTCATTACATTGTGGGTTGCTCTGCAAATAAACACGGTTTTTTTTTTTCACTAGAATGAGCAGAGGGCAGAATGAAATAGCGCATACTTTAAAAATGCCTAGAATATGGAATTGTGGAAGACATACTTACAACTTATGGTTACTTTTGAGTATTCAGAGTATATTGGATACCATAGTGTTCACTGAGTGCTATAAGTAACCTCTTTCATCAGTTTTGATTATACTATGATGTGTCACTTTTAAATAGTAATGTCAAATATAGGTGTAGAATATAAGGAAACCATTCTTTATCATAGACTAGTTAAGAAAGTCTTAAGAATATGGAAATAGCCTGACTTTTCTGATCCAGTTTGTGTCTAATTTTCAAGGAATTAATAAACAGTTTTTCTATTATTGGTATAATATTATTGCTTGATTTTTTTAAAGAAAAGAAAACAATAATACCACATGTGATGACCTGAAAGAGGGTGAGAAGCGTCACATTCCCAATCCCATCTGTAAATTTGAAGATGCTTTTAGGTATTTTCCTGATATCATGGCAAATATAAGGAAAGTTGGCTTTCAGAAGCCTACTCCAATTCAGGTATCTTAGTTTTATTTCTAAATAACTTGAAAACTGTTCTGTTTGACTTTCAGCTCCTATAGAATACTTACTTCATTCTTATTTTAGGCACAAGCTTGGCCAATCATACTTCAAGGATATGATTTGATTGGAATAGCACAGACAGGTACTGGAAAGACATTGGCTTATCTGATGCCTGGATTCATTCATTTGGATTTACAACCAATGTAAGAACTAGACAGATGTGCTATGTGTGGTCATGGTGTATGTGATTATATTAACTCTGTAAGAGATCCAGACTATTACATTCAATGTTTGTTAAAAGGGACATGTGCAAAAGGACAAAAAATGTCCACTGCTGCTATTGATTGTACCATATTTAATGCTTGAATCTATTTATTACATTTTATCCTGCTGTTCCACTACAGATTAATAATATTTATTTCTTACCTGTCTCTCCCTGTACATTGAAGTGGGGAACAACAGCAAATAACATATAGCATGAGTTAAAAGAGCGTACAAAACTAATACATATTAATATCCATCAATAAATAGTTTACAAAAGCATAATTTAAAAATAATCTGGATAGGCTTGCAGAAGAGACTGATCTTTAAACTGCTGATTTAAATTCATACAGCATCTTCATCTGACAGATCTCTTCTGACAGGTCATTCCACAGCTTGAGGGTGGCCAAAGAAAATATCCTCTGTGTTACAGTCGGCCTAGTTCTGGCTGACTGAAGCAGATGTTTCCCAGAGGACCTGAGTATATGAGTTGGATTATACGGGAGAAGGTGATCCTGTAGTTAACCTAGACTCAAGCCATGTAAAGGTAATAACCAATACTTTATATTTTGCCCAGAAACTAATTGGCTGCCAGTGGATTGATTTTAGTATTGGTGTACAGTGTGCCTTCAGTATATGCAAGGGTTCCATTCCAGGAATTCCCATGTAAAACAAAAAACATTGCCTTCAGTTATAGTCAGTGGACTCAATGTGCATGTGCCCATGACAGCCTGGGTATGTGCCCATGGCATCCATTGACTGTAATGGAAGGCAATGCTTCACACACCTCTCATCCATTCAGAGGATGCAATAAGAGGGGAACCACCTGTGGTTACTCCTGGATGTACCAGTAATCAATCTAACCTTGTGGTATGCTATATAATAGCTCCTTTTTTGAAGATTAGCTAAACCCAAGCACCACCATCTGGAACCTATCTGAGGGATAGGAGAAGAACCACTGAAGCAGAGTACCTCTTAAACCTCTCAGATGTTCAAGAAATGTGTCATGGTTGATAGTACGAAACACTGCCAAGACATCCAAAAGTGCAAGCAGGGAGACACTCAACCATCAATGCTCAGGTATGCCAACTGCCTTGGGCTTCTGTGGCTGGCCACGCCTCTGCAAGAGAATCTGGTGTTTGCTATGAGCAAGGTGAACTAGTCTCACGAGTAACCAACACCAACATAAATTTAACTTTCTTTTTTTATTATTAAAGAAAGGAAAAAAAGAGGCAACAAAAGTACAAAATAATACACACAACTGCAAACATTAATAATAATAGTAATAATAAAAATAATAATGCAATACAAATCAAAAAATACCTAACAAAACTACAAACATTTATCAAAACTACAAAAGTAAACTATGAATAGCTAAAAATAGGTTTCTGTCCTTGTTGCATTCAACTGTTAATAAATACTTGTACTTAACTATTAGAACAATATTCAAAATCTAAATTAACTATGTTGCTATTAATTCTTATCTTATCTCTGGACTTTGAAATGAAATTTACCTGGTTAATAAAAAATTAGTAAGAAAAAATATTTCAATCATACTGCCATGAATCTATTTTTTTTAAATTAACTTGATTCCAAACATTGGTATCATACCATGACCTAAGTATTAACATCATCATAGTTAAACCATAAGTACCAATAGCAAACAATAATAAATGGAGTAGTAGTTTATTTTTAGAAATTGATAAATCTTAAATGTTATTGCTAACCTATATTATAGATATTAAAAATCTAAAATAGCTACAAAACTAGAATCATCATCTTCTTTTTTCATATAACACTCATGTAGTAATAAAGGAAGAGTCAGAGTTTAAGAATATATGCAAGTTCAAAAATCTATTGTCATCAGTTTACCCTCATTTTTCTTTAAATCAGACATTCTCATTCAGAAGAAAATTCACCTTCTGTTTGGTCCCTGAACTTGTATGTAAGATTTGTCCATACCATCTATCAAACCATTCTTCTGTTGATGGATTTCCATTTTTTCAAGTACTTTGCATATACTTATCTCGAATAGCATATATTGCATCAGTTTATGTTGTTTCTTGTCAATCGTTGTATCATCTGCCCAGGTTCCTAGTAAATATAACATAAATTAATTTTAAGACAGTTAATAAACATGATTAAAAACAGTTAAGACAATAAAAATTAAAATTATTACAGTAAATAAAGCTATTAAAGTCATTGCAATAGTCAGTTACTATCAAAGCAGTTTGAAAAGCAAGGAATTTGCTAGGACTTCACTCTGAAGTTTTGGCACATGTATTTTATACCCTTATTCTGGTGTAAGCCATGGCATAGCCATATGTCAAAACTGGAAGGCATATGAAAAATTTCAGTTACAAGGAGTTTTGTTTGTTTTTTAACAAAAATCTGTCAATCTTCTAGTCCAGAGGTAGGCAACTATGGAGTCTAGGAGACTGCATTATCCCCCTAGAAAACCTTGGGGGGACTGCATCCCACTATCACACCTTTTCTCCACAAAAGCTCTAGGAGCTATGGGGGCATTTCTGACATGTTTCTAAGCCTCTTGGGCCATTTTTGCCCCAGGAGAGACCGTTTTTAAAACAGAATGGTGGCAGGATGTCATTTCTAGTTTACTTCTGGGGGAGGGGGGTTTATAAGCCTTTCCTGGCTCTGAAATGGCCGGAGGGGGGCAAAACATGATGAAAATGCCTTTCAAGGGCATTAGGAGGTATTCTGTGGCCAATAAATAAATAAAATAAAAATGGGCCCTGGGAGCCCTTGAGAGCCATTGAAAATAACCTGTGAACTACATGCTGCCCATTGCTGTTCTTGTCTAGCCTTTGAGTTTCTGATTGTGTTTGCATGACTGCCACCATCTTGCTTGGACATGAAATCCTTTTTCATGTGACTTACACATTCCTCTAAGTATGCCCACTTAACAAAGTGCAGATAACATCCAGCTCGCTTAACAATCCTACATAACAATCTATAGGTGGTATTTAGCATGCTACTCATTTTGTATTGCTCTTCCCCTCTTCAAACAAATACCTGCCCCAGCCTACTTTTTTCTTTCATATTGCCCCAATGTACCAAGATATCGTTTTACCTACATATCTGTTCTTCCTGTCCATCATGAATCATCATTAATCTAGGTTATATGGCTTGCACTGCTGCGTAATTTTGTAAATGATAGGTACTTTAGAGCTTCTTTTCTTTTAATTTGTGCTAGAAGGGTAAGTCTAATATGATTTTAGCCAGATCTGAATGATACTGGTTTGCAAATCAAATAGTGATATTTATCCTTTCCTTTAGAGTTCATTTCTGAGTTGATGTGAGTAATTACAAATGCCTTAAAGGGTCTTTCATTCTTTAATCAACTATTGCATTTTCCTTTTCTAGGTTTCATTTATAAATGCTATCTAAAGGACTCTGAACTTTTTTGCAGACCTAGAGAAAAACGCGGTGGACCTAGCATGTTGGTTCTTACTCCTACTCGAGAATTGGCTCTTCAGGTGGAAGCAGAGTGCTCAAAATATTCTTATAAAGGAATTAAAAGGTAATATTTACTGTATCCTATTCTCTATTTCTACCTGTGCTGTTGCAGCGTGGGGATCTTTATCTTCCTGTTTCATGTGCATAGATTATTGGTTGACAACTACTTATCATCTAGGAATAGATGATACAATGGTAGCGACTATATGGATTGCAGAAAAGACTATTGAAAAGATTGCATTTGGAGAACTTACAGTCCTTCACCATTGCAGTCTGGTTTTCAGTGTTAAAATTATCTATCTCTGACTTAACATGCAGCCATGCCTCAGTTAATAAAGCTTCTGACAAAGAAGCTCTCTTTCTCGGCCCTTGTATACCTTCTTGGCTCCTGTTTTTCCTTCTCATCCGCTTGTCTGTCTGGAAATGTTTTAGCAGCATCAGTATTGGGAGAATGGTGAAGGAGGGTCTGGAGAAATACAGACCTTCCAAAGTATTCTCAGGGAGCTTTATAAATCTGCATTCTCATTGTCAGCCCTTTTACCTGCATTGAACTTATCTTGGTGTTATTGCAGTTAATGGGAAAGACTTTTAAGCCAGTGGCTTTCAGCAACATGTAAACATGGTTCTTCTTCGTGGTCTCTGTGCCTTCATACACTAGGAGCTTTAGCGCCTGCGCAGTAGCGTTCGGAAACTTCTAGAGCTCGTTCGCTTGGCGGGAACCCCTCCCCCACGCTGGTACTGCGCATGCTCCTCCCGCCGAGCAACGGTCTCTCCTCAGTTCTTTCTCGTCCGCCGTCGCGTACGGAAGGTTCTTTGGCTTGTTCCTCGATTTTCTTGCTTGGCTTGCTGTTTTTCACGGTTTTCGGACTTTTTCAGACTGTTTTCTGACCTCTCTCTAGACTTCCCCTCGGATTTGGTGTTTTGGACTTTTCTCTTCTTTTTGGCATTCGTCTTATGTCCGCGCTCTTCAAGAAGTGCGTGTCCTGCGGGCGCAAAGTTGCCCTCAACGACAGCCATAGGGAGTGTCTCTTCTGCTTCGGTGAGTCCCACAACACTCGGACTTGCCCAATTTGCCGGGATTTTACTCCCCAGACTCTCCGCAACAGGTCCGCGAGGCTCAAATCCTACTGTTGGGAGCAGTCTTTGAAGGCGATCGACGAGACTTCCTCTTCTAAGATGGCCAACAAGAAGACGACCACGCCATCGACGGTATCGGTGGCTGCCGTACCGTCCACCTCATCGGTATCGGGCTCGGTACCGGCGAGAACGCCGATATCGGCGTTACCGAGGATCCCGAAGCTGTCGGCGGCTGCCAAGTCAGCGAAAGGATCCTTGACGGTGAGGAAGGCTGAGGCGCCCGCCAAGGAGACACCTCCTAAGAAGCGCCCTGCTCAGGACGGAGACAAGGGCAAGGAGAAGGAGAAGAAGAAGAAACGGAAGGAGAAGAAACGCTCCCCGGCTGGGGACGTTCAGCCTCCCACTCCTCCTCCGACCCTTGAGCCTTCCAAAGGGCGAGGTGAGCCCGTCGATCTCTCGGATGACGAGATCGAGGACGTTACCCAACAACGTCCGGACTCGCCAGTGGCAGAACCTCCAACCCTGGTGGAGGAGCACCACCGCCCTTCGAGCCGTCGCAGGTCGGCTGACCTGCAGCGGAGAGAGACCTCCGCTTCCCCGGAGCGGGGCTCGGCTTCTGCTAGATCTCGGTCCTGCTCTTCGGAGCGCCCGATGAGCTCGCCGCCTCCTCAGGAGACAAGAGAGGAACAACCTCGCTCTCTGCCTCCAGATATACCTCGGCGTCCTACGTGGCCAGGTACGCGAGGGAGTCTGAGTGGAGAGAGCGCCCGGCTTCTTACCGGTCACATTCTCCATCGTACTGGGATCGGTACCACCGTGACCCGAGACGCTGGGAGACCTTCCGGAGGTCCCGGTCACCTCGGAGACAGCGCGACTCACGCTTGCCTGAGAGAGAGAACCCTCGGTCCCGTTGGCACCGAAGTCATTCGCCGTCGGACCGCCGCTCCTTCCGCCGCTCTCCCTCGCCTCGATACCATAGGGCGAGAGAGCCTTCACCTCGATACCGAGCGGTATCACCGCCTCCCAGGGTTACGGCTACGGCAACGCGCCCTGTGGAGTCAGTGGTGACTGGACAGGCTACAACCACCACGGCCTGTCAGACTACGCCTGTCACCACCAGGAAGGTGAAGTCTGTTGTGAGCCAGCCGAAGCGTGATGCTACCACTGCTGCCATCCCGGCTGTGGAGAAGCCCAAAAAGGCTGCACCCGCAACTGCGGTAAAGGAGCCAGAGAGTGAATGTCAGTGCCAGGCGGTGGTCAGGCAGAGGCAGGGGAGCTGGTTAGAGCTGCAGGGCTTTAATGCAGTCTTAACAGAAATAAACACAGGCTGTTAAAGTACATAGGGCAGGTTACTTCACTAAGGCGAACAGGAGGACTGGTTTCAGGCGAGGGCAGGAACAAGGCACAGACAGCAGGACCACAGTTGACCGACGGTTGTTGCTCCGTGCCTTCCACAGCCCGGCGCCTGCCTCAAATAGCCCTCCAAGCCAGGCACCGACCAATCAGGCATGGCCATGTGGCTGAGGGCCGACCAATCAGGCGTGGCCATGTGGCTGAGGGCTCGCAGCTGGACTGTGCCTCACAGCTGCAAGCTCTCTGCCCGTCGGGCCCATGCCCCTGACAGTGAGCGACGAGAGAACTCACCGAGCTCGGAGTCCTACGACTCGAGCACCGAGTCTGAGGCCTCGGACGTGGCCTCCCAGGAGTCTCCTCCGCTGGGATTCGGGGAGCCGATCCCAGATTCAGCACCAGAGGATGTCCACCAGTTCTCTGCAATGCTGCTTCGCATGGCCTCTACCCTTGGCCTTAAGATTTCCGATGCGGAGCTGGAGGATGACGATCCCGTCTTCTCGATCTTCGAAGGGAAGCAACCTGCCGCGGCCCCGCTGCCTCTTCTGCCCCGGATTACTAAAGTTGTAAAGTCTGCGTGGGACAGACCGGCCTTGGCACAGCCGATACCGCAGCGGTTGGAGCACCTGTACAGGGTGCAGAAGGATAACGTGAGTTATCTGTTCAACCACACTGTACTGAACTCTGTGGTGGTCGAGTCGGCGCAGACAAAAGGCACCAGCAGAGAACACACCACTCCGCTGGATAAAGAAGGCAGAAAGTTGGACACCTACGCAAGGAGGTTTTATTCCGCCGCCTCCTTGCATATTAGGCTGTTCAACACTCAGACTTGCCTCGCGGCATACCTGAAAAAGGTACTCGACCGCCTTCAACCGGCGATGGAGACGGTACCGGATGACATCCGTCAGGCCACCTCTGTCATCTCTTAAATGAGGCCATATCCATCGCCCGGCAACAGATGGCCTCCTCTCGGCATGCCGTGGAGATCACCTCCCAGGTCATGGCAGGATCCATCGGCTTGCGCCGACATGCCTGGCTCAGACCGGCCAACATCCAGGAGGACACCCGAAGGAGGATCGAAGACCTTCCCTTCGATGGTGAGGGCCTCTTCAACTCCACCACCAACCAGGCGTTGGACAATTTAGTTAAGGCGAGGTTGACCGCCAAAAAGATCGGGCTCCAGCCGGCTACGCAAGCCCGCAGGCCTTCCACCTTCCGCCAATCCTGGCGACGATCGTCAACTTCGTCGTTCCAGCGCTCGGCCCAGTCGGGCCAGTCGAGGCTGTCCTCTGGCTCGTCGGCCAGACGTCCTTTCAGGCACCGTCCAGCTTCTTCCAAGAAGTCCTCCTCGGACGCGAAGTCTAGATTTTGACCTGTCTGGAGGACTCCCAACATCCTCTCTTCAGCCTTCCGTCAGCCCTCGGAGACCGACTGACTCTAGGTCGACACCTTTTGGAGTGGCAACATGTCACTACGGACTCTTGGGTGCTTTCCATCGTCCGTCTTGGCTACACCATCGAGTTTCAAGATATTCCACCTCGAGGCGTCTACTACTCCACCCCGTCGAGCCCGGCCCTCCTGGAAGAGATCCAGTCCCTCCTTCAAAAAGGAGCGATCGAGCAGCTCTCGCCGGAAGCCAAGACCACCGGCTTTTTCTCCCGGTACTTCACGGTACCGAAAGCCGACGGTACCCTCCGGCCGATCCTCGACCTCAGAGGGGTGAACTACTACATCCGCCCCAAGAGGTTCAAGATGGTCACGATACCGACGATCATACCCTTCCTCCATCGAGGGGACTGGTTCGCCTCCATTGATCTCCGAGACGCCTACTTCCACATCGCCATTCGCCCGCAGCACAGACGGTACCTCCGCTTCGCAGTCGACGACACCTGTTACCAGTACAAGGTGCTGCCGTTCGGACTCTCGACTGCCCCAAGGGTCTTCACCATATGCATGGCCCCGGTGGTATCCTTCCTGCGGACGAAGGGCGCTTCCGTCTACCCTTACCTCGACGATTGGCTGTTGGTGTCGTCCTGCAAACAAAGACTTTACCACGACGTCCACATGACGTTGTCCCTCCTGACCTGCCTTGGGCTACAAGTCAATCCGAAGAAGTCCCACCTCGAGCCGGCGAGGATCTTGGACTTCATCGGTGCTACTCTCGACTCCACCTCCGCCAGGGCGTACCTGCCAGAGACTCGGGCTCAAACCCTGATCCGGGCCGCCGCTCACGCCTCTACAGCCCCGACGTTGTCTGCGAGAAGCGTCCAGCAGCTCCTGGGCTACATGGCCGCTACTACCGCGGTGACCTATCTCGCCAGACTGAGGGGAAGACCTCTCCAACACTGGTTCGTCCGCATAGTCGACCCCCTGCGAGACGAACAGACCATCCGACTGCAACTGCCGGAGGACGTGCGCTCATCCCTCCGATGGTGGCAATCCCGAAACAATCTGATGTCCGGGATGCCCTTCCAGCAGCCGACACCGAAGGTGACGGTAACGACCGACACCTCCCTGTATGGATGGGGTGTCCACTGCGGCGATCTCAAAGTCCGCGACAGATGGACCGACGACGAGACCGCTCTCCATATCAACGCACTAGAGCTGCTCGCTGTCTCGAAGGCACTACGAGCATTCCGCCACGTCGTCACGGGACGCACAGTCCTGGTCCTGACGGACAACACCACTGCCGTCTGTTACATCAACAGACAAGGAGGGACTCATTCCACAACCCTGCTCAACATCGCACTTGATCTGTGGGACTGGTGCATTCGCCTGCACACGCATCCCGTGGCTGTTCACCTGGCCGGGCAGGAGAACTCCACGGCAGACGCCCTCAGCAGGGACACCTCATCCCATCACGAATGGTCTCTCTCCGGAGAGGCGTTCAGACTGATTCGGGACCGCTGGGGCGAACCGTTGATCGACCTCTTCGCAACCAGGGAAAACACGAAGTGCCGCCGATTGTTCGAGAGCGGGCCACGATCGCGCTTCCATCGGGGACGCCTTCCAGTTTCCGTGGACCGGGGAACTCCTCTACGCGTTCCCGCCGTTCCCGCTGCTCGGCCGGACGATCGAAGATCCTCGTCGACTGAGCCGATGCGATCCTGGTAGCCCCGTACTGGCCGAGGCAGCACTGGTTCACACCCCTGCTACAAGCTGCACGAGGCGACCTGCTCCGGCTACCATCGACGCCGGGCTTGCTCTCCCACTCCAGCGGCCGAGTCCTCCATCCGGACCTACCACGCCTGGCCCTCCATGCCTGGAGGATATCGCACTAGGCGATCCCATGCTCGGTACTGTCCTCGTCGCGGCCTGGAAGGAATCCACCCGTCGCAACTACCAATACAAGTGGCGACGCTTCCTGACCTTTGCTAATGAGAGGAGTGAGCCGGTATCGCCCGCTAGACTCTCTACCGTCCTGCACTTCCTCCTTCATCTCCGGCAACAGGGCCTGGCGTTTCCATCCCTAAAAGTTTACCTCTCCGCGATCGTGACATACCAGCCGCCCCGATCTGCAGCATCGGCTTTCTTCAGGAACGATACCGTTAAGCGGTTCCTGAAGGGACTTCAACACCTTTACCTGCCGGTATCGCCGCCGCTACCGCCGTGGTCCCTCTCGTTGGTGCTGTCGCAGTTGACGAAGCCGCGCTTCGAGCCAATGGCGACCTCGGATGACAGGCTTCTAACCTTGAAAACTGCCTTCCTGGTAGCGGTGACCTCAGCAAGGCGAGCGGGTGAGATAACAGCTCTTCGATCCGATGAGCCCTTTATGGTCTTCCATAGAGACAAGGTGGTCCTGAGACCTGACATCTCTTTCCTGCCTAAGGTGGTGTCCAGTTTCCATCTCAACCAGGACATCATCCTGCCTGCCTTCTCCCGAACCCGACGACACTGTTGGAGCGGTCCCTTCACTCCCTGGACGTGCGTCGGGCCTTGGCGTTTTACAACGACGGGACTGCTTCCTTCCGACAGACGCCGCATCTCTTCGTTTGTTATGGGCGACGTCGGAAGGGCCACAAGGTGTCCACCAGCGCTTCTCCAAGTGGGTGGTACAGACTATACAGCTGGCGTACAAGCTCGCGAGGAAGCCTCCGCCATCCCTGCTTCGAGCCCACTCCACCAGAGCTGTGGCTACTTCTGCGGCCCTCCTGCGAGGAGTTGACCTGCACGAACTCTGCCGTGTGGCGACCTGGTCCCAACCATTGACCTTCGTTTGCCACTACAGACTCGACTGCCGGTCGCGCAGAGATGCTCGGTTCGGGCGTGAGGTGCTGGCTTCCGTGCTGTAGGACCTGACCCGCCATCCGACCGGTAAGCTACACAGTCTCCTAGTGTATGAAGGCACAGAGACCACGAAGAAGAAGAACAGGTTGCTTACCTGTAACTGTGGTTCTTCGAGTGGTCATCTGTGCCATCATACACACCCGCCCTTTCCTCCCCTCTTTCTCAGGTCCCTGTAGGTTCTACGGCGGACGACAGAACTGAGGAGAGACCGTTGCTCGGCGGGAGGAGCATGCGCAGTACCGGCGTGGGGGAGGGGTTCCCGCCAAGCGAACGAGCTCTAGAAGTTTCCGAACGCTACTGCGCAGGCGCTAAAGCTCCTAGTGTATGATGGCACAGATGACCACTCGAAGAACCACAGTTACAGGTAAGCAACCTGTTCTTTTGGAGGACTGCTGTTTGTGGTCATAACTTCAGCTAGGTAGGACAGAGAGCTTTGTGCCCTAAGATCAAGCCTGTGTTTTTCCTGGATAAAAGTCACTTTGTGAACAAGCATGGGCTTCTTACTTAAAGTGGTATGATACTTCCATTTGAACCAAGACCTCTTCTTTCCTATTCTTGTGAAGCATCCTTCAGAATCAGAAAGAATTGTACTTTGGATATTCAGTGAGTGCTTGCATTTTACCTTTTATCAGACTGCTGGATTTAGACAAAGGTGGTGTCTTTCTTATGATGTGTAGGGCCTAAGAAGCGTTTGTTTCGTGTTATCAATCAGCTAAGAAACCTTTTCCACAAGGTATTAGGGAGAGCTGTGTCAGCTTTCATTCTGTTATTGCAAGGGGTTCCACTGTCTAAAATATGTAAAGTAACAGTGTGGTCACAGCTGTCATCATTTATCTGGCTGGGTGTGAGGGCTAGACTGGGTGTGAGGGCTAGGGCAGATACTGCCTTTGGAGGAACAGTTCTCTGTTTAGTTTAGTATTGGCATGACACATCAAATGGTGAGTTACCTGTTAATCTCCCATTTGTGTGAGTCACAGAGACCAAAAAGAGTGACAGGTTGCTTTCCAGTGGCTGTGGTTTTTTTTTTTAATGATCTTATATAAATTCACCCAATTACCCCACGTCTCTTTTTTGAGTCCTGCTATTTTCTTTTTCTCCTTGGATGATAACTCTGGGAGACAGAGCATTGAAAATAGAAGTATGAACTGTGCTATATATCTATGTGGGGGTATGTGAGTTTTGCCAAAAAGAAATTGCTCAGTTTTTTCTGGCTCCATATGCACATTGGTAGAACAGAAGCTGGAAATGACCCATATGTGTGAATTCATAGATGACCACTTGGAGAACCACAGTTACAGGTAAGCAACCTGTTTCTTTTTCCTGATCTCTGTGCCTCAGTCCAAGTGGGTTTTTGCACTTGCATAAGAACACTATCAGAATGTTCTATTGCTGAATAGCTTCACGGGAATCCCACCTCTTCTGTGTCCTACCCCACAAAGCTACAGTCCCCTCAGTTTCTATCTGCTGAACAAGTTAATTCTGTTAATGTCCTCTGATACTGATTTTAACTGTCATTTTCTGTCTTTTCTTTCTCTTTCTCTCTGTGTGTTTCTAATTCCCTCACAGTTTTCTTTCTTCTTTTCTTTCTCTTGTATATATATAAAAAATCACTTGCTTTACTTCTTGATCTCTCCCTTCTCCCTTCATCTCTTATGGCCTCTGCCTCCCTCTTTAAACTTTGCTGTTCATGAGGGCACAAGTTTTTCTCTCAAACACTCATTCTGAGTGTGTTTTCTACCTGGGGGAAGGTCATAACATACAACAGTGTAAGATCTGTCAGGAATTTATACCCCAAACTCTGAAGAATCGGGTGTTAAGGCTGAAGTCTTACCATTGGGAGAAATCTCTCTAGGTCTCAGAGCCAGCTGCAGCTAGTAAAGCTCTAGTCATGGCTTCAACTACCATCTCCAAAAGCCCAAGAAAACCTACGTGTTAATGACCTTGGCATCAGTTAGGACTTCCTAGGTCCCAATGGTGTCATCTTCTGTACAATCTGTGGCAATGGAGACAGTTATCCCACAGACTACTGCTGTACCAGTAGCCAGGGAATTGGTACCAACTGCATCACTTCAACCAGAGAAATCTACACCCACGTCTGGTGACTCAGTATTGATGGCACATCCATCCTCAAAGAAGACTAGTCATAAGGGGTAGCATGGGAGTAATTATTCAGCTCCTTCTGGCCAGCCACCAAAGGGAAAGAAAAAGAAGAAAGCTAAGCACCCTGTCAAACCATAATCAAATACTGCATCCTCAGCACCAATGGCAGTTGTTCGGGTGAAATCAGTACAACTTGTCCATCTTCTTCGACATCGCTATCATTGGTACTGAAGGTACCAACGTTGAGATTTCCTTTGTACTTGGAGAGGATACTATCCTTCATATTCCTGTCCATAGCACGACTTCACGTACCAGGAAGATTCACCGTTTACATCTATGTTCTATCTTGAGTGATATCAAAGGGAACATTGAGAGGGGGAGGCTTCATGGTCATATCACCCCTACTCTTCATCTTATGGGGATCAGTAACATGTTCACAAGCCTCTCTGCAAAGATCTCTGTATCATTGGTACTGATCTTGTTCTCAGTCTCTGCAGCAGGAGGTGCACTCCTTAACGCATCAGTCACTGGTTCCATCACTTTCACCAATCCATCATTCCTTGATACTGAGACCTGCTTTTGATCCTGATTGCTAGTACATGTACAGGATCCATCATTTCCAGTGCTTCAGACCACTGCTGTGATTTTGAGGACTCTACCATTTCTACTAACTGCAAAAGCTTCAGTTTTTACAGAGTTTCTCACCACTTCTGTCCACGCACATTAAGTACCATCAGTTTGTTCTGCTCTTCAAGCTGCAACCACATCTGCTCCACCATTTCTTAACATTGTTGGGCCTTCTCTTTTGGATGCTGTATCATTGGATGCTGTACTGTCTGCTACCACAGCACAGCAATCTGACATTCCATCAGATTCCATGGGTTCTGACTATAGCTCTTGACTCTTCCTCATCTGCGCCTCCATCACCATTGAAATCCTTTCTCTCAGTAAGAGTTAACAATGCAGTTCCTGCTTTGCCACCTGAAGATGTGAAACTGTTTGCTGACATCATCTTGAGGATGGCAATAGCAATTGGTCTAGAGGCCTTTCCAGGTCCTGAATTGGATCCCATGTTTCAAATGATGGATAATCTTTAGCTTCTGCTGCTATCTTGCTCCTGTGAGCTTTGTAGGAGTTGATCAAACAGTCTTAAACAAATCTCACATCTCTATCACCAACTTTGAGGCATTTGGAACACGTATGTAGGACCTAACAGGAAAATGCAGTCTATTTATTAACTCACCTTCATCTAAATTCTGTTGTTGAGGAGACATCCCAGAGTAAAGTTGAAAAGAAAGCTCATTCAACGCCAGCTAATAGAGCAAACTTCTTTATGTCTTGACAGAAGATTTACTCCTCTGCTGCCTTCTCTATTAGAATTGCCAGCGTGCTGGCCTGCATGGCAGCATATCAATCATTTTCTGTGAGATAACATGCTGGTGTTTGTCCCATACCTACCAGATTAGCAAAAGAACATGGCCCTCCAAATCCAGGAGGCAAATGCCTTAGCAGCCATTTGCATCCATTGTTACAGTCATGTCAAGAACTGTGAGACTGAGATGTTTTTGCCTGGCTGTACTCAGCAGGCCTTACCAACAATACTAGATGCAGGATTGTAGAATAATAGAGTTGGAAGAGACCACAGGGACCATCCAGTTCAACCTCCTGCCATGCAGGAATACACATTAAAGCACTCCCAACAGATCTGACCATCAGGAAGTTTTCCTGAGGTTCAGGTGGATAGAAGACTTAACTGTCAACAGTGAAGACTTTTTCCATTCCTAGATGGATAAGTTGGTGAAACATCTGACCAAGGTGAGACTTACTGCCAATAAAATGGGCATTGGCCAGCAGCAACAATACCAGTGGTCATTCTAATCCTCTTGGAGATGCCAATCCTCATCCTCCTTCCATTTGAAATCTCTGTCTTGACCTTTTAGGATATCATCTCAGCTTTCAACATCTGGCCACCTTTCATTCAAACAGCATAATCAGTCCTCTTCCAAAAAGTGTACCAATTGTCAAGCTATCAGTTTTGACTTCTTTCGCAGAACACTTCCACTACCCAAGTTCCATTTACCATCCAGGTCCTCAAAGACTGTTCTAATGACAAGATCACTGCTTTGCTGCTCAAAGATGCTATGGAGAAGACTCTAACTCGTTGCAGGAAGGATGGATATTTCTTCCGGTATTTCATGGTTCTGAAGCAAGATGCTGGCTTGTGTCTCATTCTAGATCTTTTCAGTGTCAACAGTTATATCTTGCCTTGAAAGTTCAAAATGGTGACACTCAGTACTATCCTTCCATTTCTACAGAAAGGTGATTGGTTTGCTTCTGTAGATCTATGGGATGCATACTTCTGCATTGTGATCTGGCTGCAGCACTGCAAATATCTTTGTTTCACCATAAGAAAAGACCTGTACCAGTACAAGGTCATGTCATATGGTCTCTCAACAGAGCACTCAGGGTCTTTATGAAGTGCATGGCAGTAGTGATCTCTTTCTTCAGGACATGGGAAGTTCTGGTCTACTCTTGCCTGGATGATTGCTTTTTAGTGGTATCCTGCAGAGACAAATTGTATTGAGACTGCCTTGTCTTGGTTCGAGCAGCCAGCCAAAGCTTGTGGCTGCACAGCTGATAGCAAAGAGATAACCCAAGCAATGTGGCAAGCAAAGAAACAGAAGAATTTTACTCAGTCACTTACTTTTACTTATTAAGCAAAAGGTTGTAGTCACAAACATTGTTCAACAGAATCCAAGTCAGGGCAAATGAGTCCAGAGTCAGTCGATACAATCCAAGAGTTCAGAGACACAGCTGGTGGTCAAAGAGGTCACATAATCTCTAACAACTCCTAGAGGGGAAAGGCTGTGTGTATATAGGTCACTAGCTTAATGCAGCTGCTGCTTAACTAATTACTGCCTTCTATAAATCCTCTGTGACCTTCTCAGTCTCTCTTTCTGTTGTCTACACTTGATAATGGTAAGTTGTCTTCTGTATCTGAAGGGACAGGGCTCTCTTCTGGAGCTAGCACTGCACGTTGTTCTGTATCTGGGATTTGTGGCTCTATATCCTCTGTTCACCTCTGTATAACCTCTATTCTGGCTCAGCTGTAGGTCCTGGCATGTTCTCTGCTTCAGTATCTGAGTCAGTTTCCATGTTCTGGAAGCAAGGCATGACAAAGGCATAGCCTGGACTCTCTCAGTACTTCAGAAGCTAGGCCTAAATGTCAACCCCAAGAAGTCTGTCTTGGAGTCTACAAGACTAATAGATTCCATCAGGATGACACTGGACTCTACTACAGCTTGGGCTTACTTACCGCTCAACATGGCGAAGGTGTTTCTCAAGAACTTTCCTGATATATTGGCCCATCACGCAGCACTATGCATATATGCAGAGACTTTTGGGTTTCATGGCAGCAACCACAGTTGTCACTTACCTTGTGCGCCTCAGATTTTGCCCTCTACAGCATTGGTTTCTGTGACACTTCAGTCCCCTGAGACAAGACCACTGTATTTCACTGTGTCCATAGGTCCATGTTATTGTGGTCAAGTCTACGGAATCATCTCTTGGGTATGCCATTTGAACCTCTGCAGTGGTTTTTTAGTTGCAACCACAAACATTTCAGTGATGAATTGGCGGGCTTATTGTTGCTGTGCCATCATTCAAGGTCACTGGTTGCCCCACAAAGCCAACTTTTGTTTCAACACCTTGGAACTACTTGCTGCTGTCAAGGCCTTCCAGGCCTTTGAAAGGCTGTTGGGAGGGAACATGGTTCAGGAGATATCTGTGATAGATGATGCTGCTGTGATTGAGGAGCAACTGATTGTGCATGGGACCGAGCCAGTGAATGGAATAGATGATGCCTCTGAGATCGAGGAGCTGCTGACTGTGCCAAGAACTGGGCCAGTGAGTGAGGAAGTCAACCTGCAAACGTCCCCTGCATTGGAAGGTCAAACAGAGACAGAGTTGCCCCAAGACAGCTCATGACGGAGAAGGAACCAGCAGTGATGCAGAGGAGTGGCAGCCACCTGTGCCCTTCAGCCTTCAATAACAAATGGGCTGCTCAAAGGGAGGCTGCATGGACTATGTTGAGGAAACAATAAGAAGCAGCACCTGTACACAATGGCTATTTAAGTCTGCCAGCGTGGCTGCTCTTTGCTTTCAGCAAATTACTAGCAAGCCATCACAACCTTTGTGTCTCCTGCTCCCTGAAACCCTCTGGACGGATCTCTGCCTCCTGAACCTATGGACTGGACCTTGACCTGGCTCAGCTTGCATTTTCTTGTGTTTGGAATATTCAGACTCTCTGAAAGTATTCCTGGCCTCCCTCCTCCCTTCCTGGCTGTGGCTCGGCAGGGAGAGATTCCTGACAATATCAGACAATACCACTGTCATCTGCTATATCAACAGGCAGTGTGGTACTCGCTCTACCACATAGCTCAGTATAGCTGTTCAGTTATAGGACTAGTGTATAGCAAAAGACATCCATCCCATAGCTGGTATAGACAGTGTCCTTGCGGACTCACTCAGTTGAAGTATCATTCTCGAATGTGAGTGGTCCCTTTCTCAGTGAGTGTTCAAAGTGATAACTGCTTCTTGGGGCAGTCCTTGCATCGACTTGTGTGCAACAGTGACCAACAAGAAGTACAATCTCTTCTGCTCCAGAGCAGGGAGAAGATTAGGCTCACCAGGGACACATTTCTCTAGAGATGGAATGAATGTCAGCTGTATCCATTTTCCCTGTTTACACTCTCGGGAAAAGTGGTGGCTAAGCTTGACAGAAGCAGGTCTGATGCCATAGATAGATCCATTTTGGCCCAGGCAACCCTTGTTCAGTCCATTTCTCCAACTCTGCAGGGGATGTCATAGCATTCTTCTTCATTGTCCGGATCTTGTGTTGCACTCACATGAACAAGAACTCCACCCAAATGTTCCAATATTGCAGTTGTCAGCATGCAAGATGTTGCACTGAACTCACCTTAGCAGTGTTGTTTTATGGGCATCGTGTAAGGATTCCGTGAAGAAGTCCTATGACTACAAGTGGAGACTTTTTTGTTTCTTTGCTTCCTCCATATCAGAACCAAGTTCTCCAGTTAGGCTCTCCACAGTCATGCATTTTTTTGCAATGTCTTAAAGAGCAGGGATTCACCTTTTCCTCATTCAGAGTCTACTTTGCAGCTGATGTGTCTTACCACCCTCTGTCTCGCACTTCTGAAACATCCTTCTGAAACATTCTGTGATGAAGAATTTCTTGAAGCGTTTGACACACCTTTGTCCACCTGTTTTATCTCCCACAATACCATGGTCTCTCCTGTTGGTCTTGTCTCAATTAATGTGACATCCTTGGGAGCTTCTAGCGATGGCAGATGAACATCTTATGACTCAACATCATTTTTCTTGTTGTAGTTACATCAGCCTGTCAGATGGTGGAGCTTACTGCTCTACAGTATGACAAAGGCTTCTTGGTTTTTCATCATGACAAAGTTGTGTCCCAGTTTCACATTAACCAGGCCAACTTTCGACCCACAACTTTTGATTCCCTTAGGGAGATCTCCACACTTTTTGGATGTTTGTCATGCTCCAGGCTTTTATGTGCAGCACAAGTTCTCTTTCATACTATCTAAACCATCTGTTCATGTGCTATGGCAGTCAAAAGAAAGGACAACAACTCTTCTCCAAATGGATGGTTGAGGTTATTTGCATTACTTACAAACTTGCGCATCAGTCTGTACATGTTGGACTTTGAGCATACTCAACAAGAGTTTTATCATTTTCTGCAGCTCTACTCCATAGAGTCCTATTACCTGAACTGTGCAGAGCTGGCACCTGGTCTCAGCCTTCAGCTTTCATACAGCCCTACAGACTGGACTGCAAGGCAAGAGCTGATGCCCATTTTGATCAAGCTGTTATATCTTTTGTCATTTAGTGACTTGGCCCACCATCCTGTGGTAAGCTTTATAGTCACCCATTTGTGTGAGGCACAAAGACTACAAAGAAGAACAGGTTGCTTACCTGTAGGTGTTGTTCTTCAAGTAGTCATCTGTGCCCTAATGGAAACCCACCCTACCTCCCCTCTTTTCCAGATCCCTATTCTTTTCAGCAGACTTCAAAACTGAGAGGACAGTAGCTTGACAAGGTAAGACATTGTGGTATGCAGGAGAGAGAAGAGTTCCCGCCAAGCTATTCTGCTCTGAAACATTCTGATAGGAGCTTTGCACAGGCACGAAAACCCATTTGTGGGAGGGCACAGATGACCTCTCGAACCACAGTTACAGGTAAGCAACCTGTTCTTTTAGTGAGCCTCTGTTCATAGTAAATTATTAAAATATTTGTACATAATCTAATTACCACTTTCATTTATAAAACACTAAATCTTGCACATTCTTTCTAGCATTTGCATATATGGTGGTGGAGATCGGAAAGGGCAGATCAGCGTTGTTACCAAAGGTGTGGATATAGTTATTGCTACACCCGGTAGATTGAATGACCTTCAAATGAACAACTTCGTAAATCTGAGAAGCATAACATACCTGGCAAGTAGTCAACATAATGTTTTAAGAATGCAAGTCAATAGTATGCAAATAGGACTAGCAGTGGAAAGTAACATTGTGGAATGTTCAGGTTCATGGTTGGTTGGCTGGAACCTTGCCCTATTCCAGGCTTTGTCATTTTATTCCCTCACTCCTGCTTTCATCCCACTCCCCAAACTATTATTCAATATTCTGTGGCTGTTAGGCATGTTGGGACTTTTTGAACTCTTCTGGGGATAAATGTAATAAAAAGGTTTTTCCTTTGGGCTTTGTACTTTTTCAAGCCTAGTGATTCTTTTATCTTGGGTAAAGATGGTCCTGGTTTGGCTGCACAAGGATCAACATTTGGAGAACTAGATCACTACTAGTATAAATGAAACCTGCAAGAAAATTATGCCATTTGTAGTCTTCCAGCCAACCAATCATTCTTTCTTCCAGCGTGCTCCACTCTGTCCCCTCTTTCCACTTATCTTTTCAAACTGCCCCCTCCACTGTTCATCATTCTTTATCTACAGCATATTCAGTCCACAATCATTGTGGGGGAGATCCCTCTCATATTTGTTTTCCTAAAGAATGAGAGGTTCCTGCAGACCTCAGGATTCTCCAAGCATACTGCTATCTCCTGTACATTTGTAAGTAGTGCAGTTTTGATTACGTAAGTGCAAGCACAACTTGATTTTGGTATTAATATAAAGATAATTCTGGAAACACTTAACTTCCAGTTGGAATGTTCTAGCACTGAATAGCTTAGCAGGAACCCCGTACTCTTCCTATCTACCACACCGATCCAAGACTACCAAGCTTCTCCTCTCATTTTCTCTTTGTCTGCTGATAGAGTAACTTCTTTCTGAGTGTTCTTTTGCATGTTTGAGTAGTTTCATCCCTTTCTACTTTATCTACGTATCTACTTACCTTATTCTTTATTTCTCTAACACTACAAAAAAACTCAACTCCTTCTCTTTATTCCAGGGCTCAGCCTCCCTCCTCTTTCCTCTTTTTATGGCCTCAACATCCCTTTAAACTTTGTTCTACCTGTGCGCAAAATATTTCCTTATCTGATGGGCATTCTGAATTTCTTTACTGCATTGACAAAGGACATTTGATTCAACAATGCTTTATTTGTACAGACTTCTCTTCTCAACCTTTTTAAGTTTTGCGGCTTAAACTTTACTATTGGGAGCAATCACTTCAATTCACAGACCAGGCTGCTACCAAATAAGCTTTTTTCGCATCCACACTTTGAAAATTTCATATGAACCCCACTGCCCATCAGAAATCTACAGTGATTTCTATACTGAAAATGACCTTAACATTGACACTGATTTTGATTCCAATACTGTTCTCAACACCAAAACTTCTATGGAACTGACAGTGCCTTCTGTTTTGATGGTCCTCTCAGCATTGGCTACTTCCTCAATCCCAACTACATCTTGATTCTCTGGTGTCAGCTCCATCGTCTATCATTGTATTTGTAGCAGGGGATTCTTTATGTCTGATTTCTCCAGCACATGAGTCAAAGACCTCTCACTTTGCCCACTCTAAATCTGAGCAGAAAAGGGCAGTCTCACTAGTTGGACATCCTGAACCAAACCCTAAAGAGGAGAAGAAGCCTAAACATTCAAAGCAACTTTCTGTGCCAGCACCAGTGACTTCTCTAGATTCAGTACCAACGACACAAGGGAATTCAGCACCAGTTGTTCTGACCAACTACACAAGGGAATTTGGTACCTGTTGTTGAATTTCTTGAAAAGAACTTAACTGCTCTACCATCCCCTCCTCTCTTCTGAAACCCCGGCAGCTAGTTCACCTCTGCATTGTGGTTCTACTAGACACAGACCATTTCCACCATCTCTAAGATGGAATAGATCTCCTTTCACAAGGGAACATTCATATGCATCTTCTTACCCTTCTTATTGAGAGATTTGCCTTATACATCAGTCTCTTACATGGACCATTATCATCAAGAAAATCTGGGATGGAACCCAGATGGCAATGCTAGGAAATCTATCCTGGAGCCAACAGGGATGATAGGTTTTATAGAGACAACGCTGGATTCTTTCATGTGGAGAGCTTTTCACCCAATCAGCAGAGCAGAGGCACTCAAAGAGAAGGTGTAAACTGAATTGTCTCATCCTCAGTATTCTGCTTTTTCAATACAAGGTCTTCTAGGCCTCATGGCTAACACTAACACAAAAGGTATCAAGTCTTGTCAAAAGCTTTACTGAAGTCACGATATGCTACATCCACAGCATTTCTTTCATCTACCCAGCTAGTAACTCTGTCATAAAAAAGATCAGATTAGTCTTATATGGCTGGTTTTTTTTAAAAAAAACATATTGACTTTTAGTGATCACAGCATTCCTTTCTAAGTGCTTACAGACTGTCTGTTAAATGATATGCTTTAGAATCTTTCCTGGTGCTGATGTCAGGTTGACTGGGCAGTAATTATTTTGGTCCTCTTTTTTCCCTCTTTGAAGATGGGGATAATATTAGCCCTCCTCCAGTCTGCTGGGACTTCTCTCATTCTCTGGGAATTCTCAAAAGTTATTGATTGTGGTTCTGAAATTGCTTCTGTCTGTTCTTTTAAAACCCTTGATGTAGTTCATCTGGTCCTAGAGACTTCACCAGTACAAGATGTTAACCATATCGCCACAGCTGCTTCAACCTCTCCTTTGGTGGACAAGATTTTGAATCTCCTTTCAGACATCCCATTCAGGAGTCCAAACCCATCACATGTGGTCACTACAGACAACTCCCTTTTAGGTGGGGAACACACTGAAAACATGACAGTTCAAAGCCACTGGTCAAATCAAAAGCCCCAGTTTTATATCAGTGCTCTGAAACTTCTTGCTGTAATCAAAGCTTTTTGTGCAGTTGAGAGGAAACTACTGGGGGACATTGTTTAGGTCATTTCAGACAACACAACAATTGTTTGTTACATCAACAAACAAGGAGACACATTGAGCAGTACTGCTCAATCTGAGTTTTGGAATTGATATACCCAGATCATCCTATAATTGTTCATTTTGCAGGTATGGAAATTGTGTTGGCTAATTCACTCAGTTGGGCTCATATTCTCTAACATGAGAGGTTTCTGTTACATCGTGCCTTTCTGAAACTCAACAGAGATAAGTTTAACACAATTTGGGTGGCACTGTACTGGCCCTGGCAGTCTTGATTTGCTTCATTTCTGTTTGTCCAGAAGATACCAGGTCACACTCCTCCCCGTGACAGTTCTACACTCATTTTTCCAAGGACAAATGCTCCACCCTGATGTCAAAATGCTGTGGTTAACAGTTTGAAGGATAGCTCTGTAACCTCTCCTTAGTTGACAGCAATCTTATCAGCATCGGGGAAAGAATATACTAACCAATCTTATGATTATAGGTATAAATGCTTATCCTCCTTTGCATCCTCCAAATGTGGAATATATCTACCCACAAATATATCCACAGTCCTGCACTTCTTGCCACATCTTCAAGAGTGGGGCCTTGCATTTTCCTCATTAAAGGTATATTTAGCTGTAGTTGTAGTCCAGCAACCAATATCTCCAGCTTTTACTATTCTGTTCTCAAAATCTGATAGTGAAAGAGTTTCTCAAGAATCTAACATATCTCAGCCCACCTCTTTTACTTCAAACTCTATCCTGGTCTCTATCACTGGTTTTCTCGCAGTTAATGCACAAACCCTTTGAGCCTCTTGCATCTGTAGACAAATGTCTCTTTACCCTGAATGCAATCTTTTTTGTTGCTGCCACTTCCACAAGACAAGTGAGTTTACAGCCCTTTGGTATGATGGTACAAAGTCATTCTCCATTTGGGCTCTTACTTTCCTCCCAAAAATGGTATCTCAGTTTCATTTGAATCAAAACATTGTTTTACCTACCTTCTATCTGCAGCCATCATCGCCTCTAAAAAGTTTGTTCCATTGTTCAGATATCTGTTGAGTATTAGCCTTCTGTTTTCAGCGTGTAGCTATTTTCCCATGTTGAAGCAGATTGGTTGTTTGTTATGGAGGGCCCAAAAAAGGATAACAAATACCTTCACAGTGGCTGTCAAAGTGCCTGGGAGAAGCTATACAGCTGTCCTACAGAATCACCAATCAGCCTTTTTGTGTTGGTCTTGAGGCATACTCCATTAGAGCTGTGATTGAAGCTCTAATCCATGCTGTACCACTTGAACCTTTTAAAGCTGCAACATCATCTTATCCATCAAAGTTTATTCAGCATTGTAGATCAGACTGCAGAGCTAGGGCAGGTGCCTAATATTACTGTCTTTCTGCTATTCTTCAGTGACCTGGCCCACCTTCTCTAGCTTCATATTCACTCATTTGTGTGAGGCACAGAGACCACAAAGAGGAAGACAGACTGCTTAATTGTAACTGTGGTTCTTCAAGTGGTCGTCTGTACTCTTACAGCAGCCATCTTGTCTCCCTCTAGTTAAGGTCCCTGTTTACTGTCTGCTGAACTTCAAAACTGAGCTGAGTAGCTTGGAGGTCTTGGACATGCACAGGAGATACAGACAGTGTGGAGTTCCCACCAAGTTACTTAGCTCTAGAACAATATACTTGAGTCCATGCATGGGGGAAAAGCTCATTTATATGAGGGCTCAGATGACCACTTGAAGAACCATAGTCACAGGTAAGCAACTTTCCTTCCTATTCTGGAGTATCTTATAGGCTGTATTTTGTATAGAAATAAGTGTTAGAAATGTCATGCTGTTAAAGCTGAAGGTCATTACAAATGGCTTGTTCTTCATGGTCTCTGTGACTCACACAAATGGGTCATCTGCGCCTGCGCAGTGTGCTATTCTGAACCTTGTAGAGTTTTGGAACAAGCATTTTGGGGGGAACCCCCACTCTGTCCCTTGAGGCTATATAAACCACCTTCCCACCAAAACCTTCAGTTCCTTTTTGTCCATCATGGCAGCAGTGCCATTAGAAGCCTTTTTAGGGTTCTCTCACAGTCTACGGCTTACGGTTTTCCAGTCTTTGGTTCATGGTCTAGTTGTTGACTTTCATTTTCTTGTCTCCCCATTTTATGGCTTCAGCAGCTATTTTTAAATGTTGCTGCTCTTGTGGAGGTGATAAGATTACTACTCCGAGTATTTTCTCTGCTTGGGACAGGGCCATAACATGGGATCCTTTTCTCACTGCAAGCTCTTCACTCCATAGATGAGGCGCAACAGAATGGCTTTGGGAAAAAACATTAAGCACCTCTGACATGGCCTCTTAAAATAGACCTCTGTACACTGCCTCAGTAACAGCAGCAAAATCAGGGAACCAAGCAAGCTCCAAAGCAACCTCCACTGCTGCCTCTTCATCAGCGACAAAGCCTTCCTCTCAACCTTTGGGGGTTCAGGAGACTCCCGAGCAGATCATCTGTCATCTCTTTCATCCACAGACAGCTCCACCTCACCACTTTTCAGTACTGAGAGATAATTGTACTGGTGAAAGAGAGCCACAGTGGTCCACTCCTGTAGTGACTTCTTCAAAGGACAGGAGGCAAGTTCCTTGAACACCAGGAAGGTCAATCTTGGATTCAGTCTCTAAAAACTGTAAAAAGAAGAAAACTAAGGATGTTTCTTCCTATCACCACTTACATGAGATGCACCTGCAACAACCATTGTCTGTACAGGAGGTCTGGGAGAATATTGAACTACATTTGTCACATCAAGAGGCTCCTTCTTTTGTTCCAGTGGCTGCTTCACCATCAGGGTTGCAAGATCTCATACACTCTCAGGCTTGGCTGAGTCCAGGGGTTTTTTGGATGGCAATATCTTCAATTCCTTGCCTGGTCAACCTATAACCTGGTCAACCTATAGGAGTCTGAGGTGGCAACCCCCAACATAAAAGCCAGATCTTGCCCTCCACTTCAATGTGGTCATCATACAACCCCACCCTAACTCTCCTTTTCGTGTCCTGCTCTGTCCTTCAGTTTTTTTGCTGCTGCCTTAGGCAGCCATGGAACTGAGCGTTTCAGAGAGAAGGTGGGTTACATAGCTTCAGGGGACAGAGCGGGGTTCCCACCAAAGATTGTTCCAAAGCTCTGGAAGGTTCTGAACAGCATACTGCACAGGCACAGATGACCCATTTGTATGAGTTCACAGATGACCACTCAAAGAACTTCAGTTACAGGTAAGCAACCTGTTCTTCTTTCACCCTAAAATCTGCTCTGAAGTAGATTTTGCAATGGGAATGAAAGGAAGTCATTCCAATTTACTGATGCAGTCCTACTGGTAATGTGAATTTCTGTTAAATGTAACCCAAGGGAAAAGTATACACATAAAATAAGAGTATACATACTCTTCAGGCAATAGTTGACATTTAATATTTTGAATTTCAGAAACCCAGTAGTTCTAGCACTGGAATCGTCAATGCTTAACTGTCCTTTATAACAGGTGTTAGATGAAGCTGACAGAATGCTGGATATGGGATTTGAACCTCAAATAATGAAGATTTTATTGGATATACGTCCTGACAGGCAAACAGTTATGACCAGGTATGCATCCTTTTAACGATGGTATAAGTTTTTACATGTTTTTATAATGAAAAACAATGTAGTACAGATCACTCTGGATAGAAGGGCCCTTAAAAATATAATTAAATAAATAGTATCCAAATACTGAAACTTCATTACTCTCAGAAGTTGCCAAAGCAAGGTGGTTGATAAATTTCCCTGTGATGACAGGAATCACTTGTTTGACTTATTTTTGATGCTACCTTTTTTCTGCTAAAGAAGCTGCGTTTTTTGGTCCAAAGGACGAGGTCTTCATCATTATCAGTGTATCTTACTTTTTAATATAGTCTATTTCTTTTTGTAATTAAAACCACCCTTTCTCAGATGAAAATAGCAGAATAATAGATTTATACATAACTTTATGAATAATAATCAGCTATTCTGGGATTGGTGAGTTAAATATTTCTTGGACAGTGTTCGTGATATTATTCATTGTCAAGATCTGCTCTTGTATTGTGAATGACAGGTTTCTGACAATTCAAATGAGTATGAGTCCTGATAATGCAGTATCCAACTGGTCAAAATGCCATTTGTTAATTGTAAAATTCGCTTTAATTTTAAATGTCTCATTGCTACCCCTTAAAGCCTAATGTGGACTGCTGGTGGTGCAATTACTGTGACATTTCATTTTGAAATGAAAATGAGACTTCTTGGAATTCCAGTGGTTTTGGACAATGGAGAATTGCAATAGGAAGATGCTGCTTCTCTCACTGAACGATGTGGGGGTTTTGTATCACATTGATAACATATGATTTCTGCTACAAATCAAGTAATTAGTGCTTATATCTGAGAGAAATACGTGAGAGATAAGGTCAGCTTTCTAATCCCTAGAAAGATGTGCATCCACTATCCAAAACTGTCCCCCGTCTTACAGCAAGAAAGCAAGATTGTTTCAGAGCACCTCCATATTTTGTATTTTCATTTCTTAATTTTTATTCTTTATATTTTATTTTCCGCCCCCGCTTTTATATTTTCAGTCTTCTCTCACCTCTCCTAGTGTCTCAGACAAGGTTTAAATTAGCAAATGGCAAATGAGAAGTACAATTTTTAAACAGCATCAGGAACGCGTGCAGAATTCCTTTCCAACTTTACTCTCTCCAAGCGTCCACATCTCCACAATCTGAGATGGTTAAAGCTCTGAAGGCAAATGCTTGCTGCCGTGTTCCTTGTCAGAAGAACTGTAAGTAGTGGGAGGTAGGCACCAAATTACAGGGTGGAAATCAGGATGTATATGCCAGCAAAGATTGACATCATTTTCTTCTGCCACCTTTTCCAGTGTCTGGAAAGGGCAGAACAGATTAGCAACAGATAGAAGCCACAAAGAAGAGTATAGTGTGACACTGTTCTTAGTCTGATGCGTAACTGGTGGCTCCTGGAAAGTTTCTCTTGCTTGATTCTCTGTATGAAGCAGGAGATAAGTGATCAATAGGGCAAAGGGCATGGGAATCATGCTATGAATACTCCAGCTGCACCTTCATTCTCAAGGCAGCAGTTACAACCAGAGATTTTGAGTAAGTTAAATTGTTAATAATGAAAGATAGCACAATCTGAAGTCAAGGTCCTTGAGTGGATCCTCACCTTAGTGCTGTCTCTTTTGGTGCTGGAACATCCAAGACATAAACTTGTTTGCATCCGAGTTGAACAAGTATCTTCTGCCTTGCTGCAGGACAAGGATGGAAATTTTATGAGGCTCTATTCTTTTACTCATGGATTGGATCATTCATCTAGATGTGTCCTCTTTTCCTCTTGCCGTACAAGTTAACAATAAAGATTCCCAGGAACCAGACAAACTGCCTCTTCATCACCCCATAATTACCTAGGGAAGTGTGGTTCTTCTTTGTGGTCGCTGTGCCTCGCACACTAGGAGCTTTCACGCATGCACGGTAGCATTCAGAAGATTCTAGAGCTTAGTAGCTTGGCGGGAACCCCTCCCCCATGCCAGTACTGTGCATGCCCATCCTGCCGAGTAATGGTCACTCCTCAGTTCTTTCTCGTCCGCCGTTGTGTACAGAAGGTTCTTGTTAGTGGCTTGCTTTTTCCTGGCGTTTTCTTGGCTTGACTCGGATTTCGGACTTTTTTGACAACAGTTTTGGATTATGGACTTAATTGGTATTTAACCCCTTCCTTTCTTCTTCCTCATTTCTCTTCGGACTTCTTCTCAAACTCTTCCTCTTCAGTTTTCTTCTCCTTGGTTGGACTATCGGCCTATATCGGCTCCTTTCAAGAATTGCGTCTCTTGTGGCGAGGCCCACAACGTCCAGGCTTGCTCTATTTGTAGAGAATTTACCACCCAGACTCTCCGCAACTGTTCGTTGAGGTTGAAATCCCATTGCTGGGAACGGTCCTTGCAAGCGAGGGAACAGCCCGAGGCCCGCGCGGAAATGTCCGAGAAACCATCAGCCGGACAATGAGCGACTTCACCATCGACGGCGTTGGTGGCTGCCGCATCGTCCACCTTGTCGGTACTGGGCTTGGTACCGACATCAAGGCCGTCCATCTCCTCACTCCCGAGAATCCCAAAGTTGTCGGCAGCTGCCAAGACAACTAAGGAGGCACCTGCAGGCTCGCAGGCTTCCTCGTCAACCAAGCCTCCAACTAATGCCCAGAGAAAACGGCCTCCCACTCAGGACGTCAGTAAGGAGAAAGAGAAGAAGAGGAAGAAGAAGGAGAAGAGGCGCTCTCCTTCTAAGGAGGCCCGCCTCCCCACTCCTCCGCCTACCCAGCTCACTGGGGATCCAGGAGAGCAGTCGGACCCAGAAGAGGTCCTCGAGCTGTCAGACAAGGAACAGACCGTGGAGGTCCTGCTTTCCTTGGAACTGCCTGTCTTGACGGCTGCAGTACCCCTGCCGAGCCACCGCAGATTGGTGGGCTGCCGGGAGTAAGTGATGGCTCAACACCAGTCTTCGCCTAGGCACTGGGCAGCCTCAGGCAGAAGTGAGTCCTGCTCTCTGGAGCGGAGAGTCAGGCTGCCATCACCACGCCACCGGGAGATGTACTGTGAGAGAGCACACTCCCGCCCCTCGACCGATTCACCTTATACCTCTGCCTCTCATCTCAGCAGATATAGTCAGGAATATCAGTGGCGTGAATATCTGGCTTCGTACCAATCCTATTCCCCATCTTACAGGGATCAGTGCCACCCAGATGCAAGACACTGGATTCCGTTCCAACGATCCCGCTCACCCTCCAGGGATGACCATCACTCCCGATATCGGAGATCGCACAGCCGATCGCTTTCTCCTCGCCACCGGAGATCTAGAGAACCCACACTCCGCTACAGGACTGTGCCGCCTCCACCGAGCGCCACGTCCACTGCAACCCACCCGACATCTGAGACCACCTCGACACAGGTGGCGGCACCAGTCACGACAGTCACCCAAGTGGCTAAACGAGTGCATCCTGCGGTATTGCTGGTTACCTAGTCGACGATGCCTCATAAACAGCTCCGACCGCGACGTCATCAGCGGTATCGGTAGCAATGGCGACTTCAGCAGTGACCCTAGATCTGCCTCCCCGCAGACCATCCAGAGAGAGATCTGCCGATAGGTCCCCGATCCTTTCCTCTCAGTCCTATGACTCAGACACGGAATTGGAGGACTCCACACCAACATCCCACAAGTCACCTCCTTTGGGCTTTGGAGACCCGGTACCGGAGTCGGTGCCTGAAGGTGTCCAGCAATTCTCTGCAATCTTGCTTCGGATGGCCACGGTGCTTGGCTTGAAGGTCGCGGATCTGGCCCCAGAGGTGGAAGACCCGGTCTTCCACTACGTGGAAGCTCGTCAACCGTCCACCGCTCCGCTGCCTTTCCTGCCAAAGCTCATGCAGGCCCTGGAGCATCCGTGGGCCAAGCCAGCTTCTGCCCAGCCAATACCACACCGGCTGGGGCACCTCTACAAAACACAGAAGGAGAACGCGGAATTCCTCTTCAGCCATCCAGTGCCAAACTCCATTGTGGTGGAGTCTGCACAAACCAAAGGCGGCAACAGGGCACATACCACCCCGCCGGACGGTGAGGGTTGTAGGTTGGACACCTTCGGCGGGAGGTTCTACATCGACTCATCGCTGATCGCCAGGGTGTCCAACACACAGGCGTGCCTCGTGGCCTACCTCCGGAGCCTGCTGGACCGCTTCACTCCTCTTCTAGTCAGCCTTGCGGAAGAGAGCCGCCTGTCCGCAGTGCAGTTCTTCAACGAGGCCGTGGCGTTGGTAAACCAGCAGATCATCTCCTCGAGACACACCATGGAGGTTGCCTCGAGGGTGATGGTGGGCTCCGTCACTCTCCGCCGATATGCCTGGCTGCGATCATCGGGACTGCAGGAGGACAGTCGAAGGCGGATTGAAGACCTCCCCTTCAACAGTCAGGGCCTGTTCCATACCACGACCGACAAGGCTATGGACAATATTGTCAAGGCGCGCCTCACCGCCAAGAAGATGGGAATAAACCAGCCATTCCAGTCTCGTCGGTCCTCCAGCTCACAACCATCCTGGCGTAGGTCCTCTTCCTCTTTCCAACAGCGGTCTTCTCATTCCACCCAGTCCTGGCTGTCGACCGCCTCCTCAGCTCGAAGACCGTTCCGACGACTCCCGACCTCGTCGTCCAAGAAATCTTCATCCGAGGCGAAGTCCTGGTTTTGACCGCTTCCGCAGGTCGCCTCCACATCCAACCTTCAGCTTGCCAGCAGCCTTCCACGATCAGCCGAGCCTGGCCAGACACCTCGCTGAGTGGCGTCACATCACCACGGACTCTTGGGTACTCTCCATCGTCCATCTTGGCTATGCCATAGAATTTCAAGATATTCCACCTCAAGGCGTCTACTATTGCACCCCGGCCAGCTCGGCCCTGCTAGAAGAGATCCAGTCCCTACTTCAAAAACAGACAATCCAATGACACCGAACATACTGTCACACTCCGACGGCCTCGTGCTCCACCCAGACCTGCCGCTCCTGGTGCCTGGAGGATATCGCCTTAGACGATCCCGTCATCGGTAACGTCTTGACCGCGTCCAGGAAGGAGTCGACACGCTGCAACTATCATTGCAAGTGGCGGTGGTTCGTAGCCTTTGCTGAAGCGAGACGGGAGCCGTTATCGCCTGTCAGCTTGCCTACTGTACTCCACTTCCTCTTGCACCTTCCGCAGCAGGGCTTTGCCTTCCCTTCCTTGAAGATTTACGTCGCCGCCATCGTGGCATACCAGCCTCCACGATCCTCGTCCATGGCTCTCTTTAGAGACGGTACTGTGAAACAGTTCATTAAGGGCCTGCAGCACCTGTACCCCCCAGTATCGCTGCCGCTGCCGCCATGGTCCCTATTTCTGGTGCTATCGCAGTTAACGGGACCGCCCTTCGAACCGATGGCGACTGCTGATGACAGGTTGCTCACCATGAAGACTGCCTTCCTGGTGGCTGTAACCTCGGCCAGGCGAGCGGGAGAGCTGACAGCCCTACGGTCTGACGAGCCTTACCTTGTCTTCCACAGAGACAAAGTGGTCCTTTGGCCGGACATTTCATTCTTACCGAAGGTGGTGTCTAACTTCCATCTTAGTCAGGACATCATCTTGCCGACCTTCTATCCGGACCCGACTACACCTTTGGAATGATCCCTTCATTCCCTGGATGTTCATCGGGCCCTGGCCTTCTACACTGACAGGACTGCCTCTTTTCGACAGACTCCACACCTTTTTGTGTGCTGTGGCAACCGTCGAAGAGGCCACAAGGTGTCCACCCAGCGCTTCTTGAAATGGGTGGCCCAGACTATCCAGCTGGCGTACAAGCTCAACAAGAAGTCTCTGCCAGCCTTCCTCCGGGCTCATTCCACCAGAGCCGTGGCTTCATCTGCAGCCCTACTACGAGGAGTCGACCTGCAGGAACTCTGCGGTGTGGCGACCTGGTCTCAACCATTGACCTTTGTGCACCACTACAGACTTGACTGCCAGTCCCATAGAGATGCCCGGTTTGGACGTGCGGTGCTGGTTTCTGTACTATAGGACCTGACCCACCATCCAGCCGGTAAGCTACACAGTCTCCTAGTGTGTGAGGCACAGAGACCACGAAGAAGAAGAACAGGTTGCTTACCTGTAACTGTAGTTCTTCGAGTGGTCATCTGTGCCCTCACACACACACACCCAATCATCTCCTCTTTTTCAGGTCCCTTTTTTTCGGCGGACTTCAGAACTGACGAGTGACCATTACTCAGTGGGATGGGCATGCGCAGTACCAGCATGGGGGAGGGGTTCCCGCCAAGCTACTAAGCTCTAGAATCTCCTGAACGCTACCGCGCACACACGAAAGCTCCTAGTGTGCGAGGGCACAGATGACTACCCGAAGAACTACAGTTACGGGTAAGCAACCTGTTCTTCCCAACTTTCATTCTGTTATCTCAGAATGCACTTTCTATAAAAATTCCCCTTGTGGACCATGATTCATGGGGATAGGTGCTCAGTCCTTCATCTAGACATGGTGATTGGAAAGCTGACAGTGCAGAGAGTCCAAATAAAATATTAGATGGATTATACTGGAGTCTGCAAGTATCTTGATGACAGTGCAGTGATTAGTAGGAGCCAGCATGGGTTTGCCAGGAACAAAGCCTGCCAGATTAACCTTAAATCTTTTTTTGATTAGTTCACTAGTTTATTAGATGATGGGACTGCTTTGGATGTCATTTATCTGGATTTCAAAAAAGGATTTGATGAGCTTCCCCGTGATATTTTGGTTAGCAAACTGACTAAATATGGAATAGATAGAAGCATCATCAGGTGAATGTGTAATTGATTAGAAAACAGTGCTCAAAGAGTCATTATCAGTGGCTGTGCTTTAAACTGGAAGGAGGTCTCAGGTGGACTACTGTAGGGTTCTGTCTTGGGCCTGATGTTCTTTCAGTATTTTTATCACTGATTTGGATGATGGGGTAGAGGGAATCCTTATCAAGTTTGCAGAAGATACACAACTGGAAAGGGTAGCAAACAAACTGGAAGATAGGATCAGAATTCAGAAGGCCCCGATAGACCAGGAAACTGGGCTAAAATGGATAAAATGAAATTCAACAGAGACAAATACAAAATTCTGCATTTAGGCCACAAAATCAAAGGCACAGGTAGAGGATGGGGGGATATTTGGTTCATCAGTGCTACATGTGGAAAGGACTTTGGCATTATTGTTCATCTTCAGTTAAGCATGAGCCAGCAATGTGATGCTGCAGGAAAGAAGGTAAATACTGTCTTAGCTTGTATTAATAGAAGCATAGTTTCCAAGTTGAGGGAGGTAATAGTCCGCATATATTCTGTGCTGGTCAGGTCTCATCTGAAGTACTGTGTTCAGTTTTGAGCAACTCATTTTAAGAAGGATATAGACAAGTTGGAATGTATTCAAAGGAGAGCAGCAAGGATGATAACAAAACATATAGGGAGAGGTTGAAGGAGCTAGGTATGTTCAAGGTGATGAAGAGAAGATTGAGGGGCAGCATGATTGCACTCTTTAAATGTGTCAAGGACTGCCACAAAGAAGAGTGTGCCGGTTTGTTCTCTGCTGCCTCAGAGGATAGAACCAGTGGTTTTAAGTTATAAGAGGTAGATACCGATTGAACATTAGAAGGAATTTCTGAACAGAGTATTTCAACAGTGGAACCAATTACCTAGAGAGGTAGTGAGGTCTCCTTCTGGATGTCTTCAGAAAGAGGCTGGACAGCAACCTGCTGGGGATGCTTTCATCAAGCCAGTCAGGCTATCAGTCTCCACTGATACTGGTTCTTAGGTTGGAGTGGTCACTACCTGGAACAAGTGCTGCCGGACATTTGGTACTCTAGAGAGTCCAAGCACAGCATCAGTTGGCTTAAACTCCAGAGCAGCATGACTAATCCTGTTATGTTGTACCATAGATGGCCAATATCACAAGAGTCCACACTTGTGAACAAAGGGGGTACAAGGTTAACTGACATTTAAATGGAGCCAATCCTTTTCTTCAGTTGGGAAAGCAGTTCTGTTGCTCTTGGCCCTGTTTGTTCAGGGCACATAAAATATTGAGACTGGCTTCCTGAGGAAAACTGAATTGTGTTGTGTGCCTTCAGGTCATTTCTGACTTAGGGTGACCCTATGGCAAACCTGTTACAGGGTTTTCTTGGCAGGATTTTTCACAGAGGGTTTGCATTTTCCCTCCTTTAAGACAGAGAGAGTGGCTTTCCCAAGGTCAGCCAGTGGATTTCTGTGGCCAAGCAAGGATTCAAACCCTGGTTTCCAGAGTCATAGTCCAATGCTACAGCATGCTGGCTCTCTAAAATTGAATTGCACTGAGGGAAATGGAGACTGCAAATGTTTGTGCAGATTCAACATGGCTTCGGTCAGATATCAGTAGACAAGTTTACTTTACTAGTCAGTGATAAACTCCTTCAGTTCTGTACATAAGACTGTTGTCCATAGGAGAGTCGCTCTGTGATCAAAATGTCACCCAAAAGTATTATTTCTCTTTTGTTCTCTTCTACTTCTATTGAAGGTTCTCTTTTTGCTTCTGTTCAAGCTCTTCAGTAGCACTGCTGCTGGTTCCTTAGCTTCCACAGAGACCTGGAACTCAAACTCAAACCATCCTTCCTGATTTTCCCCAGCTCAAGGGCCAGTTCTCAGTTGAAATCTTTTTTGGCTCCGGTTAGCCATCCAAGGCTGAATGGCAAATTTTCAGGCCTAGCTTTTCAGACAAGCTCAGGACAAGCTCAGGTTCCTCAAGATATTGTTCAGTCTTCTCAGCAGTGTGAAAGGCATTTACACAGTAGCATTAACATTTTTCTTTTCATAATGTTACCACGGTTCTGTCATGCCTGGTGATAGCACTAGATATCGCTTGATATCAAACTTATTTGGCCTTTACTTGACCTTTCTCTGCCACCCTGCTCCACATGTTTGCAAGGGCTACCGGACAAGCACGTAAACAGGCACGGCCGTTAATGGTTGGACATTCCAATCCCCATTTCGGCAGGCAGATTAATACCTCTCTATTGCTTCAGGGACCATCTTCTTGCAGACACACCTTGCTTAAGCACGACTTTACACAAAGGTGCAAGGCCCTGAGCCAGCACTTTCTTTATTCTGAGCCATTTGCATACTGGCTATACTATTGTCATCCAGCGCTAAGCTAATCATATAAAACCTGACCTTTTCCAACGCTTTTGTCCCGCTCCAAATTTCCTTTGTTCTCACCGAGCATGGCTTGGCCTGTAGGCACAATCCACCCTATAAAAAGTCCCTAAATCCGAGCCTTCCTTGGAACACTCCGGACTGCTATCCTGCTTTGCTGTCGGTTTGTCCAGCGAGTCACCCCCTCAGCGAACCACACTGAGCTTTCTTCCCTGCAACTCTCCGTTTTCTCCAGGACTATGAGAAAAGGTGTCATATCACCCATTCCCCCGAAAACTCTTATTTCTCATTTCTAGTTAGCTGTGTGCATGTGGTGTCTTTTATGTTGTTTGTCTTTTAATAAAGCTATTATTATTATTTTTACTACTTTAAAACCTTGTCTGACTGCTCTGCTGACCTGACGCTGTAGCCATAGGGTTAAAGATCCCAGCTAAAGTTACCCTGCCTCTCGTTAGCTTAAGAGAGTGCTCGAGTTGATTTCCCCATCTTGCATTTTTATTTGGTTATTTGGGTATCCCTCCTGGGACCCCCACAATACAGGGTAACAATAAGACTTATGTTATTGCTATTTTTTTTTTCAGACAGGGTTTGAGCCGTCAGGAATGTTATCCCTCTTCAGATCAGATTAGCTTTCATTCTCATTCCATCCTTATCTAAAAGTGTCTTCAGGATATCATTTGTAATTGGCTTGTAAACAAATTCTCCCTTCATTTCCACCAGTGCTACATGGCCAGATGGTGTCCGACGTCTTGCAAAATCATACTTGAAAGATCCTATGATTGTGTATGTTGGTACTCTTGATTTGGCGGTGAGTTGCTTTTTGTTGCTTTGCCCTAAATTAATTCTTTTGTTTTGTTTTGTTTTTGCAAAATGAGATAGCTTTAGACAGATTAGTATCTAGTTTTGATTCATGTGTGAATTTGAGCTATTTGTGAAGCTAGGCATAAAGCAAATAATATGTTAGTATCCTAGATTGAAGAGGAATGAGAGAATGACTGCTTTCCTTCAAATTAGAGCCTTTTGATATACAATTTTAGAAGGTGAAATGGAAGCTGCTGTCAAAGCACTTGAAAGAAATAGATCACCAAGAACAGATACTATACCAATAGAGCTGTTTCAAGCTACAGGGAAGAATCCATCCAAATTCTAACAAAAATCTGCCAATAAAATATGAAAAAAACAGTATCCCATAGACTAGAAAAAATTACTATATGTTCCAGTCCCAAAGAAGAGGGACATCAGGGATTGTAGAAGTATTGGCCCATTACACTAATCCTCCATGCAAGCAAAGTGATATTCAAGATAGAACAATGAAAACATTTACCATATTTCCTGTTGTTTTGTATCTCTAAATCAATGCCAACTTAGTGTGACCATGATAGGGTTTTCCTGGCAGATTTATTCAAAAAAGGTTTGTCATTGCCTTTCTCTTAGGCTGAGAGACTGTGACTGCTCAGGGTCTTCCATTGGGTTTCCGTGTCTGAGCGAGAATTCAGACCTTGTTCTTCCAGAGTCCTGGTCCAGCTCTCAAACCCACATCCATTGTGTAGTGGAGTACACCAAAGAATTTTAGAAGAACCCTGTTTTTTGTAGATTACAGCAAAGTTTATGATTGACTACATGGTGTAAATTAAGGTGTAAAAGAAGTGGGACATGTAATCTGTACTCTGGACAAGAGGTCACTATTAGAACAGTTGCCAAGAGAGTCAGCCAAGGCTGCATTTTATCATCCTATCTACATGGAACCTATCATACAAAAAGCATTATTAGACTTGTGGCTTTATCACACAAGGCAAGTAAATTGTAATTGCATCGGAATAATAGTGTCTTTAGCTAGGACTTATCATATGACATTTTTCTTTTGTTCTCTTAGAAACTGTTTGAAAAGTTTTTTTAATTAATACAAAAAAATCTATCAATGACCTCCTTGTAAAAGAAACACTTTCCAAATGGTCTCCCACCAGGAGAACAACAGAAGAGGTATGAGGTCATGTGGTAAATCCCAGCTAAAGATGCTATTATCTTGCTGTAATTACAGTTCCTTGTGGCCTATGTGATTCACACATGGGTTTACTGCATCTGTGCAGTGCATTATTTGGAATCTTCTAGAAATGTTATGAAAGCATTTTGGCAGTAGCCCCTCCTCCCCTGGTCCATTTGACCAACCCAGTTCTTCTTCAAGCCTTCAGTTTGTTTTCATCTGTTGCAGCAGTAACATCGAAGGAACTCTTAGTGAACTGTATCACTTCTCTTAGTATTTTCATTCTTCTTCATGGTCTCTGTGCCTCACACAATGGGAATCTTCATGCATGCACAGTAGCGTTTCAGAAAGTTCCAGAGCTGAGCAGCTTGGTGGGAACCTCTCACGCATCCGGTACTGAGCATGCTCAGTCCGGCCACGCTAACAGTCTCTTCTCAGTTTCTTTTCATCCACTGGCCTGTTAGCAGCAGCTCGGAAGGCTTCCTTGCTGAGCAGTTTTTCTGTTCCTTCATTTTCTTTGTTCTTTCAACTTTTCTCATTTTGGTATCCTTGGGATAAAAACTAGGAACTCTTCCCCTTTCTTATTTCGCCTTTGTTTAAATTGTGCGTGTCTTGCGGCTGCAAGGTCTCACTTTCTGACGCCCATCCTGAGTGCTTGTTCTGCCTTGGGGAGGGCCATAATGTTTGGGCCTGAAGTAAGGACTTCACGTCCCAGACGCTGAAGAATAGAGCTTCTCGCTTAAAATCGTGCTGTTGGGAACAAGTTCTTCGTCTCAAATAGCAGGCGGCTTCCAATACGGCCCTCTTCACCGCTTCAGTGACACCACGTCCTTTGCAAGACCCCTTACTGTCAGAGCCCTCTACTACGGCTTCCTTGTCGACCTTGACATCAATGGTAACGACTGGATCTTCAGTACCAACAACTTCAGTATCGGTACCGACATTGGCCTTGCCACCCTTACCACTGGTGTCTTCCTTACCAAACATTCTGAAGCTCTCCAAGATGCATACTGTTCCGTCTTCCAGCTCTGGAGACGCTTCCTCCAGCTTGATCTAGCAACCTTGCAAGGTACTACGATGGCGGAGCACAAGCAGGCTTCTTCACACTGCCTCTCTGTGTCTTCTAAGAAGAAGAAAGAGACCCATTGCTGCCTTTCTCCCTCCTAAGGTACAGGACCCGGTATTCCGCTGTGTTGACACTCGGCCTCCATTGACAGCTCCTATTCCATTTCTCCCTGTCTTGCAGGAGGTGCTGAAGCATCCTTGGACCCAACCAGCCTCCCTCAGCTGATCCCTCACCATCTGGAGCGCCGTTACCGCACTCAGGAGGATGTTGACTTCTTGTTCAGTTATCCAACTCCAAACTCAATCGTTGTTGAATCCTCCCAAACAAAAGGGGGCAAAAGGGCTCACACAACTCTGCCTGATCGTGAGGGTCGTCATTTAGATATCTTCCTTCATCAGTTTTATTTGGCCTCTTCGTTGATCACCAGGATCTCCAACGCTCAGGCTTGCCTGGCGACCTGTCAACGTAACATTTGGGATAGATTCTTCCCTCTGCTTTCCCATCTGCCGCATGACCACAGAGCTACTGCCGTCCAATTTTATAATGAGTCTGTAGCAAACTGTCAGATCCTATCTTCCCGACATGCTGTGGAGGGTACAGCACAGGTGATGGTGGGTGTGATTGCCCTTTGCTGATTCACGTGGCTTCAGTCTGCTGGGTTGACTGAGGATAACAGGAAGTGGATCAAAGACCTACCCTTTGATGATCAGGGACCCTTCCATGCTACTACAGCTGATGCTATGGATCATCTTATGAAAGCTCGTCTGATGGCAAAAAGGATGGATCTTCATCCAGCAGCTCAACCTAGAAGACTGTCTTCATCTCGCTCCTCGTGAAGATGCCCTTCCTACTCCTATAAATTGCGTTCTCCTCGTTGCACATCTCACCAGTCTTCTCTGCAGGCTTCATCCCACTGCTCCTTCAGGCACCACCAACCATCATCAAAGAAGTCTTCTTTTACCACCAAGTCACATTTTTGACTTCCTTTGACTTCCACTTCTACCTTTCTTTCATCTTCCTAGCCACCTGTCCAAAACCCCAGGACTGGCTGGCCACTTGAACACCTGGCACACCATCACTTCGGACTCCTGGGTGTTAACCATTATCTGTCTTGGCTATGCTATTGAGTTTCGAGATACTCCTCCTCTTGGCGTCTTTTACTCTACTCCTGCCAGTCCTGCCCTTCTCAAGGAGATTGAGACCCTCTTTTTCAAAGGGGCCATAGAGCAGCTGCCATCCTCAGCCAAATCCACCAGCTTCTTCTCCCAGTATTTCACAGTACCCAAGTCAGACAGCACTCTCCAACCCATTCTAGACCTCCAGGGGAGTGTGAACTCCTTCATCTCCCCTTGAAAGGTCAAGATGGTCACCATATCTTCCATCCTGCCTTTCTTCAGGCATTGGGACTGGTTCATGTCGGATGCCTAATTCCATATTGCCATTCGCCTCTAGCACAGGAGGTACCTCTGGTTTGCAGTCGACAGTATCTGTTACCAATACAAAGTCCTGCCATTGGGCCTGTCTACTGCCCCCAGGGTCTTTACCAAATGCCTAGTCCCTGTGGTGTCTTACCTCTGCATGAAAAAGGTTATGATGTACCTCTATCTGGATGATTGGTTATTGGTGGTGCCCTGCAAACAGAAATTATACGAGGACATTCATCTTGCCCTCTCCCTTCTCTCTGATCCTCGGCCTCAGGGTGAATCCCAAGAAGACCCACTTGGAACCTTCACACACTCTAGATTTCATCGGGGCAACTCTGGACTCCACTTCTGCCATGGTGTTCCTGCCGATGAAACGTACACGGACTTTGCACCAAGCTGCGACTGCCGTCCTGCTCAGTCCATCCATTTCTGCTCGCTGGATCCAACAGCTCCTCGGCTACACGGCAGCCACAACCACAGTCACTTACCTGTCCCGCCTCCAGGCTCGCCCCCTTCAACACTGATTCCTCCGGCATTTCGACCCTCTCCTCGACGATCAGTGTCAGATTATGCGGGTCGCTTGGCCAGTCAGGGATTCCCTCCACTGATGGCTATCTCCACACCATCTACTATAGGGAAAGCCATTTGCCAAGCCCCGTCCATCACTTACCATCACTACTGACACCTCCCTCCTAGGTTGGGGAGTCCACTGCAGTTGTTTCTCGGTGCAAGGCCACTGGGCCAGCCTGGAAACTCATCTTCATATCAATGTATTGGAGCTCCTGGCAATCCTCAAGGCTCTTCAGACCTTTCAGAACCTTGTTGTCGGATGGACTGTCTAGGTTCTCTCAGAAAATACGACAGCCATCTGCTACATAAACTGACAAGGGGGCACTCTTCCACCTTGCTCCATCTGGCTCTACACATTCAGGATTGGTGCACCCCACTGCAGATACAGCCCATTGCAGTTCACTTAGTGGGATGGAACAATGTTACAGTGGACATACTGAGCAGAGATACAACGTGCCACCACAATTGGTTCCTCTCCAGCATCGCTTTTCAGCAGATAGTGTCGTGATGAGGCACTCCAACTGTTGATCTCTTTGCGTCCGAGCAGAATGAGAAGTGTCCCCGCTATTGCTCCAGAGTCGGCCTGGGCCCTGGCTCTCTCAGGGATGCGTTCCAGTTTCCTTGGAACAGAGAGTTCCTTTACATCTTCCTACCGTTTCCCCTCCTGGATTGAGTGGTGGCCAAGATTGCCGCAGACAGGGCAGACACCGTCCTTGTAGCCCCCTATTGGCCGGGGCACATTGGTTTGGTCCCCTTCTCACCATTGCTTGGGGCCACAGAATGTGATTTGGTTGCACGCCAGACCTCCTCTCACACTCGGACGGTCATGTGCTTCACCCAGATCTCTATCTCCTCCACCCGCACACATGGAAGATAACGTTCTAGATTTTCCTGCTATCCAAGCTGTCCTCATGGTTGCTAGGAAAGAATCACTCGTAAATTCTATGACTACAAGTGGCGGAAGTTTGTGGTCTTTGCGAACAAAGAATGAGGTATCTTTTCTGACTTCCCTGTCAACAGTGCTTCACTTCCTCTTGACCCTATGGGAGCAAGGCTTAGCTTTTTCCTGTCTTAAGGTTTATCTCTCAATGATCGTAACTTATCAGACACGTGGTTCTTCTTCCTTGGCTCTTTTCAGGAACACTACGGTCAAGCAGTTTCTCAAAGGCCTACAACACCTTTACCCTCCTGTTTCCCCACCGCTTTTTCCACGGTCGCTATCACTTGTCCTTTCTCAGCTTATGCGCCATCCTTTTGAACCCATGACCATGTCTGATGACTGTCTTCTTACTATGAAGATGGTGTTCTTGGTCGCTGTTACATCAGCCAGATGGGCAGGAGAACTGACCGCACTATGCTCCAATGAACCGTTCCTGGTGTTTCATCGAGATAAGGTGGTCCTGCGTCTCAACCTTTCATTTCTTCCTAAAGTTGTTTCTGACTTCCATCTGAATCAGGATTTGATTTTACCTACCTTCTATTCTGATCTGGCTTCGCCTCTCAAGCATTCTCTTTGCTCACTCGGCATGTGTCACACTCTAGCCTTTTACCTGCAGCAGACTTTGACCTTCTGCCATATTCCCCACCTTTTTGATTGCTATGGTGGGCACCAGAAAGGTCACAAGGTATCCACTCAGTGCCTTTCCAAGTGAGTTGTCCAGACAATTTATCTTGCCTACTAACTTGCCAGGCAACCACCGCCGGCTCTGCTTCGTGCCCATTCCACTAGGGCGATGGCCTCTTCAGCGGCCCTTCTCAGGGGAGTTGACCTACAGGAGCTGTGTCATGTGGCTACGTGATCATGGCCTTCAACCTTCATCTGCTGCTACCGTCTCGATTGCAGGGCCCAGTGTGATGCCCGCTTTGGCCGTGCGGTGCTGTCTTCTATCCTTTAGGACCTGACCCACCACCCAACAGTAAGCTACTCAGTCTCCCATTGTGTGAGGCACAGAGACCACGAAGAAGAAGAACAGGTTGCTTACCTGTAACTGTGGTTCTTCCACTGGTCATCTGTGCCCTCACACACCCCCACCCAGCCTCCCCTCATTCAAGTCCCTGCTTCAGTGGACTTCGAAATTGAGGAGAGACCATTAGCTTGGCGGGACTGAGCATGCTCAGTATCGGATGGGGGAGGAGTTCCTGCCAAGCTGCTCAGCTCTGGAACTTTCCGAAAAGCTACTGCACACATGCGAAGATTCCCATTGTGTGAGGGCGCAGATGACCACTCAAAGAACCACAATTACAGGTAAGCAACCTGTTCATCTTGATTTTCAGTTTACGTTTCGGCTTTGTCTCTGTGATCTTCACTTGACCTTGTCATCGGACTCCATTTCCCTTGAATATGGACTGTTCCTCAACTGTTCTCTCTCTGATGGCTTAATCTGTTCCACCATGCCTTCAGGATTATTTAAAAAGTGCACTTCTTGTGGAACTAAGATCCTTCCCCTCATCACTGACAGGCATTTACACTGTTTTTGTGATATACTCCAGCATATCAGTCTTGTGCTTACATAAGGTAGTGACCGCTCAGGCCCATAAGAACTGGTCATTGAGGCTAAAGGCTCTTCTTTATGAGTGGGCCCTGCCTGTTACTAATGTTCCATCAACTTTAGACTGATCATCAATTTCATGCTGCTCTTCCATGCCTACTATTTCAGGATCTTTGGTCTATATTGCCGTTAAAAGATCTTTACAAGATTTGAGTTTCAAGAAGGGAGCAAAATGGCTCGCTTCTGTCTCAGCTTTCTAGTCTAAGGATTTGTTGGTTAAGACTTGATAAGTAGAATCCCAGTCCAGGTCTAGGATTCCATCAATATCAGGTTGGTTGCTCAAACTGGAAATGTCTTCAGAGCATCACTCTGAGCAACGCTGCATAAGAAAAGGAAGAAGACCAAGGAGTCTCAATGACCAGCGTATCTCTTACTGTACAGGCTGAGACCACTATACCACAGTAAAAGGAACTCTTACCACCTCGTCATTTCTCAGTGGCACAATCTCAACCCACTCCTTTTCTCAAGGATCACCTGAAGTTGTCCATATCATTATAGCTTCAGAAGGGGAGATGCTGGAGCAATCCTTGCATATTGCTCAGCTATCTCCTGGCTTACCTGTGTGGACTGCTGCGCATCCTTCTCCCATTCTGCCTGCACAAACAACAAAATAGGGTCTCTTACCACCTTCTCCACACTCTGTGCCTTGACATCAGTGTTCAGCATTGTCCTCTTCATCAGATTCATCCTGTTCTACAGGGTCCTCTGTCTCCACTTTGAGGCATTGATCCCCTCAGCATTCATACCAGCGTGCTCATCACACTGCGCTCCATTGAAGTGAATGTGATTCAAGGGGCTACAACTGAAAGCACTGAGATCAGTGTTGTTGGCACTGTTGTCATTTTCCTTACTACTGGTCTCTTCTCTCTGAGAGAGACTACAAGGAGCATACGTTAGATCGGCACCCATCAGTGGAACGCCATCCACCTTACCAACAGTGGGGCTGTTGTACCACCAATGCAGTCCCATCAGTACTGCTTCTGCTGTTCCCCTCCATGCCACCAATATGCTTGGTATCGTCCTTTGCCCTCAATTCAAGGCATTCTCCAGTGGAACAGTGACACTGAGCATTTTGTACTAAGGCAGAGAGATCCTTGACACAGCCAGATAGGTCTCAGTTTCACACCATAGCCATGCAGATTTCTGGTGCTCCAGGTCTCACTCATTTCCCCCTACTCAACCTCCACTGTCTCAGCACGAGGAGTTCGTTCATTCTGCAAAAACTACTTGGTCACAAATCTTGCCTTTGATTCCTTCACAGGTTCAGCTTTCAACTCCTAGAGCCAGTCCATCACCATCTCCTCCATCCATGCATTTTCAACATGACTCTTCTACTTCTCCCAGTGCAGACTCTGACTTATCCTCAATATGTTTGGACATACACACAATGTGATTCCCACCTACAGTTTGGGGAGAACATGAAGCAATCTCTCTGTCTGATGACATGTGTTTCTTCATAGACCAAATGACCAGAATGGCATGTGTATTGTGGTTAGGCATGAGACAACCCAAGGCTAAACCTGAAGACCCCATCTGTAGTAGGGTTCAGTTGAAAGTATCTACGCTTGCATTCCTTCTGTTGATGCTTGGCTTACTAGGGATAGCCCACAGGTCTTGGGCTGCTCTTTCCACAAATTGACGTACTTCCAAAAAAGTGAACACCCTGTGCCATGTGGTGGAATCTGGTTCAGATTGACTTCTCTGTCTTGAGTTCTCTCATAGTAAAAGAAACACAGTCAAAGTCTGCTGGAAATAAATTCACAACCCAGCTAATAAGGAAGGCAGAAATATGTTTTGGTAAATTCTACTCTACTGTGGTGTTATCATTTAGGATTGCCTACTATGAAGCTTGTAAGCCTGCCTACCAGCAGAATTTGTGGCCAGATTATTCGATGAAGACAGGCAAATGTCTGGTGCGCTCCAGAACATGGCCTATAATCAGACCTCCCAATAGCTTACGACCATGAGGCATCTCACTGATTGTATTGACAAAACCTTAGTGCTTGCTATCACCTTCAAATGGGATGCCTGGCTGCAGACATCAGGCCTATTCCATCAGGCTCAGACTATGATTGAGGATCTCTCATTTGACAAAGAGAATCTCTTCAACAAAGTGATGGACATGACATGATGCATACCACCGTTAGCAAATTTAAATTCCAACCACAAGCTCCATGGTCATCCCTTTTGTCCAGGCAGCCTTCAGGATTGAAGCATTCCTTTAACCCTCCAGCTTCCAGGCACGCAAGGTATTTTAATCTCCAGCTGTCCTTGATAAGGAAGTCCTTTTCAACCTCTTGGTACCATACACAGCTGTAAAAAGCCCACAGACCACAGCAAATGCTATCTTATGACTGTCCTTGCAGCCTTCTCTCTTTTAGTGCTTTTATCTTTGGAAAAAGGCTGAACAACTACTTCCATGCCTGGACTGCTATAACATTTGACAGTTGGCTTTTTAATTTACTTGAAATGGGTTATGCCATCAAATTCTTGGATTACCTCCTGAGGGTGTTATTTAAATTACTCCCTTTTCTGACACTCTTATCAAATAGGTCAGTACTCAGAGGTGCTGCTGAACTGATGCTTGCGCTCTCCATTCCATAGAGATTTTTCTCCTGCTACTTCATTGTCTTGAAGGAAAAAAATTTAACATCACATCCTACACCTGAGGAATGCCGATCTTTTCATCTAGCCCAAGCATTTCCAGATTGTTACTATTGGTACTAACATGCCTCTGTTGCAAGAAGGAGACTGGTTTACAGTGTTGGACATGAAGGATGTCTACTTCTAGATTGGATTCTAACTGTGGCTGTGGCATTGGCATTAGCTTTGTTTTGCCATAGGGAGAAAGGACTTTCTCCTCTTTGTCCTCCATTTTGGACTGTCTGCCTTCCCATGTTTCTTTACCAAATGCATGGTGGTGGTTGCAATATGACTGAGACAGCAGAATGTCATCCTTTCCCTACATTCATTTATGATTGGCTCCTTGTTTTGCAATGTAAGACCCATCTTCTCATCAATATTGGCCTGACACTTTGCCTCTTCAACGATCAAGGCCTGATTGTAAACCATGAAAGCTTCCATTTCCAACTATCCCAGATCATCAGATTTGTAGGAGCAGTTCTCACCTCTTGCTAGGCAGCTGCCTACTTTCCCAAAGAGAAGCTTTGAATTCTAATTATGGTTATCCTTTGGTGTCTACATTCCAGACAGGTGAGCACCAAGGATGGTCAAATCCTCCTCAGTTTCATGGCCTCATCAGTGGAGGTGGTGCCATACACATGGCTTCAAATGTGCTCACTGCAGGCCTGGTTCCTACCCTGCTTTGACACTCTCACTGACTCACCCTGTATGCATCTCACCATACTGAGGTCCGTCCACTGATCCCTGAAATGGCTCTACACGGACAGTGTTTAAGCTGGTATGCCATTTCTCCCTCCTCAGCATATGACATCACTGACAATAGATGCCTCCATGGAAGGATGGGGAATCAAAGGGTGCTGGACAGAACTAGAGAGCAGCTTCCACATCAATGCATTGGAGATGTTGGTAGTAGAGAAGGCCCTTCGAGCATTCAAAGTTCTTCTACATGGCAAGATTATTGAGGTAGTATTCAGAAACACTATAGTGGTGCACAAACAAGGAAGAACAACATCGATTACACTGCTGAACCTAACACTGTGCATCTGGAAGTGGTGTATCTATAAGGATATTTCCCTCTCAGCAGTTCATCTACCAGGAGTGGAAAGTACTCTAGCAGATGCTGACAGCCTTGCTCTGACCTTCTGATACAAATGTAAGCTTCATCCCAACGTCCTCCATGCTATCTTCAGAGTGTGGCACAGTACACAGGTAGATCTCTTTGCCTTAGTGCCCAGTACCACCGTTTCAGAACATGACAGGGGAAACAGTCTCTCAGCGATGCCTTCCTGTTTCACTAGGAAGTCCCTGTTGTATATACTTTTCCTCTGTTTTTCTCATCACCAGAGTGGTTTCCAACGTTCAGAGAGACAAAACAATGTGCATTCTGAACTCCTCATGGTGGCCCAGACAACAGTGGTTTGCCCCTCTTCCACCTGTCTTGTGGAATTTACCTCAGATTTCTAAACAGATCAGACCTCACTTTCCACATGGTTTGAGTGTGGCATCCCAATCTGGACATCCTCAAACTGACCACTTAGAGGATACACTTCTAGATTCCCTCTTGGTTCCAGTTCATCAAATCCTGGCAGCTGCTTTTAGACTTTCATCTTGATGATCGTATGATTACAGATGGACTAAATTCTTGTCCTTTTTTGTCATGTAGAGGGATTTCTCCAGACCAAGGACAAAGCCATAACGTGCTGAACTTTCTGATGCAAAAAAGCTAGTAAAATGCAGGCTGGACAGGGCTACTGTTAGTTGGATTTGTAATTGGTTGGCTGACCGCACCTAAAGGGTGATCACCAGTGGCTGCTTTTCATCCTGGAGAGAAGTGACTAGTGGGGTGCCACAGGGTTCTGTCCTGGGCCCAGTGCTATTCAACATCTTCATCGTTGATTTGGATGGAGGAATGGAGGGCATTCTGATCAAATTTGCAGATGATACCAAACTGGGAGGAGTTGCTAAAACACCAGAGGATAGGATCAAATTTCAATACGACCTTGACAGATGGGAGAGCTGGGCCAAAGCTAACAAAATGAATTTCGATAGAGAGGAATGTAGGGTCCTGTACAAGTATAGGATGGGGGACGTGTGGCTGGATAGCAGTAAGTGTGAAAAGGATCTAGGAGTCTTGGTAGATCACAGGCTGAACATGAGTCAGCAGTGTGACATGGCAGCCAAGAAAGCCAATGCGATTCTTAGTTGCATCAATAGGAGTATGGTGTCTAGATCGAGGGAGGTAATGATACCACTCTATTCTGCATTGGTTAGGCCTCATTTGGAATACTGTGTCCAGTTCTGGGCACTTCAATTCAAGAAGGATATTGACAAGCTGGAATGTGTCCAGAGGAGGGCGACCAAAATGGTGAAGGGGCTGGAAGCCGTGCCCTTTGAAGAACAGCTTGGGGAGCTGGGTATGTTTAGTCTGCAGAAGGGAAGGTTAAGAGGGGACATGATAGCCATGTTTAAATATTTGAAGGGATGTCATGTTGAGGAGAGAGCAGGCTTGTTCGCTACCACTCCAGAGACTAGGACAAGGAGCAATAGATTCAAGCTGCAGGTAATGAGGTTCCACTTGAACCTCAGGAAGAACTTCCTGATGGTCAGAGCTGTCCGGCAGTGGAATATGCTGCCTCAGAGTGTGGTTGAGTCTCCTCCTTTGGAGGTTTTTAAGCAGAGGCCGGATGGCCATCTGTTGGGAATGCTTTGATGGGTTTTTCTGCATAGCAGGGAGTTGGACTCAATGGCCCCTGGGGTCTCTTCCAACTCTATGATTCTGTGTTCTGTGTCATTATCTGACAAAAGGCTATCCCTCTCATCTATTAAATGCTATCTGGCTGCAATTTCTAATAGATCTCAACTAATTGGCAACTCTTCCTGCTTTCAGCTCTCACTGGTGAAATGGTTTCTGAAGGGCAACAGTAACCTGCTTCCACTTACTAGGCCTCACAGCTCACTGGAGCCTAAAGTTAGTTCTGTCTCTCCTATTTAAGAAGAAGCCAATAGCTATCTTAAAAAGCCAATAACAACATGTGATATTCACCTATTGAAATAGAAAATGGCCTTCCCTGTAGCCATTATGTTGGCCAGACAAGCAGGGGAATTATATTTCTTTCCTTTCAAAAGTGGTATTGGCCTTTCATTTGAAACAGGATGTTGTGTTACCTGCATTCCTGCAGAACCCTTCCAGTGACTTGAACCATACCCTGCACTGTCTTGATGTCATACAGGTGCCTGGCCTTCTATACCAACAGGACTGCTGACTTTCACCAGTCTCTTAGAGATCTTAAATATAAAATATATTCTTGAAGGGCAAAATGTGGATCATCACGGTCATAATATTTCCGATTTCTTTGTATGGTGTTGAAAGTAGGACAGTGGAGAAAGCCAAAAAGAACAGCAGCTCATTTGAAATGTGATGGTAGAGGAGAGTTCTACAGATACCATAGCCTGCCAAAAAAGAAAAAGAAATGTGTCCAAGAGCACATCAAGTGTGAACTCTCATTAGATTCCAAAATGACTAAACTGAGACTATAATATTTTTGGCATATCATGAAGTAACACAACCCACTGGAAAAGATGATAATACTCAATAAAAGAGAAAGCACTAGGGAGAAAAAAGGACTGCATTTCAAATGGATTGATTCAGTAAAGAAAGCCATTATCCTGAGTCTATGAAATTTGAGCAGAGCTGTTGATAACCAGAGTGCTTGGAGGCCTTTGATTCATAGGGTTGCCATGAGTCAAAACCAGCTTCATGGCACATAACAAGTCCCAGTTTGGAAAGACTGTGCAAAATGAACATCTTGAAATACATGATACTTCTTTGTAGTCTCTGATTCTCACATATGGGTCATTCAACTCCTGCACAGCCCATTTTCAAAAACTTCTAAAGCTAAGCAATCTTGTCTGTAACCCCACCTCTTCCTGACTGTGCATGCTTTGTGTGGTTTCCACTCAAATCTCCTCAGTTGTCTTTCGTATGCCAGAACTCCCCAAAGAGTGTGAAGTAAACATTTTTTCTTACTTCCTTTGTTACTTTTGCTATATTTTTGTGTTTCTTTTTTCCTTTTTGTCTTCTGTTAATTTTCTGCTTAAAGCGCTATCATTGTTAAAATAGTTTTTTCTTGTTTTATTCTTAGGCTTAGAGCATTGAAGAATCATAAGACGGTTCCCCAAAGTGACAGCTATTCTAAGTGTCTGCTGTATTTCAGGGGAATTTATATTGGGAGCATGTACTCACACTGTTGCATCTCCTCCCAGTAACCTCTTTGGAACTGAGCCTCATACCTGAAAGCTCTTCTTTGGGAAGCCACCATCAAAATATCTCAGCTTTTTGCTTGAAACAAGCCACTTTACTTGATTTCAACTACAGTTTGCTCATGGCCACCATTCTTGATGGAACAGCTGATTACTGAGTGATCCCTTTCATTGGAATCAGATCCAGAGCCATCAGGATTAGACTAGGCTCTCAGGCAAAAACACCTCTGAATTGATCCCAGAACCAAATTATCTCTTCTTGAAATCATTAGCACCTCCTACTCTAAGAACAATGGATGTACCAGCTAAGAGGGAAAAAGCTAAGAAGAGGAAGAAGGCTAGAGGCGCTCAAATGAACACAGGAAAGAAATTAAAGACAGTATTCACAGTACTGAGCCTGGTTTCAAGCAACCACCCTCAGTTTGATTAGCATCAAGCCATGAAAACAGTGGGCATCACAGAGTTGATTGTGCCTTTCCTTCTTTCTATGATTTCAAGCAGTGCTACACACACAGAATGGGCCACTCAATCTATTTCAGTCATTGATAAACCACTTATGAGATTGCTTGTTCGTGTCTTGGATAAGAGTAAGGAGGAGCTTCTAGTATACAATACCAACCATGAAAGTGTACAGGGAATGGCATCGTATTCTGAAAGGGAGATTGTGGAGACACCCTCTGTTTACACTTTGGGCTATTCTTAACACTGTCTTTTCCAACACCAAGTCAACATCTTTCACATAATTCTGGCTCTCTTCTCCAAACACAAGATTCACTGCCTCCAACATCTCATCAAAGGTTCCCCAGACTTTGATCTATTCAGTTACAAAGCATCCAGGTAGTTTTGTCTGTTTGTTCTGTGAGATGGGAGAGCCTCCTCGTCCAAAATTCCCCAGATTTCCAGTGGCGTATGAACCTCACAAATACAGATGAAGCAGACGACCCTCTCCAGGATGGAATTAGTGCTCACACCCTTACTGTAGGTCAGACTGTGTTTCTCCTTGGTATTGTGACAAATTGAAACATACATTATTATTATCCTGCCACTTTTCACTGAAGACATATTTTGAGTGTTGTAGAACTCCATCAGTCATGGTTTTGAGACTCCTTCTCTCCCTATCTCAACAGTATTTAACTCATCCTTCACTTTGACAGGAACATCATTCTTCTCCAGCCCAAGTTACAGGACTAACGCTCTAACTCCACACTCACACCAAAGTCACCTGTGTCTGAAAAGCGACATTCTTTCCTTCCTCCACAGTCTTATCTCCCAGAAAGCCTTGGTATTAATACATTTAATCACAGTACCCAGAAAGCAAGAACCTGCACTGATTGTGGCAGACCTTTTGGTTCCAGTTGTAGAGTTAAGAGTGTAGAGTCAAATTCTTCCAATAAATGTGACTCAGAATCTTTCTCTTCCATTCTGTAGGCCTTTCCTTTGTCTCCTTACTCCAATGTTGGAAACCAAACCCACTTTCACCATGTGATATTTAACCGTACCTAAATCAACTCATACAAATGATAAAAGCCCTTGAATTAGAGTGCAAAACCCAGAACTATCAGTGTGCAGCCTGGTTTTCAGAAGGGTGAAATCTTGGTCTCTTCTACTCACCACCATTTTTCTTCTACCGTTGCTTCCTGAACTGGGTAAGCAGTCATGTGCAAAATTTATCTTCGGCCCCCACCCCCAGAGGATTGAAAATCTGATTTTGGATGGAAACAGGCATGTTACTTGAGCACACTCAGTGATTATTGAGGCAGTGCAATCCAAACCAGCCAGACAATTGCATTGTACTAGATTAGGAAGGAAAGAAATCTGATGATGTTCCAGCAAGGAAGCCCTACTCCACATCATCCCTCTGAACAATGTCTGAACAAGATCTAAAGTCTTCTTGTAGTTGACTTTGAAGTTGTATTAAAAATTAATCTCATAGGCTTACTTTTTCTCCATCTGTCAGTTGTTTTTTGGGATGTATTCATGAATCGAGTGTCTTCATGCTTTTCAGTTTCAAATTGCTGAGAAGCTTTTTTGAAACAAAGAATTATTAGAATAGGATGGAACAAAGAAATACCAAGATGGTCTGACTAGGATGATGATTTCACCCAGTACATTATAACATAGCTATATAGTACCTTGTGCTCACTAGGCTAACCTCTGTGGCCCCTGAAAAGTCTTAATCCCCGTGCAAGGCCATAAGATGTAGGTATACTTGCTGAAAATTGTGTGTGAACACCAACTGAATAATCAGTCTTTAGACTGGGAGGAGTGAAAGATGATATTTTGGAATGCGTATAGTTCATTTTAGGAACATATGGTTGATTTTTCACTATGCCATCACAGTCCAGAAACATCTAAGGGGTTTTTCCCTGTCTTGTACACATCTCATCCTTCCTCCTTGGCCCAGGACTTATTACTCTGTATGGATCAAATTACTGAACTGATGCACTCTTAAATCAGTGTGTACAATTCTAAAATGATGCTTTGACAGTGTTTGATAATAAAATATGTTAACTTCCATTCAGATTTTTAAATCTGTTTGTCAAACTTGGTTTTATAGGCAGTAAATACAGTTGAGCAGAAGGTGGTGGTTATTCCAGAAGAAGAAAAAAGAACTTTCACACATTATTTCATTGATAGTATGAAGTCTGAAGACAAGGTCATCATTTTTGTGGGCAAGAAACTTACGTACGTAGAAAATACCTAACACAAATATTTAATTGTGCTTATGCTTCACTGTTGACAAATATGATTTGACCCTATGAACCTTGTCTTCTAATCAGGCCATTGACCATTTCTTCCCTGGTACTGTTTACTCTGTCGCCAGTGGCAGTCTTTTTTTGTGATGCCTAATCATTTAAGTAGAGATTACGTGGATCAACCTTGAGAGTTTCTACATGCAGAGCATTCCTCTCCAATTCAGCTATAACATCTCTTCAGGCAGAGTGTGGTGTTGATTTAAATTTAGATTCTTTTTTTTAAAAAAAATATGAGTTCAATTTTGTATTTTTTTAATTTAGTTAGTTACATGTTCTAAATCATTTTCATCTGAAGAAACATGTAAAGCATCATTTGATCTCTACTGTGCCTCATGTCTTTGAATCAGTTTTAATCTTAAGTGGTATGGAAGCAGTATGCTCTCAGGTTACTGTAAGGCATAAGTCAGTAGGCAAATATTACCTTCAGATCCTGACTTTAGGATGCCAGTTAATGTTCCCATCTGCTCCCCACCCCCCAATCTTAGCAGTTTTCAGTTCCTTCAGCCATGATATCCTTCTGGAGTGCCTTGCTGGGATGGGACTTGAAAGCATTGTTTTCCAGGGGCTTCATTCATTCTGAAGGGCAAAACCAGAAAGTGGTGCTGGGGGGCTCCTGTTTGATGCTTTGGCTATTAGCTTATGGTGTCTTTCAGCACTCAATTCTGTTCCCTTTGCTATTTAACATGTATGTGATGAAACTACTGAAGTTTGGGGATTCAGTGCCATCAGTATGGGGATGACACTTAACTATTCCTTACCACCACAATGTAAGGAAGTTCTTGGGTCCTGAACAGTGCCTGCCATCAATAATGGGCTAGATGAGAGCAAACAAATTGAAACTTAAATCCATACAAGACAGAGGTTCTCCTGGTGAGTCAAAAGGCAGACCTGGGAACGGGTTCAGCTGATGTTGGCTGTGGTTATACTCCTCCCTGAAAACACAGGTTCACAGGGTGGCTGTACTCCTGGATTCAACCCTGAGCCTGGAAACTCACGTTTTGGTTGTGGCCAGGAATGTATTTACACAGTTAAGGGTTATGCACCATTGATATGCACTGTGTTCATTCCTTGAGATGTCAAATTTAGCCATGGTGGCATATGCCTTAATAACATCTTGTTGGGATTACTGTAACATGCTCTTTGTGGAACTTCCTTTGAAGAGTGTTTGGAAACTTCAACTGGTACAAAGAACTTTGGCCAGATTGCTAACTGGGGCTGATTGTAGGGAGCACACAGTTCATTTGTTGCAACTCCTGCATTGGCTGCCTCCCTGTTTCTAGGCAGAATTTAAAGTGCTGGTTGTGCCCTATAAAGCCCTATGCTGGTAAGGTCCAGGTTATTTTCCCATTCTAACCTGCCCATATTTGAGATCTTGTGGGTCAACCTTCTTTCTCTCCCACCACTCTAACAGGAATATCTGGTGGGATCCAGTGTGAATGCATAGGTACACTTAAACTTTGATATTTTCCCTCTCCCAGAGTTGATAGCTTTTTCATCTTGCCACTGTGCCACCACCAGCTCGTCCCTGTGTGAGCCCTGAGAACATGCAACTTCTTATATAATGGACCATTACGCATATAGTGTGCATCAGCAGGATTCTGGCCTAGATTCTCTTTTCTAGCTAGCTGCTGTGATTCTCTTTTCTAGCTAGCCATGCCATGGCATGGCATCATCTCTGCATCAGTTCTCTCTCTTAAAATAATAGCATTATTCATTATTCATTTCTTCTTCATGGTCTCTGTGCCTCACACAATGGAAATCTTTGTGCATGTGCAGTAGTGTTTTGGAAAGTTCCAGAGCTGAGCAGCTTGGCCAGAATTCCGCCCCCACTTGGCACTGAGCATGCTCAGTTCTACCAAGTCAGCAGTCTTCCCTCAGTTTCTTTTTGTCCACCAATCAGTTAGCAGCTCGGAAGGTTCCCTCTGCTGAGCAGTTCTCCGGACTTTTCACTAGATTTTTTCTTCTTCCAGTAAAACTGTAAGGACCCCTTCTCCTTCTTATGTCTTCTCTCTTCAAAGTGTGCGTTACGTGCGGCTGCAAGGTTTCGCTTTCCAACGCCCACTCTTAATTATCTGTTCTGCCTTGGAGAGGGCCATAACTTTCGGGCCTGCTCTATTTGCGAGGATTTCACATCGCAAACCCTGAAGAATAGGGTTTCCTGTCTAAAGTCCTGTTGCTGGGAGCAGGCGCTTCGCTTGAAGGACCAGGTGGCTTCTAACATGGCTTTTTTTACGACTTGGGTGTCAACCCATCCATCACGAGGTCCCTTGGCATGAAAATAATCTTTTCTGACTACGTTGATATCAGCCTCAGCCTCAGTACCGATGTCCTTGGTATCGGTATAGCCTCCGTCGACTCTGACGCCTGTCTCCTCTCTTCTGAGGATTCCAAAGCTTTCAAGGATGCCAGTGGTTCCTCCATCTTCTACTTCTGGAGATGCTTCTTCCAACTCAAAGCCGGCTTCAACCCAACAGCCTCGCACTTTCCCTACTTTGGCGGAGCGCAAGTGGGTCTTGTCACGTCACTCTTCTGTTGCTCTTAAGAAGAAAAAGAAGAAAGGGAAACACCATTCTCCTTCACCTGCTGCCCGTCCGTCAGCTGTTCTGCTGACCTCTCTAGGGCCTTTGCCGACATCTCCACCAACACAACCTCAGTCTGTCACCTTAGAAGAGGTGGAGACTCCCACCCTGTCACTGGTGCATGATCCATTCCGGTTCCCAGTACTGTCTGTCCCAGTAACAATGGACCTTGCTTTGGATCCAGACTGTTGGCCTACCCCAACTGTTTCTCCTCCCAAAACCATGGACCAGCCTGGAGAAGGGCCCTCCCAAAATCCCCTTTCTCCGACTGTGACCTCTGGCCATCATGAGGTGGACTGTCCACCTGTATCGGGTGCTTCTCAGGCTCCTTCCTAGGACTGACCTTGGTCGAGTGTGGTTCACTCTCTGGAACGTGTTGATCGAGGTAGATTGCCTCACCATCATGACCAAGGGTACCATGGTGCTCACGATGTCCCATCGACCAGAGTGGACTCACCCTTTTCATCAGCATCTTACATAGCCTGCTACAGTCACGAGCATCAGTGGAGAGAGCAGCCTGGCTCTTACTACTCCCATTCGCCAGCTTATCGTGACCAATACCATCCCAATGTTCATCAGTGGTCTCCATATCAACCTTGCCGCTCTTGGTCTCAATCACACTCTCCCTCAAGATTGCGCTACCACCATTCATCTTGGTACTGCCCTTCTCAGTCCCGTTCTCGGTCTCGGTCTGCATACTACTGACGTTCTCCATCTCGTTCCCTCTGTTGGCCCCATGATCAATCCTCTCATTACTGGGCTGTTTCGCCTCCACCTCGGGTAACTGCTATGGTGTCTCAGCCTCCACCAGACGACCAGTCAACATCTCTTCCTCTGTCCACCTCGTTGGCTCCTCTTTTGACTCAGTCCCTCATCGTGCCAGTTTCTGCCATCCTACCGATTTCATCCACTCAGGCCCCGGTACCAGCTTCGGTACCTGCTCCATCTTCCATACTGGATGCCTTTTTCGTGAGTCAGGCTTAACAGCCTCAGCTGCCTCCATCTTCTCTTTTGCCTGGGTCTTATGATTCCAACAAGGATTCTACCGATTCTACTCCTCCTCTCACAGCTCTCCCCCTCTTGCATTTGGAGAACTGACTCCAGATTCTGCGCCTGAGGATATGAAACAGTTCTCTGACATCCTCATTAGGATGGCCAGTGCCCTGGGCCTCGACATCTCTGGCCCTGCCCCAGTGGCCCAGGACCTGGTCTTTCACTATGTTGATGCGGATCCTGCTACAACAGCACGGATTCTGTTTCTGCCAGCCTTGCAAGAAGTCCTCAAGCATCCATGTTCTCAGCTGGCCTCCTTCCAGCCGATCCCTCGATTGGAACATCTGTACAGGACTCAGCGTAAGGATGTGGACTTTCTCTTCAATCATCTTGCTCCAAATTCCATCGTTGTTGGGTCCTCCCAAACAAAAGGGGTAAGAGGGCTCATACGACTCCCACTGATTGTGAGGGTCATTGTCTTGATATTTTTGGCCGCCAGTTTTACTCAGCCTCTTCTTTGATCGCCAGGGTGTCTAATACTCAGGCCTGCCTGGCGATATATCAGAGAAACATTTGGGGCAGATTCTTTCCCTTGATCTCCCATCTGCCAAATGACCACCGGGCCACTGCTATCCAGTTCTACAACGAGTCTGTCACACTCACGAACCAACAAATTCAGTCTTCTCGATACACCGTTGAGGATGCAGCGCAAGTGATGATGGGTGAGATCGCCCTTCACCGTTTTGCCTGGCTTCGATCTGCTGTCCTGACTGAGGATAATCAGAACAGGATAGAGGGTCTTCCCTTCGATGGTCAGGGCCTCTTCTGTGCCACCATGGATGATGCCATGGACCACCTTATGAAAGCTCGCTTGACAGCAAAGAAGATGGGTTTCCATTCATCAGCTCAGACCAGGAGGCCCTCTTCGTTCTCCTCTCCATGGAGGTGCTCTTCCTACTCTTATTAGTTGCGGTCTCCACGAGTCCTCCCAGCAATCTTCTTTACCAGCCTCTTCATCTTACCATTCCTTCAGGCGCCGCCTTCCTCCAAAAAGTCTTCATCTGCTGTGAAGTCTTACTTTTGACTGCCCTTGCAGGTCACCACCTCTACCACTCTTCCATCTTCCAGACCATTGGTCCAAGGCCCCAGGACTGGCTCGCCACTTCAACACCTGGCACAGCATCACTTCACACACCTGGGTACTAACCATTGTCCATCTTGGTTACGCCATTGAGTTTCTAAATACTTCTCCTCCTTGTATTCCATGTCTTCCAGATCCGCTGTTCTCGAGGAGATCGATATGCTACTGTTCAAAGGGGCCATAGAAAGGCTACCGTCTTCGGCTAGATCCACTGGCTTCTTCTCCCGGTACTTCACCATGCTGAAGGCAGATGCACTGTCCGACTCATTCTGGATCTCTGGGCAGTCAACTCCTTCATCTCCTCCTGGAAGTTCAGGATGGTTACCCTGTCATCCATCCTTCTTCTCCTCAGGCTTTGGGACTCGTTCGTGTCCATTGATCTGCAAGACACCTACTTCCATATCGCCATTTGCCCCCAGCACAGGAGGTACCTCCAGTTTGCGGTCAATGTGTCAATCGGACAATGTGTGTTATCAGCATACGGTTCTTCCTTTCGGCCTGTCCACAGCCTCCAGGGTCTTCACCAAGTGCTTGGACCTGTGATGTCTTACCTCCGTACAACATATCATGGTGTATCCCTACCTGGACAATTGGTTATTGGTGGCACCTTGCAGGCAAAAGTTACATGAGAACATCCATCTTACTCTTTCTCTGCTTTCCCATCTCAGTCTCAGAGAGAATCCTAAGAAATCTCACTTGGAACCTACATGTACCCTCAATTTCACCAGAGCCACTTTGGACTCTACTTCTGCCATGGTATTCCTTCCGATGAAACGTGTGCAGGTACTGCGCCGGGGTACAGCTGCTATTCTGTGCAGTTCTTCCGTTTCCACTCATCAAATTCAACAGCTCCTTGGCTACATGATGGCCACGACCGTGGACAGTTACCTGTCTCCTCCCCATGCCCACCCTCTCTAATGCTGGTTCCTCAGCCACTTCGATCCTTTCCTCAATGACCAGCGTCATATGCTTCGGATCCCACGTCCTGTCAAGAATTTTCTCTGTTGGTGGCTGTTTCCACACTGTCTGCTGTCCGGAATCCCTTTACTGAACCCCGTCTGTCCCTCACTGTCACCACTGACACATCCCTCCTCAGCTAGAGAGCCTACTGCAATCATCTCTCCATCCAGGACCACTGGACTGGACGGGAGAAACATCTACATATCAACATGTTCGAGCTTCTGGTGATCTTCAAATTCTTCCAGGCCTTCCGTAAATTCCTTGTAGGACGGATTGTCCAAGTTCTGTATGATAATACAACAGTTTCTGCTATGTTAACCACCAAGGAGGCGCCCACTCATCTCTCCTGCTCCATCTCGTGTTACAGATATGAGACTGGTGCATCCTGCTGCGGATCCATCTGATTGTAGTCCATTTAGCGGGACGAGACTGCTACAGCGGACACACTGAGCAGAGAAACAGCGTGCCATCACAAGTTGTCCCTCTCCAACACTGTCTTTCACCGGATATGTCCCAATGGGGTGCTCTCCGTCCGCCGACCTCTTTGCCACTTACCAGAACAGGAAGTGCCTCTGTTACTGCTCCAGAGCCAGTGTGGAACACCACTCTCTCGGGGACGCATTCCAGTTTCCCTGGAACAAAGGATTCCTTTTACATTTCTCTTCCATTTCCTCTCCTGTCCTGAGTGGTGGCCAAAATTGCTGCGGACAAGGCAGATGCTGTTCCCATAGCTCCTTACTGGCCGAGACAAAATTGGTTCAGGCACCTTCTCACCATCTCCCAAGGCTGCTGGATGCTACTTGTGTACACACCCGACCCTCTCACACTCAGACGGTCACATGCTTCATCCAGACCTCCCTCGCCACCACTTGCCTGTTTGGAGGATAACGTTCTAGACTTTCCTGCCATTCTGGCAGTTCTCACGATCTCTAGGAAGGAATCCGCTCATAGATCATATGAGTATAGGTGGCGTAAGTTCACTATTTTTGCAGATGCCCACGGTGAGGCTCCTTCTCCTGCCTCCTTATCGACAGTACTCCATTTCCTCCTGTCTTGACGGGAATAAGAGCTGGCTTTCTCCACTCTTAAAGTCTACCTCTCCATGATTGTCGCTTGTCAACCACGTGCCTCTCCTTTCTCAGCTCTTTTCAGAAATGCTACGGTCATGCAGTTCCTCAAAGGCCTTCAGCATCTGTATCCTCCTGTCTTCCCACCTCTTCCTCCATGGTTGCTGTCTCTCGTCCTTTCCCAACTCAAGTGCCATCCATTTAAACCCATGGCCACGTCTGACGTCAGTCTCCTTACTCTGAACACAGTGTTCTTGGTTGCTGTTACATCAGCTAGAAGGGCGGCGGAACTGACTGTGCTACATTCAGACGAACCTTTTCTGGTGTTTCATACGGACAAGGTGGTCCTATGCCCGGACCTTTCCTTCCTCCTTAAAGTCGTCTCTGAGTTCCACCTGAACCAGGATATCATTCTGCCAACTTTCTATCCTGAACCATCTTTGCCCCTTGAGTGCGCTCTCCACTCACTTGATGTGCGCCTGGTGCTAGATTTCTGTTTACAACAAACTTGACCTTCTGTCTCATCCCACACCTTTTCGTTTGCTACGGTGGACGTTGGAAAGATCATAAAGTCTCCACTCAATGTTTTTCTAAGTGGGTTGTTCAGACGATTCACTTTGTCTATAAACTCACCAGGCAACCACTTCCATCTTCGCTTCATGCCCACTCTACCAGGGCCGTGGCCTCTTCAGCAGCTCTCCTCAAAGGAGTTGACCTGCAGGAACTTTGTTGGGTGGCTACATGGTGACGACCTTTGACATTCATCTGCCACTACCACCTTGATTGCAGATGCCTGCTTTGGTCGTGCAGTGCTGTCCTCTATCGTCTAGGACCTGACCCGCCATCCAACAGTAAGCTACTTAATTTCCCATTGTGTGAAGCAAGGAGACCACAAAGAAGAAGAATAGGTTTTTTTACCTGTAACTGTGGTTCTTTGAGTTGTCATCTGTGCCCTCACACACACACACACAGCCTCCCCTCTTTCGGGTCCCTTCCTCAGCAGACTTCGAAACTGCGGGAAGACCGTTGGTTTGGTGAGACTGAGCATGCTCAGTACTGGGGGGGGGTTTCCACGAAGCTGCTCAGTTCTGGAACGTTCCGAAATGCAACTGCGCATGTGGGAAGATTCCCATTGTGTGATGGCACAGATGACCATTCGAAAAACCACAGTTATAGGTAAGCAACCTGTTCTTCTGCTTCCTTAGTGTATTTTTATGAGTCTCATCTTGAATGGTTTTTGTTGGGTGTTTTGGGGGGGAAATGTGAATGTTTTCCTATAAGATTATTACATTATGAATTGTTAATTTTATCATGTTATGAACATTTAAGATACATGAAATGAAATTAATCTTCTTGAATAGACAGAAGGTTGAAATCAGATATCCATTTGTGGAAGGAAGGAGGAATAACTTGATCTTCCCACCCCCTTTTCCCTATAAGTCTCAAAGTGCTTTAAAAATGCTCTCTGGGTCAAAAACCTCTGTGGCCCAGTGAGGACTGAGAGGAAAGGTGTCCTGTCTCAGCCCCAGCAGCACAACTGATAATTCAGTCCCAGCTGAACAGTTCCCAGTTCATTACTTACATTCATTCAGTAAGCACAAGGTCAAAACAAAGTCTAACAGAATTGAAAGGCAGCAAGTCTAAAGTCCGTCAGGGTAATCCAGAGTCAGGCACAGAGTCAGCAGGCATCCAGCAAACACAGAGGACAGATAAGCTCTGACAACTCATGAAGAGGAAGGGTAGCAGCTATATAGGTCAGAAGCTTAATGCATTTGTTGCCTGATTAACTGTTGGCAGTTATACATTCTTTGGGATCTATGTAGGCTCTCTCTTTGTTGTCTGCGCTCAGCAAAAGTAGGTACTGTTAAGTTATCTTCTATATCTAAAGGGGCAGGACTCTGCTGTGGCAGGCACTGCCCTCTGTTCTGTTTGTGGCACTGCAACCTCTTCTTCTACAGCAGGTCCTGGTGTGTCCCCTGTTTCAGATACTGAGTCAGAATCCATGTTCTGGAAGCAGGGCATGACAAAAAGAGAAGTTAGCCACTAAAAATGGTTGGGGGGGAAGATGGGGACTTTAACTGGCATCCTGTTGGTAACATGCTTGTAACTGGGTTTTATGCCTGAACACATAGCTGTGGACCTTCATGGAAGAAGATATGCAGTACGTGCTTCTTTAAGGCTCCCATACAAGTATGGAAAAATAATTAGAGGAATGCTGTGTGCAGCTAAACCAGTCAGTAACTGACTTTGAGATGTGTGCAGGCTCATTCTAGCTGTTCTAGAGCATTAAGAGGGAAAGGAGCAGACTTAGACTAAGAACAGATGCTGCCCTTCTTTCAGCCTTGGGTCAAGAGCAGCAGGAGTGAGTCCAGGTGCATTGCAGCAACATATTAGTGGCCAGGGAGATGGAGCTTTGCTTGGCAGTCCGTTAGCTCCTGTTGCACACTTTGAGAAGCAACTGGACAGAGGAAGCAGCCACTGCCACTTTCTGTAAGCTGGTCTGTTGACTGATGGCAGTCTGCAAACCATTCGTCAACATAAAGTTTTGAGAACAGAATAAAACCATTCTTAACAAATACAGTGACAAATATGGTACTGGTTACTTGCACATTAGAAAAAAAAAAGATTGCTGGTCTTCTTTATCAGATAGCCTGAGCAGTACTGCCCTAGAAGAGACTTAATGCTCTGTCAATGTGATACAGGATTTCAACTAGGTTCTGCTCTATTTATAGAGGGGTGTCTCTCTAAATTTCCCCAAATTCTCTGTTTCCTCTGAACTCCCTACTGAGGACTGAGATTTCTAAATGCTCCTCCCTAAACTCAAACTCTGGGATTCCATAGGATGTTGAAAGTGGAATAATAGCACTATAACATTATAATGCAGAAAGACTCTCTGAAGATTACAAGAAGAAAGATCAGTAAGATCAAGTTCTGATCTGAATGCCTCAAAGTATTTTTCACTGTAAGAACAATGCTTTTTTACATGTATTTGTTTTTTAACTTCTCAAATTAGTGCTGATGACCTGTCAAGTGAATTCAGTCTTCAGGGAATTCCAGTTCAGTCCTTACATGGCAGTAGAGAACAATGTGATCGTGAACAGGCCTTGGAGGACTTCAAGAAAGGTAAGTGTAGGATTGATGAAAAATTGCAACTTACTCCTTAACAGTTAATCACTGTGTCTTTCAGGGAGAAGATACATTACTGAGCTAAAGTTAAACATTATAATGTCTTAAATTATTTGAAGTCTTGATCAGTGTAACAATGATAATGAGGAGTTTTTGTTGTAGTATGTGGAATGCTGTCTTTCTTCTTCGTGGTCTCCGTGCCTCATACAATAGGAGCTTTCGCGCCTGCACGGTAGCGTACGGAAAATTCTAGAGCTTAGTAGCTTGGCGGGAACCCCTCCCCCATGCCGGTACTGCTCATGCTCAGCCCGCCGAGCAACGGTCACTCCTCAGTTCTTTCTTGTCCGCCGTTGCGTACAGAAGATTCTTTTAGCGGCTTGTGCTTTTTCGTCAAAAATTCTGGTTTTCGACTTTGGCTTCATCTTGGACTTACGGTTTTTGGATTTGGGACTGATTTCTGGTTTTGGACCCCCCTTTTTCCCCCTTCTCTTCGACTCTTTGACCCTCCGTCCCGGATGTTTCTTCTCTCACTTCGTCTCCGACTCTTCTCCGCCTTGTTCAACCGTCTATCTTCTCTGCCCCGGACACCTCTGCCTCCTGTTTTGGCAGGTACAGCCATGAACATCTCTGGCGTGAGTACCTGGGGTCCTACCATTCCTACTCCCCGTCTTATAGGGATAAGTACCACGTGGACCCGCCGTACCGGTCGCCTCGCAGGCATTCCCGGTCTCCGCCTCGCAGGCGATCCCGCTCACCCTCGCGGGAGCCGTGTCAGTCGTACAAGAGGCTACCAGAGAGGTCTCCCTCCCCACGATACCAGAGGTTGAGAGAGCCTTCCCCTCGCTACAGGGCAGTGTCACCGCCCCCGAGAGTGACTGCGACCGCTACTCGTCCCATAGAGGAGGTCACTACGACTCGAGCGGGGGAATCATCCACGATGATCACGCAGGCTGAGCACTCTTGTTTCTCAGCTGCGCCTGCAAAACCGACACAGACCAGTACCGCCGCTATACAGACGAAAAAGGTGCCGACGACGAAGATGGCATCGTCGACCGCGACTTGAGAAAAGGGCGAAACGATCCGCGTCGACAGCGGCCACAGAGAAAAGGGCAGAACGGTCCTCTTCCTCCTCGTCATCGGAGTCATACGAGTCGGAGTCTGATTCGGGAGATTCAACACCATCCTCCCACGAATCGCTTCCGCTCAAGTTTGGAGAACCGGCCCCGGACGCCGCTCCTGAGGACGTCCGCCAGTTCTCAGCAATTCTCCTCCATATTGTGACAGCGTTGGGCCTGAAGGTGACTGATCCAGCTCCAGCGGCGCAGGATCCCATCTTCCAGTACCTGGAGACACGTCCGCCATCCACTGCACCACTGCCTTTCCTGCCCACGCTTCTGGATGCCCTCCAACAGCCATGGGAGAAGCCAGCTTCAGCTCAACCTATACCTCATAGGTTGGAGCACTTGTACAAGACCCAGAAGGAGAATGTGGAGTTCCTCTTTACCCACCTGGTCCCAAACTCCGTCGTGGAGTCAGCCCACACCAAAGACGGTACCAAGGCACACACGACACCACCAGACCGGGAAGGCCGAAAACTAGACAACTTCGGCTGGCGATTCTACTCCGCATCTTCGCTGGTGGTTCGGGTCTTGAATATCATGGCTTGCATCGCCACGTATCATCGCAACATCTTGGACTGGCTCACCCCGCTCCTGGAGGACCTCTCCGATGTCTCTCGGGAATTGGCCACCCAGTTGTACAACGAAGCCGTCGCACTGGCAACTCAACAACTGGCCTCCTCACGGCATACTGTGGAAGCGACCTCGAGGGTGATGGTAGGGGCGGTCACCCTTCAACGCCATGCTTGGTTGAGGTCATCAGGGCTCCAGGAGGACGGCCACAAGAGGATTGAAGATCTCCCTTTTGATGGCCGGGGACTTTTTCATTCCTCCACCGATGAGGCCATGGACCATGTCATCAAGGCCAGACTAACGTCGAAGAAGATGGGCATCAACCAGCCACAGCCTCGGCGCAGCTTTGGTTCTCGCCAATCTTGGCGTAGGTCCTCCGCCTCCTCATTCCAACAGTTGGCTCACTCCACAGCCTCCTGGCCGTCGTCGTCCACAAGAAGACCTCTTAGGAGACGTCCGTCCTCCTCTTCTATGAAGTCTTCGTCGGGCACGAAGTTGACCGCCTTCGCAGGCTGCCATCGATACCGTCCTTCTGGCTACCAACATCTCCGGAAGATCGACCGAGCCTGGCCAGACACCTCGCCGACTGGACGGCAGTCACCTTGGGCTCTTGGGTACTTACCCTCGTCTGTCTTGGCTACGCCATTGAGTTTCAAAATATACCACCGTGAGGCGTCTATTACTCCACCCGGGCCAGCTCGGTCTTGCTGGAAGAGATCCAGTCCCTTCTACAAAAAGGGCGACCGAGGAACTCCCGCCCTCAGCCAAGAACACCGGCTTCTTCTCCCAGTACTTTACGGTACCGAAAGCGGATGGGACCCTGTGACCCATCTTAGACCTCAGAGGGGCGAACTTCTACATCTGCCCCAAGAGGTTCAAGTTGCTCACGCTGCCCTCGTTCATGTCCTTCCTCTGTCGAGGAGACTGGTTCGCCTCCATCGATCTTCGGGATGCCTGCTTCCACATCGCCATCATCCCGCAGCACCGTCGATACCTCAGATTCGCGTTCGACGACAGTTGCTACCAGTACAGGGTGCTGCCCTTTGGACTATCCACTGCACCCAGGGTCTTCACCAAATGCATGGCCCCAGTGGTATCGTACCTGCGGATGAAAGGCGTCTCCGTCTACTCCTACCTGGACGACTGGCTCTTGGTGGCGTCCTGCGAACAGAGACTTTACGAGGACATACATCGCATGCTGACTCTGCTCTCTTGCCTCGGGCTTCGTATCAACCTGAAGAAGTCCCACCTCGAATCCTCCAGGGTCCTCGATTTCGTAGGGGCGGCCCTGGACTCAGTATCAGCAAGGGCGTACCTACTGACTGATTGGGCGAGAACGCTCCTCCTGGCAGTGTCAAGCGTCTACTGATCCCCAACAGTGACAGCGAGGAGGATCCAACAGCTCCTCGGCTACATGTCGTCCACGACGGCCATGACTTATCTCTCCAGGCTGTGTGCACGCCCGCTCCAGTACTGGTTCATATGGACTTTCAATCCAATCCTAGATGACCAGAGCCGTCAGCTTCACCTGCCTCAGGACGTCTGTCAGTCTCTTCTCTGGTGGCAGTCTTCGAGCAACCTCCTCACAGGCGTGCCATTCCAAGAGGAGAATCCGATGGTGACGGTAATGACAGACGCGTCCCTCTTCAGGTGGGGAGCACACTGCGACGACCTCAGAGTCTGGGGCCGATGGGTCGATCACGAGACCGATCTCCACATAAACGCCCTCGAGCTTCTCGCCAGTTGGAAGCGCTGAAGGCTTTCCGGCACCTCGTTACCGACCACATGGTACTGATCCTCACAGACAATACTATGGCGTTCTGCTATGTCAACAGGCAAGGAGGGACTCATTCGTTGACTCTCCTTCGCATAGCCCTCGACCTCTGGAACTGGTGCATCTCGCTAAAAATCCACCCAGTGGCGGTTCACCTGGCCGGGCAGGAGAACACCACGGCAGATGCACTCAGCAGGGACACCTCATCCCATCACGAGTTGTCCCTCTCCAGCGAGGCTTTCCAGATAGTTCGGGATCAATGGGGCGAGCCCGAGATCGACCTCTTCGCTACCGGAGAGAACGCGAAGTGTCATCGGTACTGTTCGAGGGCCAGCCAAGATGGCCATTCCATCGGCGATGCCTTCCAGTTTAGGTGGAACGGGGGTCTCCTCTATGCATTCCCTCCGTTCCCACTCCTGGGCCGAGTAATATCGAAGGTCCTCGCAGATCGCGCCGACATCATCCTCGTCGCCCCATACTGGCTGAGACAGCATTGGTTTGCTCCCCTGCTCCAGAGATCCTCCGGTTCCCGATGGTACCAGACCTCCTCTCGCATTCCAATGGCCGTGTGCTCCACCCGGGCCTGCCACTCCTGGCCCTCCATTCTTGAAGGATATCACGTTAGAGGACCCTGTCATCAGGAAGGTCCTCATTGCAGCCAGGAAGGAATCAACGCGCCGCAACTACCACTACAAGTGGCGCCGCTTTGTCACCTTCGCAGAGTCCCGGAGGGAGCCTTCGTCGCCTGTCAATCTGCCGACGGTGCTCCACTTCCTCCTGCACCTTCACGAACAAGGCCTGACCTTCTTCTCACTGAAGGTTTACCTCACCGCGATTGTAGCCTACCAGCCTCCATGATCGCCATCGGCGGCCTTCTTCCGTGACGGTACCGTGCGATGGTTCCTGAAGGGCCTCCAGCACCTTTCTCCATCGGTATCGCCACCCTTACCACCGTGGTCACTATCTCTGGTGCTGTCGCAGTTGACGAAGCCACCCTTTGTACCCATGGCAACTGCAGATGACAAACTGCTGTCCATGAAAACAGCCTTCTTGGTAGCTGTCACCTCTGCCAGACGAGCCGGGGAGCTGACAGTGCTTCGGAGTGACGAGCCCTATCTGGTGTTCCATACGGACAAGGTAGTTCTTCGGCCTGACAACTCTTTCCTGCCGAAGGTGGTGTCCAGCTACCATCTAGGACAGGACCTAATATTGCTGTCCTTCTACCCTTGACCGACAACTGCACTAGAGAAGTCTCTTCACTCCCTCGATGTTCGCAGCTCCTTGACCTTCTACTCTGACAGGACTTCCTCTTTCCAGCAGACTCTACAACTTTTTGTCTGTTATGGTAGACGTCGGAGAAGTCAAAAGGTGTCCACCCAGTGTTTTTCCAAGTGGGTGGTACAGATTATACAGCTGGCGTACGGGCTTGCAAAGCAACCCCCACCAGCCTTCCTTTGAGCTCACTCTACGAGAGTCGTGGCAACATCTGCAGCCCTCCTGCGAGGAGTTGACTTGCCTGAACTCTGCCGTGTGGCGACCTGGTCCCAGCCATCGACCTTCGTGCGCCACTACAGGCTTGAATGCCGGTGCCGTCGAGATGCTTGTTTTGGACATGCTGTGTTGGCTTCTGTGCTCTAGGACCTGACCCCCTGTCATACTGGTAAGCTACACAGTCTCCTATTGTATGAGGCACAGAGACCACGAAGAAGAAGAACAGGTTGCTTACCTGTAACTGTAGTTCTTCGAGTGGTCATCTGTGCCTCATACATGCCCGCCCTTCCTTCCCCTCTTTTTCAGGTCCCTGTACTTCCTACGGCGGACCACAGAACTGAGGAGTGACCATTGCTCAGCGGGCTGAGCATGTGCAGTACAGGCACGGAGGAGGGGTTCCCACCAAGCAACTAAGCTCTAGAATTTTCCGTACGCTAATGCGCAGGTGCGAAAGCTCCTATTGTAGAGGCACAGATGACCACTCAAAGAACTACAGTTGCAGGTAAGCAAGCTGTTCGTCACTGCTATGACACCACTTCATCACAGATAGGGTGTGTTGTGGGGAAGTGGAAAGGAGAGTGAAACTGAGGAATGCTTGCTTGGGCTAGGCCAGGGTACGGACAAACTAGGCTTGCTTTCTTTATCCCTCACTAGAGAGCAGTGCTCTTTTTAATACAGTTCTCCTCCCATGTTCACAGGTTTGAATCTTGTAGGTTTGATTATGCGCAGTGTCTCCTTATCTGTCCTCTCTCCTGCCCCCCTCCTGCCCACAGCTGCCAATGCTGTTGTACTGGCAGTGGGCAAGAGAATGAAGGGGAGGGAAGATCTTTCTTCTCCACGCTCTCTTGCACTGCTGCCCGCACGATTGGGCAGGCGGGGAGCAAAAGAATAAAGAGAATGAAAGATCTTTCTCCCACCTGCTCTCCTGCACCCTGCCGGCAGGGTGGGGAGTGAGAGAGTGAAAGGGACAAAAGATCTTTCGCTCTTCTGTACTACCGCCCACATGATCATGTGAGTGGAGGCGACAGAGGGAAGAGGATGGAAGATCCCCCCCACTCTCCTGCACTGCTGTAGGCGTGATTGTATAGGCAGGGAGGGAGGGAGCAAAGAGAATGAAAGATCCTTCTCCCCCTCACTCTCCTTTGCCGCTGTCTGCACAGTTCTGCCGGTGAGGGACAAGAAAGCACAAAAAAGGGAAGATACTTTTCCTTGTGCTCTCCTGGGTGCAGGGGAAAAAATCTTCCCTCCTGCACTTTCCTGCCCACTACCCACACAGACACGCCTGCAACAGCAAGTAGAATGCAAGCAGGGGTATTTGCAGTTTTTTGACTTTCACGGGAGTTCTGTGTCCCTAACCCCTGCAAATGTGGAGGGACTACTGTATTTATTACACACCCTGGTTCTTCTTCGTGGTCTCTGTGCCTCACACACTAGGAACTTGCACGCGTGCGCGGTAACGTTCGGAAGATTCTAGAGCTTAGTAGCTTGGCAGGAACCCCTCCCTCATGCCAGTACTGCGCATGCCCATCCTGCTGAGCAACGGTCACTCCTCAGTTCTTTCTCGTCTGCCGTCGCGTGCAGAAGGTTCTTAGTGGCTTGCTTTTTCTTCGCGTTTTCTTGGCTTGACTTCGAATTTGGATTTTGACTACAGTTTTTTGGATTACGGATAGGACTGGTATTTGAAACCTCCTTCCCTTATTCTTCTCTTCGGACTTTTTCTCTCACCTCAGTCTCTTCTTCTTCTCGCTCTGGACTGTCGGCCTATGTCTGCACCTTTCAAAAAGTGCGTCTCTTGTGGACGGAAAGTTGCTCTCTCGGACAAGCATTGCGAGTGCCTTTTCTTTGTGGGCGAAACCCACAACACCCAGGCTTGCCCGATTTGTAGAGAGTTCACCACCCAGACTCTCCGCAACCGCTTGTCAAGGTTGAAATCCCATTGCTGGGAACAGTCTTTGCGAGCGAGGGATCAGCCCGAGGCCTGTGCCGAGATGTCCGAGAAACCATCATCCGGACAACGAATGACTTCACCATCGAAGGCTTCAGTGGCTGCCGCACCGTCCACCTCGTTGGTACCGGGCTCGGTACCGACATCGAGGCCGTCCATCTCCTCGCTCCCGAGGATCCCGAAGTTGTCGGCGGCTGCCAAGACAACTAAGGAGACACCTGTGGGCTTGCAGGCCTCCTTGTTAACCAGGCCTCCAACTGCGGCCCAGAAGAAATGTCCTGCCACTCGGGACAAAGGGAAGGAGAAAGAGAAAAAGAAGAGAAAGGAGAAGAGGCGCTCCCCACCTAAGGAAGTCCGCCTTCCCACACCTCCACCGACCCAGCTCCCTGGGGATCCAGGAGAGCTGTCGGACCTGGAAGAGGTCCTCGAGGTGTCAGATGAGGAGCAGGCCGTGGAGGTCCTCCCTTCCTTGGAACCGCCTGTTTTAATGACTGCGGTGTCCCTGCTGAGTCACCGCAAATCAGTGGACCGCCGGGAGGAAGTGATGGCTCAACACCAGCCTTCATCCAGGCATTGGGCAGCCTCAGGCAGGAGCATGTCCCGCTCCCCGGAGCAGAGAGTCAGGCCTCCATCACCGCGCCACCGGGAGGCCTACTATGAAAGACCGCACTCCCGTCCCTCGACCGATTCGCCTTACACCTCTGCCTCCCATCTTGGCAGATACGGTCAAGAGTATCAATGGCATGAATATCCGGTGTGTACCATTCCTACTCCCCATCTTACAGGGATCGGTACCACCCGGATGAGAGACGCTGGCTTCCATTTCGACAGTCCCGCTCGCCCTCGAGAGATGATCATCATTCCTGGTATCGAAAGTCGCGGAGCCGCTCACCTTCTCCTCGCCACCGGAGATCTAGAGAGCCTTCACCCCACTACAGGGCTGTGTCCCCTCCACTGAGGGTCACGTACACAGCTACCCGTCCGACGTCAGAGGCTACATCAACACAGGCGGTGGTGCCGGTCGTGACAGTCACCCAAGTGGCTACACGAGTGCGTCCTGCAGTATTTCCGGTTACCTCTTTGGTGACGCCTCATACTACACCTCCGACCGCCACGTCATCAGCGGTACCGGTAGTGATGGCGACTCCGCCAGTGACCCTAGATCGGCCTCCCAGTAGACCATCCAGGGAGAAGTCTGCAGGTAGGTCTCTGTCTCCATCCTCCCAGTCCTATGACTCGGACACGGAATCGGAAGGCTCAATGCCGGCATCCCACGAGTCACCTCCCTTGGGTTTTGGGGACCCGGTACTGGAGTCTATGCCTGAGGATGTCCAACAATTCTCAGCAATTCTGCTCCGAATGGCCACGGCACTTGGTCTCAAGGTCTCGGAACCAGTTCCAGAGGAGGAAGACCCGGTCTTCCACTATGTGGAAGCTCGTCAGCTGACCACCACTCCACTGCCTTTTCTCCCGAAGCTCATGCAGGCCCTGAAACACCGATGGGCCAAGCTGGCTTCTGCCCAGCCTATACCACACCAGATGGAGCACCTGCACAAGACACAGAAGGAGAGAGCAGAGTTCCTCTTTAGCCATTCGGTCCCGAACTCCATCGTGGTGGAGTCTGCCCAGACCAGGGGAGGCAACAGGGCACATACCATCCTGCCGGACCGTGAGGGTCGTAAGTTGGACACCTTCGGCAGGCGGTTCTACACCGCCTCATCGCTAATCACCAGGATGTCCAACACGCAGGCATTGCCTTGTGGCCTATCTCCAGAACCTTTTGGACCGCTTCGCTCCCCTTCTGGCCGGCCTTGCAGAGGAGAACCGCCTGGCCACGGTACAGCACTTCAACGAGGCCGTAGCGATAACGAATCATCAGATCATCTCCTCGAAACACACCATGGAGGTTGCTTCGAGGGTGATGGTAGGCTCCGTCGCTCTCCACCAATATGCCTGGCTCCGGTCATCGGGAATGCAGGAGGACAGTCGAAGGCGAATTGAAGACCTTCCCTTTGACGGTCAAGGCCTCTTCCACGTCACGACCAATGAGGCAATGAACAACATTGTTAAGGCGCACCTGACCGCTAGGAAGATGGGAATAAAGCAACCTTCCCAGTCCTGTTGGTCCTCTGGCTCACGACCATCCTGGCGCAGGCCTTCATCCTCCACCTTCCAACAGCGGTCTTCTCAGTCCACCCAGTCCCAACCGTCAACTGTCTCCTTGGCCTGAAGATCGTTCCGAGCCTCGTCGTCCAAGAAATCTTTGTCCGAGGCGAAGTCCAGGTTTTGACCGCTTCCGTAGGTCACCTCCACATCCAACCTTCAGCTTGGCAGCAGCCTTCCAAGATCAGCCGAGCCTGGCAGACACTTCACCAAGTGGCACCAAGTCATGACGGATTCTTGGGTGCTTTCCATCATCCGTCTTGGCTATGCGATAGAATTTCAAGATATTCCACTGTAAGTTGTCTCCTGTTCCACCTCAGCTAGCTCGGTCCTGCTGGAAGAGATCCTGTCCTTACTTCAGAAAGGGACAATCGAGCGACTTCCTTCTTCAGTCAAAAACACCGGCTTCTTCTCTTGGTACTTCACGGTACCGAAGACAGATGGAACCCTGCGATCCATCCTAGACCTCAGAGGGGTGAACGACTACATCCGCCCCAAAAGGTCCAAGATGGTTACGCTATGCTTGATCCTTCCTTTCCTTCGTCGAGGTGACTGGTTCGCCTCCATCGATCTTCGGGATGCTTATTTCCACATCACCATTCGCCCGCAGCACAGGCAGTACCTGCGGTTCGCAGTTCACGGCACCTGTTACCAGTACAGGGTGCTACCGTTCGGACTTTCAACCGCGCCCAGGGTCTTCACCAAATGCATGGCCCCAGTGGTATCATACCTGTGGACGAAGGGCATCTCCATCTATCCCTACCTGGACGATTGGCTGTTGGTGGCGTCCTGCAGACAAAAACTCTACAATGACATCCACCGAACATTGACACTTCTGACCCGTCTTGGTCTCCGGGTCAACCCGAAGAAGTCCACGAGGGTGCTGGACTTCATCGGTGCCACATTGGACTCGGTATCGGCAAGGGCCTACCTACCGTTAGACTGGGCACGGACGCTTTGTCGGGCCGCATCGACAGTCTTCACCGCCCCGACTGTGACAGTGGGGAGAATCCAACAGCTCCTTGGCTGTATGGCATCCATCACCACTGTGACTTACCTCTCCAGGCTCCGCGCACGGCCCCTTCAACACTGGTTCGTCCCAATCTTCAACCCGCTACTGGACAGCCAGAGATGTCTACTTCGACTACCCCTGCAGGTAAGCTCCTCCCTGCTATGGTGGCAGTCCTGCAGTCACCTCATGTCAGGCATGCCATTCTGGGAATCGACACTGCGGGTGACGGTAATGACCAACGCCTCCCTCTTCGGATGGGGAGCCCACTGCGGCGAGGTCAAAGTCCGAGGACGGTGGATCAATGACGAGACCATCCTCCACATCAGCGCTCTCGAGCTGCTCGCGATTTGGAAAGCGCTGAAGGCCTTTTGCCACCTCGTCACCAACCGCATGGTGCTGATCCTCACAGACAACACGACGGTGGTCTGTTACGTCAACAGGCAAGGAGGAACTCTTTCGACCTCCCTCCTCAACATAGCCCTTGACCTCTGGAACTGGTGCCTCTCGCTTCAGATCCATCCTGTTGCTGTTCACCTGGCTGGGCAGGAGAACACCACAGCGGATGCCCTCAGCAGGGACACCTCTTGCCACCACGAGTGGTCCTTCTCCGATGAGGCATTCAAGATGATTTGAGACCGGTGGGGCAAGCCGAAGATCGACCTCTTCGCCACCAGCCAGAATGCGAAATGCTGTCGGTACTGCTCGAGGGCCGGTCACAATCGCGGTTCCATCGGCGATGCCTTCCAGTTCAGGTGGAATGAGGGACTTCTCTACGTGTTCCCTCTGTTCCCCCTAATGGGCCAGGTGATATCGAGGATCCTTGCCAACCGAGCCATCCTCGTAGCCCCGTACTGGCCGAGGCAGCACTGGTTCGGACTCTTCTTCAAGGCTGCCCATGACTGATTTCTCAGGTTTCCACTGACACCGGACCTACTGTCGCACTCCAATGGCCTCACCTTCCACCCAGACCTGCCACTCTTGACCCTCCATGCCTGGAGGATATCGCCGTAGACGATCCCGTCATCCGTAGCGTCTTGACTGCGACTAGGAAGGAGTCGACACGCCACAACTATCATTACAAGTGGCCGCGCTTCGTGGCCTTTGCTGAAGCGAGATGGGAGCCGGTATCGCCTGTCAACCTGCCTACTCTACTCCACTTCCTCTTGCACCTTCGACAGCAGGGCCTCGCCTTCCCTTCCTTGAAGGTTTACCTCGCCTCCATCATGGCATACCAGCCTCCACGATCCTCCTCCGCGGCTCTCGAGACGGTACCGTGAAGCAGTTCATGAAGGGCCTGCGACACCTGTACCCGCAGGTATTGCCCCCTCTACCTCCATGGTCCCTATCTCTGGTGCTATCACAGCTGACGAGACCGTACTTCGAACTGATGGCGACAGCAGACAACCGGCTGCTCAGCATGAAAACTGCCTTCCTTGTGGCTGTCACCTCAGCCAGGCGAGCAGGAGAGCTAACAGCCCTAAGGTTTGATAAGCCCTTCCTTGTGTTCCACAAGGACAAAGCAGTCCTCTGGCCTGACATCTCATTCTTGCCGAAGGTGGTGTCCAACTTCCATCTTGGTCAGGACGTCATCTTGCCTACCTTCTATCTGGACCCGACGACGCCTTTGGAACGATCCCTTCATTCCTTGGATGTTCGTCGGGGCTTGGCCTTCTACAAGGACAGGACTGTCTCCTTTCAACAAACCCCGCCCCTTTTTGCGTGCTATGCAGGCGTCAGAGAGGCCACAAGGTGTCCACCCAACGTTTTTCGAAATGGGTGGCCGGGACAATCCTACTGGCGTACAGCTTGCCAAGAAACCTCCGCCAGCAATCCTCAGATCTCCTTCCACCAGAGCTGTTGCGACATCTGCAGCCCTCCTGCGAGGAGTCGACCTTCAGGAACTCTGCCGTGTGGCGACCTGGTCTCAACCATTGACCTTCGTGCACCACTGCAGACTTGACTGCCGGTCCCGCAGAGATGCCCGGTTTGGATGTGCTGTGCTGACCCACCATCCAACCGGTAAGCTACATAGTCTCCTAGTGTGTGAGGCACAGAGACCACGAAGAAGAAGAACATGTTGCTTATTTGTAACTGTAGTTCTCCGAGTGGTCATCTGTGCCCTCACACACACACACCAAACTGTCCCCTCTTTTTCAGGTCCCTGTATTTTTTTTGGCGGACTACAGAACTGAGGAGTGACCGTTGCTCGGTGGGATGGGCATGCACAGTACCGGCATGGGGGAGGAGTTCCTGCCAAGCTACTAAACTCTAGAATCTTCCGAACGCTACCGCACACACGTGAAAGCTCCTAGCGTGTGAGGGCACAGATGACCACTCGAAGAACTACAGTTACAGGTAAGCAACCTCTTTTTTCCTACGCACATTTATTCACACCCCTGCTTTCCCTAAAACTCGCGATCTTTGCGGATAAAGGGCAAAGCTTCTTAAAAGTTATTCCAACCAGGAATGGATGACCTATGGTAGCATTTTACTGAATTTAGAATAGAAGAAAACACTATATTGAGGTGTTCTTAGAGAAAAATAGAATAAAAAGTCCTTACTAAAAAAGTAACAAGGGAGAGGGCACTGAGAATTCAGAAAATTCAAACACCTTCACACATATGTCTATTTTCCTCAAACCTCTCAGTGTTTTCTCAGCAGAGTTTTCGGACACATCCTTTTGGCTCTCTCAGCACAAATGTCTGTTCTTCTTTGTGGTCTCTGTGTTTCACACAGTGGGATCTTCGCGCATGCATAGTAGCGTTTCGGAAAGTTCCAGAGCTGAGCAGCTTGGCAGGAACCCCTCCCCCATCTGGTACTGAGCATGCTCAGTCCCACCAAGCTAACGGTCTCTTCTCAGTTTTTTCATGTCCACGGACCTGTTAGCAGCTTGGAAAGCCTTTTCCTCGCTGATCAGCTTGCTTCGCTTCTTCTATTCTTTGTTTTTCACTGTTTTCTACAGAAAGTTTGTAAGAACTCTTTCTCCTTTCTTCTATTTCTTTGTTGTTTAAACTCTGCTTGTCTTGCGGTTGCAAGGTCGCTCTGTCCGACGGTCATTCCGAGTGCCTTTTTTGCCTCGGATATGCCCATAACGCCCGGGCGTGTCCCATTTGTAAGGACTTTACATCTCAAACCCTGAAAAACAGGGCCTCCCGGCTCAAATTCCACTGTTGGGAACAAGCCCTTCAGATTAAGGAGCAGGCAGCTTCTAATACCGCCCTTTTCTCCTTCTCCATAGCTTCCTCTCGGCCGCCCGTGTCTTCGAGGCCTGCGTTGATGCCCTCTTTTTCGGTATGAACCTCGTCAGTACTGGCTACGTTGGTGCGAATCTCGGTACTGTCTTTGATGGCCCTGCCTCCGGTTTCTTCTCTGCTGAGAATTCTGAAGTCCTCTAGGATGCCGATTACTACCTCCTCCTCTGGAGGAGCTTCATCGGGCTCTCAACCAGCCTCGACTCAGCTTCGCAAGGCCTCTTCAGTGGTTCAATGGAAGCGATCTTCTCACCTTGCCGATTCTTCTGTTAAGGAAAAGAAGAAGAAGAGAAGCATTGCTCTCCTTCCCATGTGGCCATCAGCCCACCCTTCTGCAAACACCCCCTCTGACACAGCCTTCAATGGCTACTGTAAAGGAAGAGGCCACTCCTGAGCTCTAATTGGAGCATGAGGATGATCAGCTCCTGGTACTGTCACTTCCAGTGTCGGTGGAGCCGACTTCGGACGTTGAACACCGGCCTTCGCCGTCATCATCTTTTCAACCCATGTCGGCTCAAGCTAGTGTGCCGGCTATGCAAACTCCGCTTCCTCCGTTACTGGCTCCAGCGGATTCTGAGTTCAACCGTCCAGCCTCTTTGGACGCTCTTCGGGCTTCTCTCCATGATCACCTTCAGGCTCCTTCCCATGATCGCCCCAGGTCTAGTGTGGCGCGCTCTCCGGGACACGGTGATAGAGGCAGGTCCCCACATCGTTGGGATTCCCATGCTGACTGTGACCTATCACAGGCGAGACTCAATTTGCCTTTCTTCTCTGCCTCTTATATTGCTTGATGTGGCCACGAGCATCTTTGGAGGGAACAACCTGGATCGTATTATTCATACTCACCGGCCTACTGTGATCAGTACCATCCAGACATTCGTCGCTGGTCTCCTTATTGCCCGCGACGCTCCAGGTCTCCTTTGCGTTCCTCTGTGTCTCGTTATCAACGCCCACCTCCATACCAGTGTGAGAGGCCACGTTCTTGGTCTTGATCTCCTTATTACCGGTGCTCTCCAGTCCACCGTCCCTCCCACGACCACTCGCCTTGATGTAGACCAATTTCACTGCCTCCTCGGTTGACAGCAGTGGTCTTTCGCCCTCCGCCTGATACTTACCCACCATCGACGTTACCAACCTTGTTAACAGTTCCGGTACTGACACAATCTGTGGTCCGACCAATCCTGGCAGTTATCCCAGTGTCCTCAGCGTCAGCATCAGTGGTGCCATCTGTACCACCCCTGGTACTGGTTACGATCTTGATCTCTACTGCTGCTCCTCCGGTTGCTCCTTCCATCCCGGCACCAGAGTTGTCTCAGTCCTGTCAATAGTCTTCTCAGTCTTCAGCTTCTTATGATTCCAATAGTGATTCCTTGGGCTCTACACTGGACTCTCACCTCTCCACCATTGGTGTTTGAGGAACCAACTCTGGATTCAGCTCCTGACAATATGAAGCAATTTTCCAGCATCTTGATCAGGATGGCCACTGCTCTTGGCCTGGATATTTTTGGACCTGCTCCATCAGTGCAGGACCTAGTGTTTCACTACATTGATATGCGGCCTCCGTCAACGGCTCCAATACCTTTCCTCCATTTTGTAGGAAGTCCTGAAACATCCTTAGGGCCAACCGGCCTCGCTCCAGCTGATCCCACACCGTCTGGAACATTTTTATTGCACTCAGAAGAATGATGTTGATTTCCTTTTTAATCATCCGATACCGAATTCAATCGTCGTTGAGTCCTTGCAAATGAAAGGAGGCCAGAGGGCTTATATCTCCAGATTGTGGGGGTCGTCGCTTAGACACCTTCGGTTGACATTTTTATCCTGCATTTTCTCTGATTGCCAGGGTTTCGAACACACAAGCGTGCCTGGCTGCATATCAGAGAAGCATTTGGGATAGATTCTACCCTCTGCTTGTTCATCTGCCTGACGACCTTAGAACTTTTGCCATCCAGTTCTTCAATGAATGTGTAACCCTGTCTAACCAGTAGATCCTGTTTTCTTGCCATACTGTTGAAGGCGTGACCCAAGTGATGATTGGGACCGTCGCCCTTAGTTGCTTCGCGTTGCTCCGCTCTGCTGGGCTTGTTGAGGATAGCAGGAAGAGAATTGAAGACCTGCCCTTTGATGGTCAAGGGCTCTTCCATGAAGCCATGGACTATCTAGTGAAAACTCACCTTACAGCCAAGAAGATCGGTCTCCATCTTACATCTCAGCCTAGGAGACCATCTTCCTCACATTCTTCATGGCAGCGCTCCACGTATTCCTTCACCTTGCATTTGCCTCGCTGTGCATCTGCTCAGTCCTCTCTTTCTGCGCCATCACGACGCCCCTTCAGACGACAGCAGCCGTCCTCTAAGAAGTCTTCCTCCATGGCTAAATCTTGCTTTTGATTTCCATTGCAGGTCACCACCAAATCCATTGTTCCGTCTGCCCACCAACCTTTCCAAAAACCCAGATCTGGCCCTCCACTTCGACACCTGGCGCCGAATCACTTCAGACTCTTGGGTTTTCTCTATCGTCTGTCTTGGTTACATCATCAAGTTTCAAAATATCACATCTCAAGGCATCTTCTATGTCACTCGTGCCAGCTTAGCTCTTCTAGAACAGATACAATTCCTCCTTATCAAAGGAGCCATAGAATGGGTGCCGCTCTCAGCCAGTTCCACTGGCTTTTTTTCCTGGTACTTCACAGTGCTCAAATCAGACGGTACCTTCTGACTGATCCTGGACTTCAGGGGGGTGAATTCTTACATTCTCCCACAGAAATTCAGCATGGTCATTGTCTCTTCCATCCTGCCTTTTCTGAGGCATTGGGACTGATTTGCTTTTATTGACCTACAAGACGCTTACTTCCATATTGTAGTTCAGCCCCATCACAGGAGGTACCTCTGATTCATAGTCGACGGCATTTGTTACCAGTGCAAGGTTATGCGTCTTGGCTTGTCCACCGCTCCCAGGGTCTTCATCAAATGCCTTGCTCCTGCGGTGTACCTCTGCACGAAACGCGTTATGCTGTATCCTTACTTGGACGACTGGTTTCTGGTGGCGCTCTGCAAACAAAAGTTGTAGGAGGACATTCACCTCACTCCCCGTTATTTCCGATCTTGGTCTCAGAGTTAATCTCAAGAAGTCTCACCTGGAGCCATCCCGCACCGTGGACTTCATTGGTGCCACCCTAGGTTCCGCTTCCGCCAGAGCCTTTCTGCCAGTGAAGCAGGTCTGGATGCTATGCCAAGCCATCAGTGCTGTGTTGCGCACTCCAGCAGTCTCTGCACGGAGGATCCAACAACTTCTGGGCTACATGGCAGCCAAGCCAACTGTGACTTACCTTTCCCATCTTCGTGCTTGCCCCGTACAGCACTGGTTCATCAGAATCTTTGACCTCCTTCTGGATGACCAACATCACCCCTTGCGGGTTCCCCGACCAATAAAGATATCCCTCCACTGGTGGCTCTTGCCCCGACACCTGCGGTTGGGAATGCCATTCATCGAACTTTGCCCGATGATTACCATCAATATGGACGCCTCCCTCTTGGGTTGGGGAGCTCACTGTGGTCGCCTAGCGGTACAGGGCCACTGGACCAGCTTAGAAACACACCTTCACATCAGTGTGCTGGAGCTCCTCGACATCCCTGAAAGCCCTGTGGGCCTTCCACAACCTTGTTATTGGTCAGACAGTTCACATCTTGTCAGACAACACGACAGCTGTCTGCTATGTGAACAGACAGGAGGGCACTCACTCCTCCGCTCTTTTCCATCTGGCTCTTCTGGGACTGGTGTGTGCCGTTGGGTGTTCACCCCATCACGGTTCACCTGGTGGGTCGAGACAGCGTCACGGCGGACACGCTAAGCAGACACATGGTGTGGCACCGTGAGTGGTCCCTCTCCAATGCTGCCTTCAAATGGATACTGTCCCGTTGGAGCGTTTCATCCATTGATCTCTTCACGAGCAGTCGGAACAAGAAGTGTTCCCGCTACTGTTCAAGGGCCAGCCTGGGCCCCAGCTCCCTCGGCAACGCCTTCCAGTTCCCATGGAGCAAAGAATTTCTGTATGTTTTTCCTCCGTTTCCACTCCTGGGCCGGGTGATAGCCAGGATTGTATCGGAATAGGCAAACCCCATCCTGAGAGCTCCGTATTGGCTGAGGCAACATTGGTTCAGTCTCCTTCTCGCAGCTGTTGGGAACCACAAGATGCGGGTGCAGTGTGTGCCAGACCTCCTCTCCCACTCAGACGGCCATGTCCTGCAACCGGACCTGCCACTCCTGTGTCTCCACACATGGAGGATAACCTTCTAGACTCTCCCACCATCCAAGCCGTTCTCACGGCCTCCTGGAAGGAGTCTATTCGGAGTTCCTACCATTATAACTGGCTGAAATTCGTGGCCTTCGCAGACACCTGACGTGAGGCATCATTTCCGGCCAGACTGCATTTCTTTCTCCAGCTCCATGAACAGGACCTAGCGTTCTTGTCCTTGAAAGTCTACTTGTCAGCTTTCATAGCCTACCAGCCGCGTGGTACCCCCTCCACGGCCCTTTTTTGTAATGCCACACTTAAACAATTTCTCAAAGGTTTTCAGCATCTCTATCCTCCGGCCACTCCACCCCTTCCGCCTTGGTCGCTGTCGCTTATTCTTTCTGAGCTCACTCAGTCTCCCTTCGAACCGATGGCGACATTGGACGACCGCCTTCTGACTTTAAAGACAGCCTTTTTGGTCACTGTCACCTCGGCTAGGCGAGCAGGGGAAATTACTGCGTTAAAGGCAGATGAGCCTTTCCTGGTGTTTCATCATTACAAAGCGGTGCTGCACCCAGACGTGTCCTTCCTCCCTCAGGTCGTCTCAGATTTCTGTCTGAACCAAGATGTCATCTTACCTACCTTCTGTCCTAATCCAGCTTAGCCTCTCAAGCACTCACTCCATTCGCTCGACGTCCGTTGGGCCTTAACTTTCTACCTGCAACGGACTTCGACTTTCAGACAGACGCCACACCTTTTCGTTTGTTATGGTGGCCGCCAGAAGGGTCATAAGGTGTCCACTCAGCATTTCTCTAAGTGGGTGCTCCAGACCGTTCAGCTGGCTTATGAACTTATGGGACAACCTCCGCCAGCCCCTCTGCTCCATGCCCACTCCACAAGGGCCATGGCTTCCTTGGCTGTTCTACTTCATCAGGTAGATCTCCAAGAGCTCTGCCATGTGGCTACCTGGTCACGGCCCTCGACCTTCATTCGCCACTACCACCTTGACTGCCAGGCCCGACGTGATGCTCGTTTTGACCATGCGGTGCTGTCTTTGATCCTGTAGGACCTGATCCGCTGTCCAATGGTAAGCTACTCAATCTCCCATTGTGTGAGGTACAGAGACCACAAAGAAGAAAAACAAGTTGCTTACCTGTAACTGCGGTTCTTCAAGTGATCATCTGTGCTCTCACACACACCTGCCCAGCCTCCCCTCTTCAGGTTCTGCTTCAGCAGACTTCAAAACTGAGGAGAGACCGTTAGCTTGGCGGGACTGAGCATGCTCGGTACCGGATGGGGGAGGGGTTCCTGCCAAGCTGCTCAACTCTGTAACTTTCTGAAAGCTACTTCGCATTCGTGAAGATTCCCATTGTGGGAGGGCACAGATGACCTCTTGAAGAACCACAGTTACAGGTAAGCAACCTGTTATTTCCCCTCTCAGGGTTCCACTCTCTGATCCTTTTCAGTGGTGGCTTGCTTACTTCTCTGCCCCACACTTAAGCCTCTGAGAAGCTAACCCACTCCCAGAAAACACCTTTTCAGTTTGCTGGATGCTCTTGCATTCTCTCTGTGAATCTTACTGAAGAACTCATCAATAATAACAAAATCTAACACATTCCCTGAATGAATGAATGAATGAATGAATGAACGAACGCATGAACACACACATGCACACTATCTGCTGTCACCCCTTACATAGCCCCCTCCGGTTAGACTAATTCTTCTTACACAACCAGTTGGATTAAATCACTCTCTGTTGCTTCGCTAGCCATGGCCTCAGCCTTCATCAGGTGGTCTAGCATTTGCTCCTCTTTTATTTTTTTGTAGAAAATAGGCTTGTTATTTTGATTAGGCTGTTCTTATTAGAAGACTCCAAGCAGTAACCTTAACTAATAAAATAAAGGATATTTACATATATTGTTGATTCTTCTTCGTGGTCTCTGTGCCTTCATACACTAGGAGCTTTAGCGCCTGCGCGGTAGCGTTCGGAAACTTCTAGAGCTTGTTCGCTTGGCGGGAACCCCTCCCCCACGCCGGTACTGCGCATGCTCCTCCCGCCGAGCAACGGTCTCTCCTCAGTTCTTTCTCGTCCGCCGTCGCGTACGGAAGGTTCTTCAGTTTGTTCCTCTCACGTTGTGCTTGGCTTGCTGTTTTTTCACGGTTTTACGGACTTTCGGACTGTCTTTGACCTCTCTTTCGGACTCCCCCTTCGGCTTTCGTCTTTTTGGATTTCTGAGTTTGGCGTTTCTTCGTCTTATGTCCGCGCTCTTTAAGAAGTGCGTGTCCTGCGGCCGCAAGGTTGCCCTCAACGACGGCCATAAGGAGTGTCTCTTCTGTTTGGGCGAGTCCCACAATATCCGGACTTGCCAAATTTGTAGGGATTTTACTCCCCAAACTCTTCGCAACCGCTCCGCGAGACTCAAATCTTTTTGTTGGGAGCAGTCTCTGCGGACGATAGACGAGACCTCCACTTCCAAGATGGCCGACAAGAAGACGACCACGCCATCGACGGTATCGGCGGCTGCCGTTCCGTCCACCTCGTCGGTATCGGGCTCGGTACCGGCGAAACGCCGATCTCGGCGTTACCGAGGATCCCGAAGCTGTCGGCGGCTGCCAAGTCAGCTAAAGGATCCTCGACGGCGAGGAAGGCTGAGGCTCCCCTTACGGAGACGCCTGCAAAAAAGCGCCCTGCTCCGGACGGAGGCAAGGGCAAGGAGAAGGAGAAGAAGAAGAAGAAGAAGGAAAAGAAGCGCTCCCCGGCTGGGGACGCTCAACCTCCTACTCCTCCTCCTACTCAGCAGCCTTCCAAAGGGCGAGGCGAGTCCGTCGACCTCTCGGAGGATGAGATCGAGGACGTTCCCCAACAGCGCCCGGACTCGCCTGTGGCAGACCCTCCAACCCTGGTGGAGGAGCGCCACCGCCCTCTTAGCCGTCGCAGGTCGGCCGACCTGCAGCAGAGAGAGCCCTCTGCTTCTCCGGAGCGGCGTTCGACCTCCTTCCGGTCCCGGTCCCGCTCTTCCGAGCGTCCGGTGGCCTCGCCGCCTCCGAGGGAGACAAGAGAGGAACAACCTCGCTCGTCTGCCTCAAGATACACCTCGGCGTCCTACGTGGCCAGGTACGCGAGGGAATGTGAGTGGAGAGAGCGCCCGGCCTCCTATCGGTCCCATTCACCATCGTACCGGGATCGGTACCATCGTGGCCCGAGTCGCTGGGAGACCTTCCGGAGGTCCCGGTCACCTCGTCGACAGCGCGAATCGCGCTCGCCTAGAGGGGACGAGGCTCGGTACCGTCGACGCCGAAGCCGATCTCCGTCGGACCGCCGCTCCTTCAGCCGCTCTCCCTCCCCTCGATATCATAGGGCGAGGGAGCCTTCACCACGGTATCGGGCGATATCGCCACCTCCTAGGGTCACGGCAACGGCGACGCGCCCTACGGAGTCGGTGGTGACTGAGCGGGCTACGACGACGTCAGCCTGCCAGACTACCCCGGTCACCACCAAGAGGGTGAAGTCCGTGGTCAGCCATCCCAAGCGGGACGCTGCTGCTACCACCGCCCCGGCTGCGGAGAAGCCTAGGAAGGCAACACCTGCGGCGACTACGAAGGAGCCGGAGAGCGAGCGGCGAGAGGACTCACCGAGCTCGGAGTCGTACGACTCGAGTGCGGAGTCTGAGGTGTCTGAGGCGGCCTCCCAGGAGTCTCCTCCGTTGGGATTCGGGGACCCGATCCCAGATTCTGCTCCAGAGGACGTCCACCAGTTCTCTGCGATGCTGCTCCGCATGGCCACTACTCTCGGCCTTAAGATCGCCGATGCGGAGCCGGAGGATGACGATCCAGCCTTCTCCGTTTTCGAGGAGAAGCGACCTTCCACGGCCCCGCTGCCTCTCCTGCCCCGGGTATCCAGACTGGTGAAGGCCGTCTGGGATCAGCCGGCCTCGGCGCAGCCGATACCGCAGCGGTTAGAACACCTCTACAGGGTGCAGAAGGATAACGCTGGTTATCTATTTAATCACCCTGCACCGAACTCTGTGGTCGTCGAGTCCGCGCAGACGAAAGGCTCCGGCAGGCAACACACCACCCCGCCGGACAAAGAGCAGAGTTGGACGCCTACGCAAGGAGGTTCTATTCGGCTGCCTCCTTGCAGATCAGGCTGTCCAACACTCAGGCTTGCCTCGCGGCATACCTGAAGAAGGTGCTCGATCGCCTGCAACCAGCGATGGAAGCGGTACCGGAGGACATCCGCCAAGCCTCCTCCGTGATCTTCAATGAGGCTATCTCCATCGCTCGGCACCAGATGGCCTCCTCCCGGCACGCAGTGGAGATCGCCTCCCGGGTCATGGCGGGATCCGTCGGCCTCCGCCGCCATGCTTGGCTTCGACCGGCCGACATCCAGGAGGACACCAGAAGGAGGATTGAAGATCTCCCCTTCGACGGTGAAGGCCTATTCAATTCGTCCACAGACGAAGCTTTGGACAATCTCGTCAAGGCGAGACTGACCGCAAAAAAGATCGGGCTGCAGCCGGCCACGCAGACCCGCAGGGCCTCCACCTTCCGACCATCCTGGCGACGATCTTCCACCTCGTCGTTCCAGCGTTCGGCCCAGTCTGGACATGCGAGACCGTCCTCCGGCTCATCGGCCAGACGCACGATTAGGCGGCGCCCGCCTTCGTCGAAGAAGTCCTCCTCCGAGACAAAGTCTCGGTTTTGACGTGCCTGGCAGGACCCGCCAATACCCACTCTTCAGCCTACCATCAGCGCTCGGAGACCGACCGACTCTCGCTCGACACCTAGCGGAGTGGCAGTATGTCACTACGGACTCTTGGGTGCTTTCCATCGTCCGTCTTGGCTACGCCATCGAGTTTCTCGATATTCCTCCTCGCGGCGTTTATTACTCCACGCCGTCGAGTCCGGCCCTCCTGGAAGAGATCCAATCCCTCCTCCAGAAAGGGGCGATCGAGCGGCTCCCGCAAGAGGCCAAGACCACCGGCTTCTTCTCCAGGTACTTCACGGTACCGAAAGCCGACGGTACCCTCCGGCCGATCCTAGACCTCAGAGGGGTGAACTACTACATCCGCCCCAAAAGGTTCAAGATGGTCACGATACCGTCGATCCTACCCTTCCTACATCGAGGGGACTGGTTCGCCTCCATCGATCTCCGAGACGCATACTTCCATATCGCCATTCGCCCGCAGCACAGACGGTACCTCCGCTTCGCAGTCGACGACACCTGTTACCAGTACAAGGTGCTGCCGTTCGGACTCTCGACTGCCCCAAGGGTCTTCACCAAGTGCATGGCCCCGGTGGTATCCTACCTGCGGACGAAGGGCGCTTCCGTCTTCCCCTACCTCGACGATTGGCTGTTGGTGGCGTCCTGCAAACAGAGACTTTACCACGACGTCCACATGACGTTGTCACTCCTGACCCGCCTTGGTCTACGAGTGAATCCGAAGAAGTCCCACCTCGAGCCGGCGAGGATCTTGGACTTCATCGGGGCGACGCTCGACTCGACCTCCGCCAGGGCGTACCTACCAGAGTCTCGAGCACAAACTTTGATCCGGGCCGCCGCTCACGCTCGTACGGCCCCGACGTTATCTGCGAGAAGCGTCCAGCAGCTCTTGGGCTACATGGCTGCGACGACCGCTGTGACATATCTCGCCAGGCTGAGAGCAAGACCTCTTCAACACTGGTTCGTCCGCATATTCGACCCCCTGCGAGACGAACAGACACTCCGACTGCAGCTGCCGGGAGACGTCCGCTCATCCCTCCGATGGTGGCAGTCGCGACGCAATCTCATGTCGGGGATGCCTTTCCAACAGCCGACACCGAAGGTGACGGTAACGACCGACGCCTCCCTGTATGGATGGGGTGCCCACTGCGGCGATCTCAGAGTCCGCGACAGATGGACCGACGACGAGACCGCTCTCCATATCAACGCGCTGGAGCTGCTTGCCGTCTGGAAAGCCCTACGGGCGTTCCGCCATGCCGTGGCGGGGCGCACGGTCCTGATTCTGACGGACAACACCACCGCCGTCTGCTACATCAACAGACAAGGTGGGACTCATTCCACGACCCTGCTCGACATCGCGCTCGGCCTGTGGGAATGGTGCATTCGCCTGCACACGCATCCCGTGGCGGTTCACCTGGCCGGGCAGGAGAACACCACGGCAGACGCCCTCAGCAGGGACACCTCATCCCATCACGAATGGTCTCTCTCCGGAGAGGCGTTGACTGATTCGGGACCGCTGGGGCGAACCATCGATCGACCTCTTCGCGACCAGGGAAAACGCGAAGTGTCGCCGATTCTGTTCCAGAGCGGGCCACGATCGTGCCTCCATCGGGGACGCTTCCAGTTTCCGTGGACCGGGGAACTCCTCTACGCGTTCCCGCCGTTCCCGCTGCTCGGCCGGACGATATCGAAGATCCTCGCCGACCGAGCCGACGCGATCCTGGTAGCCCCGTACTGGCCGAGGCAACATTGGTTCGCACCCCTGCTACAAGCCGCGCGAGACGACCTGCTCCGGTTGCCACCGACACCGGACCTGCTCTCCCACTCCGGCGGCCGAGTCCTCCATCCGGACCTGCCACGCCTGGCCCTCCATGCCTGGAGGATATCGCACTAGACGATCCCGTGCTCGGTACCGTCCTCGTCGCGGCCAGGAAGGAATCCACCCGTCGCAACTATCAATACAAGTGGCGACGCTTCCTGACCTTCGCTAACGGAGGAGTGAGCCGGTATCGCCCGCGGGGCTCTCGACCGTCCTGCACTTCCTCCTGCACCTCCGGCAACAGGGCCTGGCGTTTCCATCCCTGAAGGTGTATCTCTCCGCGATCGTGGCATACCAACCGCCACGATCTCCTGCCTCGGCCTTCTTCAGGAACGATACCGTTAAGCGGTTCCTGAAAGGACTTCATCATCTCTACCCGCCGGTATCGCCGCCGCTACCGCCGTGGTCCCTCTCGCTGGTGCTCTCGCAGCTGACGAAGCCGCCCTTCGAGCCGATGGCGACCTCGGATGACAGGCTCCTGACAATGAAAACTGCCTTCCTGGTAGCGGTGACCTCAGCGAGGCGAGCGGGTGAGATCACAGCTCTTCGTTCCGATGAGCCCTTCACGGTCTTCCACAGGGACAAGGTGGTCCTGAGACCTGACATCTCGTTCCTGCCAAAGGTGGTGTCCAGTTTCCATCTCAACCAGGATATCATCCTGCCTGCCTTCTTCCCGAACCCGACGACACCGTTGGAGCGGTCCCTCCACTCCCTGGACGTGCGTCGGGCATTGGCTTTCTACAAGGACAGGACTGCTTCCTTCCGACAGACGCCGCATCTCTTTGTTTGCTATGGGCGACGTCGGAGGGGCCTAAAAGTGTCCACCCAGCGCTTCTCCAAGTGGGTGGTGAGGACTATTGAACTGGCGTACGAGCTCGCGAGGAAGCCTCCGCCAGTCCTGCTTCGAGCCCACTCCACCAGAGCTGTGGCTACTTCTGCGGCCCTCCTGCGAGGAGTTGACCTGCATGAACTCTGCCGTGTGGCGACCTGGTCCCAACCATCGACCTTCGTGCGCCACTACAGGCTCGACTGCCGGTCGCGCAGAGATGCCCGGTTTGGACGTGAGGTGTTGGCTTCCGTGCTGTAGGACCTGACCCGCCGTCCGACCGGTAAGCTACACAGTCTCCTAGTGTATGAAGGCACAGAGACCACGAAGAAGAAGAACAGGTTGCTTACCTGTAACTGTGGTTCTTCGAGTGGTCATCTGTGCCATCATACACACCCGCCCTTCCTCCCCTCTTTCTCAGGTCCCTGTAGGTTCTACGGCGGACGACAGAACTGAGGAGAGACCGTTGCTCGGCGGGAGGAGCATGCGCAGTACCGGCGTGGGGGAGGGGTTCCCGCCAAGCGAACAAGCTCTAGAAGTTTCCGAACGCTACCGCGCAGGCGCTAAAGCTCCTAGTGTATGATGGCACAGATGACCACTCGAAGAACCACAGTTACAGGTAAGCAACCTGTTCATATTGAACAGTGTTTGTGTGTGTACATGTTTATGTTCTGTGTACTTAAAATAATTAAGTTCAAGCAAGTTGAAAACTCCTACTAAGCTTGGATGCATGCAGATTTATCAATTTACTTCTCCTTGTGCTTGTTCTAGGTAGAGTTCGTATTCTGATAGCAACTGATCTAGCTTCTCGTGGACTTGACGTACAAGATATCACTCATGTTTTTAATTTTGACTTCCCTCGCAATATTGAAGAGTATGTTCATAGAGTAGGCCGTACCGGTCGAGCAGGGTAAGTTGATTATTGATATAGTACAGTGGTTCTTAACCTTTTCTTTAACAAGGATCTCCTTTAAACATTTTAGTCGCCACAGACACCCAAGACTTAACTCAAGATTTAAAACCCCAATGAGCATCAAGTGTTTATTTAAAGTTGCTCATAAAGAGTCTTTATATTGGGTTAGAAGGGAGAAGTAAGTAAATGCACACTCTCCTCAGAAGCATTGGAATGAGAGGGAAGTCTTTTCTGCTGCTGCTTCTCGCCAGTTTATGGCTGGAGTGGATTGAACAGCAATGCATGCCCAGACAGCCCTACCTTGGCTGCTGTCACATGGCCAGTCTACTGCTGCTCATCTGCTCAGCACACCTCCTCTCCACAGTGCAGTAGCACATGACAGGAGCAAGGCGCTGGCTGGCGGATCCTGCACATTACCGTTTATTCTGCTCCAGCTGCAAATTGGAGAGAAGAAGCAGGAGAAAAGTCCTCCTTCCCCCAATAAGGCCTCTTATGTTGGAGGAGATTGAACAGCAACTTGCAGGCCTAGCCAGCCATTTCCCCCCCACCCTTTCTCTCTCTGTCTTCTTTCTCTGCCCCCACCCCTTTGAGCTGGGAACAGTTCAGATTCCAATAGAAAATGCTTCATCTTCCACCACCACCTTTTTTTGGGGGGGGGGCTTCTTCATCAAGAGAGAAGGAGAGCAAAATGGAAGGAGGAAGGAGGGAAAGAAAAATAGTGGGTATACTTGCAAGCAAAGGGTCCGGAAACTTTGTTCAGCACTGATGTCAACAAACTTTTTTCTGTCCTTTCTTCTACATCATTCTCCTTCAAGCTAGCTATCTAGTTGTGAGCTGCACTATTGTTCAGCTGCTAGCCCACCTCCACCCCACAGTGGAGCAGCTGCATGACAGGCAGTGCACAGGCCCATCCAGATTGCCTGACTGCCTAGCTGCCTTTGCCTTGGTTCCTGGCAGGCAGATGCTCTGTTGCAAGGAGGAGATAGGGTGAACAGTCTCTGAGGCTTTGTGGACACCTGTGAGGATATTATGGCCCTCTTGGGGTTCATGGACCCCAGCTTAAGAACCACTGAACTCTGGAATTCTCCTGCAAATAGCGTAGATCCAAGCCATATATAGCTTTTGAGGTCTTTGTCAGGACTCTGAATTGTGCCCACAAATAGACTAATAACCTGTACAGCACATTGCAGTAATATAAATGGGATGTAGCCGAGGCATCTCTTGTTGTGAGTAGACCAGATTTCTAATTAAGGGAGCTCCATAACTGCAAAGCTGTTTCCTAGCTTGAACTGGGCCACCTACTGGAACAAAACTTGTCTCAACTGGTAACATCTGGGTTTTGCATTCAGAGACAGGAAGGCCAAAATCTTCTTGAGGTACGACATTGGCATCAAATTGTTATCCATTTCTACTTTCTTAGAGGATATGTGAGCATGGTAAATACTTATGACCTGTCATGTTTTGGACTTAGTGAGTGTGGAGCTCATCAGTTGTGCAGCATATGGGCTGACAGCTGTAGTGCCTGTTGCACAGTTTGTTGAGTATCTGTGGGATCCAGTGTAACTATGTAACTAAAAGTGTGTAAGATCTTGGCCACGATTTTTAGTTTGTGAAAAATCCTACGCACCCCAGTATATGTAGGTTATACTTACCAGCAAAATTTGTGTTTTGCTGAAGCTTCCAACACAAATTGCAATACTTTCAGTAGCTTTGCATCCTTTTCTTTGTCAGATTCTTGACAAAAATTTGAGCACTCAAGAGAAGGCAAATTGACTTACATATCTTTAGTTGGTCAAAGAACAAGAGACCGGAATGTGTAAACTTGACATAAAATCAGATCCTTATGATAATGGATAGCTCCACAAAGATATGAATTTGTTGTACAGTTACAAAATAGGCAGTTATACCAAAGATTATCAGAAAGGGATCACAGTTGAGGCTCCCAGTGTTATTATCCTTTTGCATAAAATATATTCCAGTGACAGTTATGTTTATTCAGTCTTGGAAAATATCTTCTTCTGCAATCCTGAGATGCACGCCTACTCAGAATCCAGCTCTGTGGTAGGGCTTTCTTCACTGTAGTGGTATAGGAGTGCAGCCTTAGAGGGGAGGACACCCAGCACTGTGAAAATGATTTACAGATACACTAATACAGAATTTTTCTGTTTAGGAAAAAAAAATGATTTAAGACAGTAATACAATAATTGTCTTGTCTTCCATACTAAAATGCAGGATCACTCAATGAAATTTATTGGGTGTAGATCCAGGACAGAGGGGAAAAATGTATATATTTCATGTAGGACAATTAGTTTGTGGGACTCTGTGCCACAAAGTGTGGCAGTGACCACTATTCTAGATGCCTTTATAAAAGGAAAGTATGCAAATTCACAGAGAATAGGCTTTCAGTGATAATACACCAGCAGAACTAACAAGAAATTCTCTATTCGGAAGCAGCATATTGCCTAGTCCAAGTTGATGGGCAAGTGGAACAGCAGTTGTTACTGTGCCATCATGCTTGCTTCTGGGCTCCATCTGATGGTCATTTAAAGTAACAAGATGCTAAACTAGTTGGATCTTTGGTCTTACCATTCAGAAGAATTTGTATGTTTACATGAAGCAGTAAAATAATGTGTCAGAACAGATTCTTTTCTGATGATAATACTTGAAGCAAATTTTTCTGTGTTAGTATCTTAAATAAGTGATTTTTTTTATAATCACACTACTTGATTCCTCGAACTTGTGTGGTTTGGTATTCTACAGAAACAAATTAGACCATAAGAAGCACCAGTACCTTCTTTCTCCACTGCTTACCTGTGTAAAGCAGTTTCAACTGCCGGTAAATAATAGAGGTTCTTCTTCGTGGTCTCTGTGCCTTCATACACTAGGAGCTTTAGCGCCTGCGCGGTAGCGTTCGGAAACTTCTAGAGCTTGTTCGCTTGGCGGGAACCCCTCCCCCACGCCGGTACTGCGCATGCTCCTCCCGCCGAGCAACGGTCTCTCCTCAGTTCTTTCTCGTCCGCCGTCGCGTACAGAAGGTTCTTTAGTTTGTTCCTCTCACTTTTGTGCTTGGCTTGCTGTTTTCACGGTTTTACGGATTTTGGACTGTCTCTGACCTCTCTTTCGGACTTCCCCTTCGGCTTTGGTCTTTTCGGATTTTCGCTGTTTGGCGTTCTTCGTCTTATGTCCGCGCTCTTTAAGAAGTGCGTGTCCTGCGGGCGCAAGGTTGCCCTCAACAACAGCCACAAGGAGTGTCTCTTCTGTTTGGGTGAGTCCCACAACATCCGGACTTGCCCAATTTGCCGGGATTTTACTCCCCAAACTCTCCGCAACCGGTCCGCGAGACTCAAGTCTTATTGTTGGGAACAGTCTCTGCGGGCGATAGACGAGACCTCCACTTCCAAGATGGCCGACAAGAAGACGACCACGCCATCGACAGTATCGGCGGCTGCCGTTCCGTCCACCTCGTCGGTATCGGGCTCGGTACCGGCGAAAACGCCGATCTCGGCGTTACCGAGGATCCCGAAGCTGTCGGCGGCTGCCAAGTCAGCAAAAGGATCCTCGACGGCGAGGAAGGCTGAGGCTCCCCTGACGGAGACGCCTGCTAAAAAGCGCCCTGCTCCAGACGGAGGCAAGGAGAAGGAGAAGAAGAAGAAGAAGGAGAAGAAGCGCTCCCCGGCTGGGGACGTTCAACCTCCTACTCCTCCTCCTACTCAGCAGCCTTCCAAAGGGCGAGGCGAGTCCGTCGATCTCTCGGAGGATGAGATCGAGGACGTTCCCCAACAGCGCCCGGACTCGCCTGTGGCAGACCCTCCAACCCTCGTGGAGGAGCGCCACCGCCCTCCTAGCCGTCGCAGGTCGGCCGACCTGCAGCAGAGAGAGCCCTCTGCTTCTCCGGAGCGGCGTTCGACCTCCTTCCGGTCCCGGTCCCGCTCTTCCGAGCGTCCGGTGGCCTCGCCGCCTCCTAGGGAGACAAGAGAGGAACAACCTCGCTCGTCTGCCTCCAGATACACCTCGGCGTCCTACGTGGCCAGGTACGTGAGGGAATCTGAATGGAGAGAGCGCCCGGCCTCTTATCGGTCACATTCGCCATCGTACCGGGATCGGTACCATCGTGGCCCGAGTCGCTGGGAGACCTTCCGGAGGTCCCGGTCACCTCGTCGACAGCGCGAATCGCGCTCGCCTAGAGGGGACGAGGCTCGGTACCGTCGACGCCGAAGCCGATCTCCGTCGGACCGCCGCTCCTTCAGCCGCTCTCCTTCTCCTCGATATCATAGGGCGAGGGAGCCTTCACCTCGGTATCGGGCGATATCGCCACCTCCTAGGGTCACGGCAACGGCGACGCGCCCTACGGAGTCGGTGGTGACTGAGCGGGCTACGACGACGTCAGCCTGCCAGACTACCCCTGTCACCACTAAGAAGGTGAAGTCGGTAGTCAGCCAGCCCAAGCGGGACGCTGCTGCTACCACCGCCCCGGCTGCAGAGAAGCCTAGGAAGGCAACACCTGTGGCGACTGCGAAGGAGCCGGAAAGCGAGCGGCGAGAGGACTCACCGACCTCAGAGTCGTACGACTCGAGTGCGGACTCAGAGGTGTCTGAGGCGGCCTCCCAGGAGTCTCCTCCGCTGGGATTCGGGGACCCGATCCCAGATTCTGCTCCAGAGGACGTCCACCAGTTCTCTGCGATGCTGCTCCGCATGGCTACTACCCTCGGCCTTAAGATCGCCGATGCGGAGCCGGAGGACGACGATCCAGCCTTCTCCGTCTTCGAGGAGAAGCGACCTTCCACGGCCCCGCTGCCTCTCCTGCCCCGGGTATCCAGACTGGTGAAGGCCGCCTGGGATAGGCCGGCCTCGGCTCAGCCGATACCGCAGCGGTTGGAACACCTCTACAGGGTGCAGAAGGATAACGCCGGTTATCTGTTTAATCACCCTGCACCGAACTCTGTGGTGGTCGAGTCGGCACAGACGAAAGGCTCCGGCAGGCAACACACCACCCCGCCGGACAAAGAGGGCAGGAAGTTGGACGCCTATGCAAGAAGGTTCTATTCCGCCGCCTCCTTGCAGATTAGGCTGTCCAACACTCAGGCTTGCCTCGCGGCATACCTGAAAAAGGTGCTCGATCGCCTGCAACCGGCGATGGAGGCGGTACCGGAGGACATCCGCCAAGCGTCCTCCGTGATCTTCAACGAGGCCATCTCCATCGCTCGGCAGCAGATGGCCTCCTCCAGGCACGCAGTGGAGATTGCCTCCCGGGTCATGGCGGGATCCGTCGGCCTGCGCCGCCATGCTTGGCTGCGACCGGCCGACATCCAGGAGGACACCAGAAGGAGGATTGAAGATCTCCCCTTCGACGGTGAGGGCCTATTCAATTCGTCCACAGACGAAGCTTTGGACAATCTAGTTAAGGCGAGGCTGACCGCCAAGAAGATCGGGCTACAGCCGGCCACGCAAGCCCGCAGGACCTCCACCTTCCGCCCATCCTGGCGACGATCTTCCACCTCGTCGTTCCAGCGTTCGGCCCAGTCTGGACAGTCGAGACCGTCCTCCGGCTCATCGGCCAGACGCACGATTAGGCGACGCCCGGCTTCGTCCAAGAAGTCCTCCTCCGAGACAAAGTCTCGGTTTTGACGTGCCTGGCAGGACCTACCAATACCCACTCTTCAGCCTACCATCAGCGCTCGGAGACCGACCGACTCTTGCTCGACATCTCGCGGAGTGGCAGTGTGTCACTACGGACTCTTGGGTGCTTTCCATCGTCCGTCTTGGCTACGCCATCGAGTTTCTCGATATTCCTCCTCGAGGCGTTTACTACTCCACGCCGTCGAGTCCGGCCCTCCTGGAAGAGATCCAATCCCTCCTCCAGAAATGGACGATCGAGCAGCTCCCTCAAGAGGCCAAGACCACCGGCTTCTTCTCCAGGTACTTCACGGTACCGAAAGCCGATGGTACCCTCCGGCCGATCCTAGACCTCAGAGGGGTGAACTACTACATCCGCCCCAAAAGGTTCAAGATGGTCACGATACCGTCGATCCTGCCCTTCCTACATCGAGGGGACTGGTTCGCCTCCATCGATCTCCGAGACGCATACTTCCATATCGCCATTCGCCCGCAGCACAGACGGTACCTCCGCTTCGCAGTCGACGACACCTGTTACCAGTACAAGGTGCTGCCGTTCGGACTCTCGACTGCCCCAAGGGTCTTCACCAAGTGCATGGCCCCGGTGGTATCCTTCCTGCGGACGAAGGGTGCTTCTGTCTTCCCTTACCTCGACGATTGGCTGTTGGTGGCGTCCTGCAAACAGAGACTTTACCACGACGTCCACATGACGTTGTCACTCCTGACCCGCCTTGGTCTACGAGTGAATCCGAAGAAGTCCCACCTCGAGCCGGCGAGGATCTTGGACTTCATCGGGGCGACGCTCGACTCAACCTCCGCCAGGGCGTACCTACCAGAGTCTCGAGCCCAAACCCTGATCCGGGCCGCCGCTCACGCGCGTACGGCCCCGACGTTATCTGCGAGAAGCGTCCAGCAGCTCTTGGGCTACATGGCTGCGACGACCGCTGTGACATATCTCGCCAGGCTGAGAGCGAGACCTCTTCAACACTGGTTCGTCCGCATATTCGACCCCCTGCGAGACGAAAAGACTCTCCGACTGCAGCTGCCGGGAGACGTCCGCTCATCCCTCCAATGGTGGCAGTCGCGACGCAATCTCATGTCAGGGATGCCTTTCCAACGGCCGACACCGAAGGTGACGGTAACGACCGACGCCTCCCTGTATGGATGGGGTGCCCACTGCGGCGATCTCAGAGTCCGCGACAGATGGACCGACGACGAGACCGCTCTCCATATCAACGCGCTGGAGCTACTCGCCGTCTTGAAAGCGCTACGGGCGTTCCGCCACGTCGTAGCGGGGCGGACGGTCCTGGTTCTGACGGACAATACCACCGCCGTCTGTTACATCAACAGACAAGGAGGGACTCACTCCACAACCCTGCTCAACATTGCGCTCGACTTGTGGGAATGGTGCATTCGCCTGCATACGCATCCCGTGGCAGTTCACCTGGCCGGGCAGGAGAACACCACGGCAGACGCCCTCAGCAGGGACACCTCATCCCATCACGAATGGTCTCTCTCCGGAGAGGCGTTCAGACTGATTCGGGACCGCTGGGGCGAACCATCGATCGACCTCTTCGCGACCAGGAAAACGCGAAGTGTCGCCGATTCTGTTCCAGAGCGGGCCACGATCGTGCCTCCATCGGGGACGCTTTCCAGTTTCCGTGGACCGGGGAACTCCTCTACGCGTTCCCGCCGTTCCCGCTGCTCGGCCGGACGATATCGAAGATCCTCGCCGACCGAGCCGACGCGATCCTGGTAGCCCCGTACTGGCCGAGGCAACATTGGTTCGCACCCCTGCTACAAGCCGCACGAGACGACCTGCTCCGGTTGCCACCGACACCGGACCTGCTCTCCCACTCCGGCGGCCGAGTCCTCCATCCGGACCTGCCACGCCTGGCCCTCCATGCCTGGAGGATATCGCACTAGACGATCCCGTGCTCGGTACCGTTCTCGTCGCGGCCAGGAAGGAATCCACCCGTCGCAACTATCAATACAAGTGGCGACGCTTCCTGACCTTCGCTAACGAGAGGAGTGAGCCGGTATCGCCTGCGGGGCTCTCTACCGTCCTGCACTTCCTCCTGCACCTCCGGCAACAGGGGCTGGCGTTTCCATCCCTGAAGGTGTATCTTTCCGCGATCGTGGCATACCAACCGCCACGATCGGCTGCCTCGGCCTTCTTCAGGAACGATACCGTTAAGCGGTTCCTGAAAGGACTTCATCACCTCTACCCGCCGGTATCGCCGCCGCTACCGCCGTGGTCCCTCTCGCTGGTGCTCTCGCAGCTGACAAAGCCGCCCTTCGAGCCGATGGCGACCTCGGATGATAGGCTCCTCACCATGAAAACTGCCTTCTTGGTAGCGGTGACCTCAGCGAGGCGAGCGGGTGAGATCACAGCTCTTCGATCCGATGAGCCCTTCACGGTCTTCCACAGAGACAAGGTGGTCCTGAGACCTGACATCTCGTTCCTGCCTAAGGTGGTGTCCAGTTTCCATCTCAACCAGGACATCATCCTGCCTGCCTTCTTCCCGAACCCGACTACACCTTTGGAGCGGTGTCTCCACTCCCTGGACGTGCGTCGGGCCGTGGCCTTCTACATGGACAGGACTGCTTCCTTCCGACAGACGCCACATCTCTTCGTTTGCTATGGGCGACGTCGGAAGGGCCTCAAAGTGTCCACCCAGCGCTTCTCCAAATGGGTGGTGAGGACTATTCAACTGGCGTATGAGCTCGCGAGGAAGCCTCCGCCAGTCCTGCTTCGAGCCCACTCCACCAGAGCGGTGGCTACTTCTGCGGCCCTCCTGCGAGGAGTTGACCTGCATGAAATCTGCCGTGTGGCGACCTGGTCCCAACCATCGACCTTCGTGCGCCACTACAGGCTCGACTGCCGGTCGCGCAGAGATGCCCGGTTTGGACGTGAGGTGTTGGCTTCCGTGCTGTAGGACCTGACCCGCCGTCCGACCGGTAAGCTACACAGTCTCCTAGTGTATGAAGGCACAGAGACCACGAAGAAGAAGAACAGGTTGCTTACCTGTAACTGTGGTTCTTCGAGTGGTCATCTGTGCCATCATACACACCCGCCCTTCCTCCCCTCTCTTTCAGGTCCCTGTAGGTTCTACGGCGGACGACAGAACTGAGGAGAGACCGTTGCTCGGCGGGAGGAGCATGCGCAGTACCGGCGTGGGGGAGGGGTTCCCGCCAAGCGAACAAGCTCTAGAAGTTTCCGAACGCTACCGCGCAGGCGCTAAAGCTCCTAGTGTATGATGGCACAGATGACCACTCGAAGAACCACAGTTACAGGTAAGCAACCTGTTCTTCTGATGGACTGGAAGACTACTGTAACAGTGTTGCGGAACAGAGTACAGAAGACTAGTGCCCTGTTTTACTATCATGAGATGTCCCAAAGATAAAACATCCTTTTACTTTCCAAAAATGGTGACACAAAATTGCATGTATTACCTGTATCTCCCCTTATTTGTGTCCTACAAAACTCTGAATTGGTTGCAGTCAAATATCTATTTATCTACCAGAATTAAAAGGGCAATTTTGGATGAAAACAAATGTATTGTTTTTTTAGACAAAACCAAAATGCTGGCAGTGTTTTAGCTATATTCAACTGTTTGCTTCCTAATGTGAGTGGAAGGAGCTAAAGACATGTATCTCAGTCCCGTATGCACCACTCATGATCTCATGTGGATGCCACTGCAGAATTCCATATGATTAGAATACTTCCTTATCAAGGTTTTAAATCACATGGAACTCTGTAGTTATGTTCACCCAAACATTTGGTTCTTCATCACTGTCTCTGTGCCTAACAATAGCTTGTTTGTGCCTATGCAAAGATCCTATTGGAATGTTCCAAACCTGAATAGCTTGGTGGGAACCCCACTCTCTCCCATGTATTGCACATGACCTAACCCACAAAGCTGCCATCTCCTCAATTTTTATCCATCCACCAAAGGATTTGCTTCTGTCAATGTGTTCTGGGATTGAGTAGCCTTCTGCTTTTGCTTTCAGTTATTTCTTATTCTTTTTTCTATTTCCTTTCTGTTAAAAAGATAGTCTTCCCTTTATCTCATTATTTCCCCTTCCTCTTACGGTCTCTGCCTCTCTTCAAATTCTGCTCATCTTTTTGGCCACAAGGGTTCTCATTCCAATGCTGTCTGTTGTTTGGAGGAAGAGCACAGTGCCAAGCAGCAGCAGAAAATCTGCCAGGAATTCACTTCCCAAACTCTGAAGAACTGGGCTTCTCTCCTTAAATCATATTGCTGGGAGAAGTCCCTTCAAGAGCCCTACAGTCTCTTCTGTTCGTACATCTGTACCAACAACCTCAGCATCGACTCAGTAGGTACCAATACAGCACTCGGTATGAGTACCAATGGCTGCTGATGAGACTGATACCCCACAGACCATTGCTGCCACAGTGACCAGGAATTCTTCTGTTGCCTGTCCTCAAAAGAAGAAGGCTACAAGTAAGCGACACTCTAGTGGTGATCCTTCAGTGTTGATAGACAAGCACCAAAAAGAGGAGGAGGAGAAGTCAAAGCATACTGATCTACTTAAGCTGCAACTTTGGTGCCAAAATTCACACTTTGGCCTACAATTCCATAGGTAGCCATTTCAACTCAGCCTTCGATACAGAAATCTACCCTTCATTCCTGTGATGTAAGTTGAGGTGAAGTACTCAGGTCCACTGATCACAGTCATATTCTGTGAATGTCTGCAACACCTTTTACTGCCAATGTCATTGAAACGAGGGAGTTGACATGTATGTAGCCAAGGGTGCTCATCCTACAGGGAAAGATTGTATATCTTCTCTCACCTTCTATATTGAGACTGTGGCCTGCCTGAGGACTCTCCTTTCACCTGAGTATCGTACCTTGATTGATGCCAAAGAAAACATTTTTAGAGACAGCCCCCATGATCATATTGCTCCTATTCTCCATCCTATAGAGATCAATACCAGGCTTGCAGTATCTGCTATGGATCACCTTGGCGTTCAGTGTCATGGTACTGTTCTTGATCCTGTTTGCACTCTCAGTCTTCACATGTTAATTTGGCTGATCCTCAGACTTGTTCCCAGTCTTCACATCAGCATCATTCTCCTGTGCCACCAGTTCCTCTGAATTTCACTTTACTTCTCCGACCACTACAGAGTATAGTCAGAACTTCTCATCCTTCATCTCCACCACCTCACACTCCCACTATGGTCTCGAGATCATCTCTTTCACCTCCAGTCACAGCCTCGGTACCAGCAGCTACCACAACTTCTGTTGAAACCAAATTGGTAGTCTCTGTACCACCTTACGCTCTTCCATCGCAGCCATCTTCTCATCCAGCTCCTTTGGTACCAACCTTCCATCAAACAGCTCAAGGTTCCTTATGGTTATTCATCATGTGATTACGAATCCAGTTCCTCCTCACCAGATTCACATTTGTCTTTCACTGCCTCTCCTCCTGCAGCTGTGTATGAATTGGCTCCAGAAGCAGCCCCAGACATTGTTAAACTGTTCGCTGACATAGTGCCCCATGTGACTAAGGCACTTGGGTACTTACTCTCATCCATCTAGGCTGTCATAGAGTTCTCAAGTACTCCAGTTGGCATCTTCCATTCCACCTTACCAAATCTGGCCCTCTTGGAAGAAATCACCTTGATGTTCAAGGGTCCTATAAAGTAACTACCATCTCATTGCAAGGTAACAAGCTTCTTTTTTTGTTATTTTATAGTTCTGAAGTGAGACGGTGGTCTTTGTCTCATTTTGGATCTTCAAGCCATAAACAAATACAGTTATTCACACAAGTTCAGCATGGTCATAATTATGTCTATCCTTCCATTTCTCAGGAAAGGGAAGTGCTTCACCTTGATAGATCTATGGGATGCATATTTCCATATTACGATTTATCTGCAGAACCAGAGTTATCTTCTTTTTACAGTTGGGGAAGATCTCTGTCAATACAGAGTCCTCCCTTTTGGCCTCTCCACAGCACCCAGAGTCTTCACAAAATGCACTGTGTCCCTGATTTCTTACCTGAGAACCCAGGAAGTCATTGCCTACCCTTACGTAGATGACTGGCTTCTGGTGGTGTCGTGCAAGATGAAGCTGTATTGGGACATGCATCTTACTTTGTTCTACATGGTTTGGAATACAGTATAAACCCAAAGGAGTTTATTTTGGAACCTATACAGACCCTAGCCTTACAGGAGCAACTCTGGATCCGACTATGGTGAGAGCTCTTCTTCAACCTGACATTTCTTGTGTTATGCAACACCATTTTTGATGTCTCCAGATGTCTCAGTGCTCTGCCTTCAGGATTCAATGACTGTTGGGTCTCATGGCAGCTACCACATCTGTGACGTATCTCTCCTGTCTTTGCTTCCATGTGTTTCAGCACTGGTTCCTCTACCACTTCAACCTGAGGGAAGACCATTACTTTCAACTGGTCATCCCTCTTCAGGTGAAAGCATCACTGCTGTGGGGGACATCAAACCACGATCTTCTTTTTGGAGTGCTTTTTTTCCCTCTGTGGCCTACCATAACAGAGATTACCAATGGCTCACTCACAGGATGGAGTGCTCCCTGTTGTTCTGCAATGATTCAGGGTCACTGGTCTCATCACAAGATGGTCATTCACATCAGTGCCTTGGAACTCCTTGCCATCTTCAAAGCTCTTTGTGCTTTTGAGAAGCTAATCATTGGGAACATCATCCAAGTAACTTCAGATCACAGTTTGCTACATCAAGCACCAAATGGGAGACACACTCCACCACTCTTCTGGAGCTGGTCACTCTCCTTGGGAACTAGTGCATATCAAGCAACAGTCACTGTGTCACCATCCACCTAGCAGGATCAGGATCAGGATTGTTCTTTTAGACTCCTTGAGCCACAGCAGAGGTCTTGAACATGGATGGTCCCTCATCAGTCAGACCTTTTGTCAGATAACATCCCTCTGAGGTGCTCCCTAAATCTGTTTGTGTAAGCCACCAAGAAGACATGCAAGTGATACTGCTCCAGGGAAGGCAAGGGGACAGGATCCCTAAAGTATTCCTTTCTGTTCAAATGGACAGACTGCCTATATTAACTCGTTCTTCCCAATGCCATCTGTTTTGGCCCAGGCAACCCTGGTTTGGACCTGTCCTAAGCATGTCCTGTGACATCTGATCCAGCTTTCTCAATGGCCAGACATTCTCCCATATTCCAACAGCCAAGTACTTCACCCGGCTCATCTCCTCCTCCAATCGACTGCGTGGAGAATAACCCATTGAACTCACCTAGGTTAAATGCAGCCCTGCAAGCTTTTTGTAAGGACTTCCCAAGAAGTGTTACCACTACAAATGGAGGCAGTTCTGCTAATTTGCATCTTCTAGGTCTGAATCTGGTTCTCCCATGTCCTTGTCTACAGTTTGCACTTCCTACTGTCTCTGAAGTAATAAATTTTGCTTTCTCCTCAATAAAGCTGTCAAGCCTTTATCACAGACCCTTGTTATGAATCCAGTTGTTAAGAGAATCTCTGCCCCTTGGTTTTGCCGTTTGTTAATCCTTGGTCACTCTCATTGGTTTTATCCCAGTTGGTACAACATCTGTTTGAGCCACTAGCTACTGTGGATGGTTGTTTTCCTAGTGGCTGTCACTTCTGCTTGTGGCTTAGGAGAACTGACTGCCCTTCACTGTTATGATCCTCTGCTTGTCTACCACTGCAATGAGCTGCTGCTGTGACCAGATGTCACCTTTCTGCCTAAGGTGGTCTCCGGACTCCGTCTGGGTCAAGATATTGTATTGTTTGCCTTCTCTCCCGATCCTACCACTCTTCCAGAGTAGCCATTAGACTCCCCATGTTCAGTAAGCACTTGCTTTCTATATTCAATGTGCCTGTTTTCATCAGTCTTCCAATTTCTTTGTCACAGTGTCCAGCACAAGGGGCACAAGGTATCAGCTCAGCATCTTTCCAAGTGGGTTGTCAAGGTCATTCAGAACTCCAGTGACCTTGCACACAAGCCAGTGCCTGCATCTCTTTGTGCTAATTCTGCAAAGGCTATCTTGACTTCTGCAGCACTGCTTCAGGGAATCTTACTTCCCTTACTTAACTCTGTAGAGCAGTTGCTTGGTCTCAGACTTCTACATTTATCCATCACTACAGAATGGACTGCAGAGCCAGGCAAGATGCCTGATTTGATCATATTGTCCTCTGTTTTCTAAGATCTGACCCATCATCCTTGGGGTAACCTTTTCAATCACCCATTGTGTGAGGCTCAGAGAGCACGAAGAAGAAGAACATATAGTTTACCTTTAACTGTAGTTCTTTGAATGGTCATCTGTGCCCTCACACAATCCCCCCCCCACCTCCCCTCTTTCAGGTTTCTGCTGTTCAACAGACAGTGAGAAACTAAGGAAATGATAGCTTGGCAGCCTAAGTTATGCTCAGTATGCAGGAGGGGAAAGGATTTCTGCCAAGCTACTCAGCTCTGGAACATTTCAGTAGGGTCTCTGCGCAGGCATGAAGAACTCATTGTGTTAAAAAAAAATTCAACTACAGTTACAGGTAAGCAACCTGTTCTTACAGCTCTTTTGGAGATCTTTTTCCATAAAATGGTGGTGGTCAGTCTGCAGTATACATCCCAGGCTTTCTCTACTTATTTTCAGACAAAGGTGCTTCTTAATCCCTTTCCTTTTTTCATAGACGTACAGGACAAGCTGTAACACTTGTAACAAGGAAAGACTGGCGGATTGCATCTGAGTTGATTGATATTCTAGAAAGAGGAAACCAGGTATTGTTGTCACATCTGAGCTAGATACTGGCTATCTCTTTCCTCTCCCTCCCTGATTCCCCTACACTTTTGTCATTGCACAATAATGAAAAAAATATTATAGCCTTGAAACTTGGTTTCAAATACATATTTAACTAATGTGTACTTCAGTATATATTTCCAGGGTGGGAAAACCTCTCTGTCTAGGGCTAAATTCCAACCAGTACCACCTGTACTTGTCCAGGAGCAAGAAAGACCTGAACTTTCTAGGAGATGCCTTCCTGTTTGACTGGTCCAGTCCTGTTGTATAAGCTTTTCCTCCATTCCCCTTGATAACAAAGGTGCTAGTGAAGATCCATCACAACAGGGCCAAGGCAATCCTGATAACACTGTCATGGCCAAGGCAAGTTTGGTTTGCTCCACTGATGATACTCTCCAGAGGTTTGTATTGGAGGCTTCAGTAGAGACCAAACCTGTTAACCATTTATGACAGGACTGTCAACTATCTCAATGTTCACTTCCTCAAATTGATGACGTGGAACTTCCTACCATGAATGAGTTGCCCCCATTGGTGAAGCGTGCCCTTACTTCCGCTCATCAGCCCTCTATAAGATGTTCCTATGCATACAGGTTGTCCACATTCTGAGAGTTCACCCATACCTACCATGTTGATATTGACAGTGTCAGTACCATGGAGATTCTTAATTTCCCTTGGTTCCTTGTCATCTGAAAGACTTTACCTGTCATCTCTTAAATGTTACCTTTCAGCCTTGTTGTGGCATATCTGACACCAAAGTAAGTCCTCCTGCTTCTCTGTCTCATTAGTGAAACAGTTTCTCCAAGGCTACAAAAACCTGCACCCTCCTGTGACTCCTGCAGTCCGTACCTGGAACTTTACCTTGGTCCTCTCTCAACTGTCCAAACATCCCTTTGAACCCATGACCACATGTGATCTGTGGTAGCTATCGTGGAACACAGCTTTCCTAGTAGCGATCACTTCAGTGAGAAGAGCTGATGAGATCTGTGTTCTCAGGGTGGATCAGCCTTACTTTCAATTCCACAAAGAAACGGTTGCACTCAGGCCTGGCATCATTTTTCTGCCTAAGGTGGCTTCCTCCTTCTACCTCAATCAAGATATCATCCTACCTTCAGTCTTACAGTTTTTGATTTGGTTTCTCAGCATTTTAGCTAATTTGATCTTTCTTGAACTTGGTAATCTCATGAATTTGAGACTCTGACGTGGGACTGTTTCACGATTCTCTCTCAGTCATCCCTTCTAACTGTGTTAACTATGCTCTTGGGGTCTTTAAGAAGTGCTCCTCCTCTGGCACCAAAATTCCCAGCTGTGATGGGCGTTATTATTGCCTCTCATACCTGGGGGAGTGTCACAATATCAGGTCTTGCACACACTGCAAGACAGTAACTCTGCAAGCCCATAATAACCAGTTTTCAAGGTTGAAAGCATTGCTATACGAGCATACCTTAATTGTTACTGATGCTTTGTCTACTACAAGCAGTTCCTTGGGCCTGTACTCTTCCTCTGCACTGACCGCTACTGATTCTTCAGTCCAGGTGGCCACCAAATGCCCCCTTCAGGAATCATCTGCAAAAGATGGGGCTAAACAGTCTCCATCCAATTTTACCATCAGTGCATATGTGTCATCAAAATTAGATGCTTCTCATATCAGGGTTCCATCGATACTGGGACGTTCTCTTGAATGGGAGTTTTCTTTGGTGCATCGTCCTGAGTGGCAGCATTATAAGAAAATGGCTGAAGATCTTCCTTGTTGCCATCAGCCGTCTCGTGTAGTCAAAACCAAGGCCTCAATTTCATCGGCAACAGAACTCTCAACCATTGATCTCAGACTCCCAACTTCTTTCTGCTCAACAGTCTCCAGAAATCATTCATGTGGACATGATGCCTGAGGGTGAAATCATTGTGTTGCCATCTCATGTGCCTCAGTTGTCCACTGGGTTGCCAGACCATCATCCCAAGGCCCACAAGCCATCCATTCACACCCATCCACACCCACTTTTTTTTGGCTTCCTTGCTGCCATCTCTGTACCGAGAGGAGTACCATCGGTGTTCACAGTTTTCATCTTCAGATTCCTCTTGTTCCTCTAGTTCTTCCACCTTTGGTTCAAGAGACTACTTAGACACAGACACATATACACTGGTATGAGCTTTGTTCAGTTTCTAGCAGAGTAGTCATTAAGGGAATACAGTTGTAAGCTCTGTGACCGTAGAGTTCAGTATGGGTATGGTTCTCCTCCTCTGAAGAATTTTTTAGTGATAAGTTATATTGGTACTCATCACAGCAGCACTGCCCATTCTACTGTCCCTGTGAGTATTTCTACCATGATCATAGTCTCTCAGAATATTATCTCACTCATTCACCACTTTATCACCAATGTGGATGACATCACCATGTGTCTCTGGCTGCCGACAAGTCAACACAATCCTCAAGGTGTCATCTCAAGTCTTGTTCCCCTCGTCAACCTGAGTCCTCCCTCTGGGTCCTGCACAGCTTCTGTGGGTTAACCACTAGTCCCAGAGAAGCTACAAGCTTGTTCATCTGAACTCATCGCCTTGCACACTACACCCTCAATATCCACCAGCACTCAGGCTCAGCCTCCAGTTTATCCATCACCACCACAGTCATCCTGATGCTACCGTCAAAGGCTTCTATCTAAAGTACCTGCAGCAACCTATGTATCCTTGTTACCAACCTTACTGAAGATTGAGTCCTGGTTTAACTCTTCCAAAGTTTGACCAACATCAAAGAACAGTCATCTTCAGATGCACCCCCGTTCAATCCTGGTTCATCTCCTGGTTTGATCTTCTTGTCAGCTCTCTTTGAAGGCACATCACTATGCCAAGATATGGCTCCTCACTAAGAATCTGCAGGCTTTCATACCCTTCCTTCCTTGTCAGCTTACAATGCCTCCAATTACAGATGCATCCATGGATGGTTCGGGTGCCCACAGGGATGGACTTTTTATCAGAGGCCATTAGATGGCTCTCAGATCAAACCTCCACATCAACACACTGGAAATGCTGGTAATACAGAAGGTTCTTCAGGTGTTCAAAGCTCTTCCCTACAGCCATGTAGTTCAGGTAATATCAAACAATACCACAGCTACATATTACCTACACAAACAAGGCAGCATGAAATCAGACATCCTGGTTTATCTGATACATTGCATTTGAGACTTATGTCATCAGCAGAACATCTTGCTCTCCATAGTTCATCTACTGGGCGAGGAGCATGTGCCCTGAACAGAACTCCAACCTTATGTCACAAGTGGAGATTCCCAAAATTCTCGAAACCATCTTCAAAATGTGGGGCACTCCACAGGTTTGAATCATAGAATCATAGGATTGGAAGAGACTCCCAGGGGCCATCGAGTCCAACCCCCTGCTATGCAGGAACACCTATCAAAGCATTCCCAACAGATGGCAATCCAGCCTCTGCTTAAAAACCTCTAAAGAAGGAGACACCACCACACTTTGAAGCAGCATATTCCACTGCTGGACAGCTCTGACCATCAGGAAGTTCTTCTTGAGTTTCAAGTGGAATCTCCTTTCCTGTAGCTTGAATCCATTGCTCCTTGACCTAGTCTCTGGAGCAGCAGAAAACAAGCGCACTCTCTCCTCGACATGACATCCCTTCAAATATTTAAACATGGCTATCATGTCCCCTCTTAACCATCTCTTCTGCAAACTAAACATACCCAGCTCCCTAAGCCGTTCTTCATAGGGCATGGCTTCCAGACTCTGCATCATTTTGGCCGCCCTCCTGTGGACATGTTCCAGCTTGTCGATATCCTTCTTGAATTGAGGTGCCCAGAACTGGACACAGTATTCCAAATAAGGCCTAACCAATGCAGAATAGAGTGGTACCATTACCTCCCTCAATCTAGACACTATACTCTTATTGATGCAACCAAGAATCGTGTTGGCTTTCTTGGCTGCCTCATCACACTGCTGACTTATGTTCAGCTTGTGATCTACTGAGACTTCTAGATCCCTTTCGCATGTACTACTATCCAGCCACGCATCCCCCATCCTATATTTGTGCATTCCATTTTTTCTGTGTAAGTGTAGGCCTTAACATTTCTCTCTGTTGAAATTCATTTTGGTAGCTTTGGCCCAGCTCTCCAATCTTTCAAGGTCATTTTGACATTAGATCCTGTTCTCTGGGGTATTAGCAACCCCTCCCAATTTGGTGTCATCTGCAAATTTTATCAGTATGCCCTCTACTCCTTCATCCAAGTCGTTGATGAAGATACTGAATAGCACTGGACCCAGGACAGAACCCTGTGGCACCCCACTAGTAACTTTTCTCCAGGGTGAAAAGCAGCCACTGGTGAGCACCCTTTGGGTTCAGTCGGTGAACCAATTAGCAATCCATCTAACAGCAGTCCCATCCAGCCTGCATTTTACTAGCTTCTTTGCAAGAATGTCATGGGGAGCCTCTTCGCCTTGACCCAGAATTCTCAGTGTGTGGTGTTCTGCTCCATTACTTCACAGGGAAAGGGCTCTCTTGGCAGTGCCTTCCTGTTTCATTGAGAAACCGCCACCATTTACACTTTTCTTCCATTTCCACTCATCTCCAGAGTCATGTCTATGGAGACACTCTGCAAACTGTATCCCCATCACCCCATGGTAGCAGAGGCAATTGTGGTTTGCCCATCTTTTTCACCTTTCCTGCAGAGTCTTCAAGCTGCCAGTGAGACCTCTTAATTCTTCACAGTGGCCAGATTTATCACCTCGGCATGTACACCCTCAAGCTGACAGCTTGTAGGATCGATCTATAGACCTTTTTTGTTCACCTCTTAGCCAAATTCTAGTGGCTGCCCTCAGACCTTCCACTCAACAGTCCTGCACATAAAAATCAAGCAAGTTCCTGTCCTTCCTGTGCACCTTCAGCACTCTTCTAGATGCTGCTCAAATGTGTCTACTGGACTTTTTACTGTCCCTGTGTCTGTCAAGTGTTACTTCACTGCCATTTCTTGTTAGTTCCAACTGATGGGCAAGCTATCCTGCTTTCAACACTGTTCTTGAGAGATTACAAGAACTTGCACCCATCCTACCTGTCCCCCCAGTGAAGTTTGGAACTGGTTATATTATAGTTTTGTATTGTAGAACCTTTGTACTGATGGAGACATCCAGTTCCTGACATGGAAGACAGCCTTCCTTGAGATTACATCAGCTGGGGGGGGGAGTTATGTGTTCTCTGTATTGAAGCAAAGTTTCCCTTGGGCCAGATAAAGCATTCTCAGGATGGCAGGAAGATCAAACCACCACAATTTGGTCCTGATCCCTTGCACCAGCCCGATGCAGGAGCCTTCAAATTCTAAACAGTTTTTTCCGTTGGTCCCAAGTCCCATCCTGTCAATTTTTCAGTCTCCTGTGTACCTGTCAGACATGTTAGGGTCCCATCAGATGTTTTGTTGGGTAAAATTTTTAAAATGGAGCAAGAGAAGAAGATAAAAGTTAGTGGAGATAGTCAGGTTAAATTTGTTAGTGGAGATAGTCAGGTTTAATTAATGGATAACTCCATCTTGTCTGCTCAGCAGATGGCAGATGATGTAAAACTGGATTCTGTCCAGCAGACAGCTAAGCAGTGAGTCCTGTATGAGGAAAACCTTGTTTCCATCCAAAAAACCACAGGTCAGCAGGTACTGGACAATGACAAAGCCTCTGAATGGAGACAGATCTTCCTTAGCTTGAGTAAGAGAGAACAGGAAAAATAGAAAATTGCTGAGAAGCGGAGTGAGTAGGTCATGTGTCTCAGTATTCTTCTTTTGAGACACATGACCTGCTCACTCTGCTTTTCAGCAATCCAGAATTAAAGAGAAGGAAAGAGATAAGAGTGAATCTGATACTGTTTTGAGACTAAATGAAAATAGAAGAATTCCGGATAAGGTACATCATGAGGATTTTGTGTATGAGGATGATGGGCAGAGTTGTGAAGAGTTAATGGAAGTGGAAGGAAAGGATGATATTTTTCTTCTGAGGAGGAAGAAGATGGAGAGGTGTTACCTGATGGATATTTTGAAGGAGAGAATTTCAGTAGCCTTCTGAAAAGAGTTTTGCAGACTAGGTTTAGAAGGTTCTAGAATGAATACAAAGAATACTAAATACTTTGGTAAGAGAATTGCTTCGGTGTTTAGAAAGGAAGAAACACAAGATATGGAAATTCCTATGCCAGAGTTATTTAAATATGTAATTTTGAATGAATGGTCATCTCAGTGGAATTCAAATAAATTACTGGGTCTTACTCATAAGTTGTATTCTTTTTAAAAGAAGAATGTGAACTTTAAGTTCCCTTGTGGATGCCCCTGATAGTCGGACTAGTGTCAGGAGCAATTGCTCCTAAGGAAAGAGATATGCAGTTTAAGGAAGCTAATAAGAGAAGAGCAGAAACTGCTTTGAAGAAAGCACATGAGTCAGCTTCAGTGGCTGTAACAGTTTCATTAGCAGCATTTGTGTATGCTAGGGTGGAAGTTTTATGGTCCCAAGATATTTTGGAGTCTCAGGAATTAAATATTCAAGCAATGTTTAAGGCAGTAGGGAAAATTCAGAAGGTTTTGAAATACATAACTGATGCTACTCATGACGCTGTGGCATTCGGGCTAGGAGTATGAATAGAGTAGCCATAACGTGGAGATCATTATGGTTAAAACATTGGAAACTGATCAAAAGTCCCGTAATAATTTGGCTTTTGTTCCGTTACGGGAGAACTGCTGTTTGGTTCTCAGGCATTGGAAAAGGTAGAAACAAAAGAAAAAACAAATTATGCCAACTTCACAGAAGAAAAGAAATGAGAAAAGAACTTTTAGAAGTACCAATTATTCCTTTCATGGAGGAAGAGTAATGGTAGACCACTGGAGTTTAGAAGTGGTAGATTCCAGTGGAATAGACAAAGACTTCAATTTAGTAGACAAGGACAATTTTCTTGTCAACGTCAAGGAAAGGAAGGATCAACTACCCAGAAAAGGGTTAAATCACAATACTGACAATCAGGATGCTCTGGTGGGGGGAAGACTTCTGTTTTTCGGAGTGAAGTGGAAACAAATAACATATCAGTGGATACTAAGACTGGTAACTCAAGGTTACAAAATTGGTTTTCACAGCATTCTGAGGGGCAGATTTCTGCCCTCACCAGTTTCAAAGAACAAGGAAAAACAGACTAATTTAGCAGGAAATTCATTACCTGTTGCAAAAGGGAGCTATAGAGGAAATGCCAATAGAGCAGAGATTTTCAAGGGTGTATTCAATCTTTTTCATTGTGTCAAAAAGCAGTGGGAAGTTCCAACTGGTATTGAACCTAAAATATCTCAACAAATTTGTGAAATATCAGAAATTCAAGATGGAAACTCTATAAATCATAAAGGACAATGCATCTCTAGGGGATTTTAAGGCTTCCATAGACCTCAAGGAGGTATCTCTTCTTTTTTTAAAAATAAATTTTTTGTTAAAATTTTCAGTGAAAAAACAATTAAAAAAACCCTCCCCACTTCCAGCATCAATTTTCCCAGTTGAATCTGAGTTTAACATTCCATTCCATATAAGCATTAGTTCCATACATTATCTCTTTTTTACAGCAATCGTAAGCTATTATTTTTAGCTTATATTTAAGTATTTACATTTTATCTTTTTTCACCTCATTTTGCCTTCCTCCTTCCTCGCAGTCTTCTTTCTTTTCCCCTATTTCATTCTTTTGTCCAGTTCAATACCTCTCGCCATTCTCTTTCAAAGCCCTAGATTGGCTTATTTTTAAATGGAAAAGTTAACTTTTCTGTCGCTACCATATCGAGGACTTTGAATTTTCATTCTCTTATATCAATATATTTTCTTCTTTCCAGTGTTGAGCATAAGTCAATCTTGCCGCAGTTATCATGCATAACAATGTCTTTTGATGAGATCTTATTCTCTTTGTTGCCCTAACATGTTCAACAAATAAAGTTCTGGCTTCATTTCAAAGTTAAAACCATACATTCTTTGAATTTCATCATATATTTCTTTTCAAGAAGGCATCTCTTCATGTTCCAATGTCAATAGGCAGAAGATATTTGAGGTTCCAATACCAAGATCAGCATTTCCAGTTCAAAGCATTGTTATTTTGTCTTGCTTTGGCCCCGAGATTATTTACAAAAAAATTAATTCCTCTAGTGGCACATCTTTGTATGAAGGATGTTCATTTGTTTACATATCTACACAATATCTTAGTGAAAGCTCCATCAAAAGCAAAGTTGGAAAAGGATGTGAGTCTAACTATTCAGACTCCTCAGGATTATGGTTTCCTGTTGAATCTAGAAAAGAGTCATTTGGAACCCACAAATGTTTTGACACATTTAGGGCAAAGATAAATACCCTGAAGAAGTTGTGCTTTTCTCAGGAAAGTTTAATAAAACTGAATCAGTATGTTACAAGGGTAAGGGCCTTTCAATCAGCAGCTTTTGGTGAAATTGACAAGAATTCTGATTTTAACAATACAATAGGTGCAGTGGGGCAGGTTTCATGCAAGACTGCTACAGAAACTGTTAGTTCTTCTTCGTGGTCTCTGTGCCTCACACACTAGGAGCTTTCACACGTACGTGGTAGCATTTGGAAGATTCTAGAGCTTAGTAGCTTGGCGGGAACCCTTCTCCCATGTCGGTACTGCACATGCTCAGCCTGCCGAGCAGTGGTCACTCCTCAGTTCTTTCTCGTCCGCCGTTGTGTACAGAAGATTCTTCTTAGTGGCTTGTGCTTTTTCTTGGCGTTTCTTGGCTTAACTTCGGATTTTCGGATGTTTGACTATGGCTTTTGGATTACGGACTTGTCTTTGGTATTTTGAAACCCCCCTGCTGTTTCTCTCTACCTTTGTACTCTTCTCGGTTTTCTTCCCGGACTTCTTCTCCTCCTTCAAGTTTCCTCTCTGCCTTAGACTCTCAGTCTATATCGGCCCTCTTTAAAAAGTGCATCACTTGGGGATGGAAGGTCGCCTTGTCCGACAAACACCACGAGTGCCTTTTTTGCTTGGGTGAAACCCAGAACGTTCGGGCTTGCTCCATTTGTTGGGAGTTTACCACCCAAACTCTCCATAACCGCTCGTCGAGGCTAAAGTCCTTTTGCTCGGAGCAGTCCTTACAAGCGAAAGAGCAACCCGAGGCCCGGTTCGTGATGTCCGAAAAATTGGCAGCTGGACAACCAGTGACCATTCCATCAACGGTGTCGGCAGCTGCCGCACCGTCCACCTTGTCGGTAACGGGCTCGGTACTGACATCAAGGCCATCCGTCTCCTCGCTACCGAGGATTCCAAAGTTGTCAGTGGCTGCCAAAACAACTCAGGAGGCACCTGCAGGCTCGCAGGCCTCCCCATCATCCAGGCCTCCAACAGCGGCTCAGCGGAAACATCCTGCTTACCAGGACGTGGGCAAGGAGAAGGAGAGAAAGAAGAAAAGGAAGGAGAAGAGGCGCTCCCCTTCCAAGGAGGCCCGCCTACCCATACCTCCACCAACTCAGCTGAATGAGGATCCTGGCGAGCAGTCAGACCAGCAAGAGGTCCTTGAGGTGTTGGATGAGGAGCAAGCCGTGGAGTTGTGCCCTCAGAGCCGCCCATTTTGACAGCTGCGGTACCCCCACCGAGTCACCGTAGATCGGTAGACCACCGGGAGGAGGTGATGGCACAAGGCAGCCTTGGGCAGGAGTGAGTCCTGCTCTCTGGAGCGGAGAGTCAGGCCGCCATCACCGCGCCACAGGGAGGTGTACTACGGCAGACCTCACTCCCACCCTTCGGACGACTCGCACTATACTTCTGCCTCATCTTGGCAGGTACGCTCCAGAACCCCATTGGCGCGAGTATGTGGGATCGTACCTATCCTATTCGCCATCATACCAGGATAGGTACCATGCTGACCCTAGACTCTGGTCACCGTATTGTCGATCCCACTCACCCTCCAGAGAAGGCCATCACTCCCGGTATCAGAGGTCGCCAAGTCAGATGCCCCCTCCATACCACTGGAGAACCAGGGAGCCCACACCCCGCTGCAGGGCGGTGTCGCCTCCCCCAAGGGTCACATCGACTGCAATGCACCCAGTGTCGGAATCCACCTCGACACAGGCGACGGTGCTGACCACAACGGTCACCCAAGTGATCTAACTGGTGTGTCCTGCAGTAGTGCCCGTGGCTTCGACGGCGATGCCTCGCACTGTGGCTCCAACCACGACACCATCGCTGGTATCAGTAGTGACGGCAGCACCTGCGGTGATCCTGGCTCTGCCTCCCTGTAAACCATCCAGGGGGAGGTCTACCGAGAGATCTCCAGCGCATTCCTCCCAGTCATACGACTCAGATACGGAATCAGAGGACTCTACACCGACATCCCATGAGTCACCTCCCCTGGGCTACAGAAACCCTGCACCCAAGTCGGCACCGGAGGATGTGAAGCAGTTCTCCGCCATCTTCCTCTGTATGGCAACGTCGTTTAGCCTAAAGGTTGCAGACGTGGCTCCAGCAGTGGACGACCCAGTCTTTCAGTACGTGGACACGCACCCACCATCCACCGCACCGTTGCCTTTCCTGCTAGCGCTTGTGGAGGCCCTAAAACATCCATGGACCAAACCAGCTTCTGTCCAGCCAATTCCACACAGGCTGGAACATCTCTACCGCACGCAGGAGGATGCGGAGTTCCTATACAGCCACCCGGTACTGAACTCGATCATGGTCGAGTCTGCCCAGACCAAAGGCGGCAACAGGGCACATACCATGCCGCCGGACCGCGAGGGCCGTAGACTGGACACCTTTGGCAGGAGGTTTTACACCGCTTCCTCGCTGATCACCAGGGTGTCCAACACGCAGGCATGTCTGGCAGCCTACCTCAGGAACCTGCTTGATCAGTTCTCTCCGTTTCTCGCCAACCTCCCAGAAGAGAGCCATGCGGGTGACACCCAGTTCTTCAACGAAGCGGTGGCACTGGCAAATCAGCAGATGTTCTCCTTGAGGCACACCGTGGAGGTTGCCTCGAGGGTAATGGTAGGCTCCGTCGCCCTTCGCCGATACGCCTGGCTGAGATCGTCAGGACTACAAGAGGACAGCTGCAGGCGGATCGAGGACATCCCCTTCAATGGCCAGGGGCTCTTTCACGCTATGACCGATGAGGCTACGGTCCATCTTGTCAAGGCACGCCTGACTGCTAAGAAGATGGGAATACATCAACCATCTCAGCCTCGACAGTCCTTCGGCTCCCAACCATTGTGGCGCCGATCCTCGTCCTCCACCTACCAACAGCGCTCTCCTTGATCTACCCAGTCCCGACCATCGACTGCCTCCTCAGCGCGAAGACCATTCCGGAGATGCCCGGCTTTGTCGTCCAAGAAGTCTTTGTCCAGGACGAAGCCCGGTTTTGACCGCTTTTGCAGGTCACCACCGCATCCAACCTTCAGCCTGCCAGCAGCCTTCCAAGATCAACCGAGCCGGGCCAGACACCTTGCCAAGTGGTGTCACGTCACCATGAACCCTTGGGTTCTTTCCATCATCCGTCTTGGCTACGTCATAGAATTCCAAAATATTCCACAGCGAGGTGTCTACTATTCCACCCCGGCCAGCTCAGCCCTGCTGGAAGAGATCCAGTCCCTGTTCCAAAAAGGAGCGATCGAGGAACTTCCGTTTTCAGCCAGAACCACTGGCTTCTTCTCCAGGTACTTCACGGTACCAAAGACAGACGGAACCCTGCGGCCTATCCTAGACCTCAGAGGGGTGAACGATTACATCCACCCCAAGAGGTTCAAGATGATCACGCTATCTCGATCCTGACTTGCCTTTGACGAGGGGACTGGTCCGCCTCCATTGATCTTCGGGAGGCTTATTTTCACATTGCCATTCACCCGCAGCACAGACGATACGTACAGTTCACGGTCGACGGCACCTGTTACCAATACAGGCTGCTACAGTTTGGACTCTCTACCGCACCCAGGGTCTTCGCCAAATGCATGGCCCCAGTGGTATAACACCTGCAGACAAAAGGCGTCTCAATCTACCCCTACCTGGACGATTGGATGTTGGTGGCATCCTGCAGACAAAAACTTTACAACGACATCCACCGGACATTGACACTCCTGACCCATCTCGGTCTCTGGGTCAACCCGAGGAAGTCCCAACTTGAGCCCGCAAGGGTGCTAGACTTCATCGGTGCAACCCTGGACTTGGTATCGGCGAAAGCCTACTTACCGATGGACCGTACACAGACGCTTCGTCGGGCCGCATCGACAGTCTTCAACGCCCCGACGGTATCAGCAAGGAGAATCCAACAGCTGATCGGATACATGGCATCCACTACTGCCGTGACCTACTTCTCCAGGCTCCAGGCACGGCCTCTTCAGCACTGGTTTGTCCGGGTCCTTGACCCGCTACTGCACGACCAGAGACGTCTTCTTCGACTGCCTCCACAGGTGCGCGCCTCCCTCCTATGGTGGTAGTCTTACAACCATTTCCTATCAGGGATGCCCTTCCGGGAGTCGACTCCGCAGGTTATGGTAACAACGGACACCTCCCTCTTTGGATGGGGAGCTCACTGTGGCAATCTCAAAGTCCAAGACCAGTGGATCGACGACGAGGCCGTCCTCCACATAAACGCTCTCGAGCTGCTCGCGACCTGGAAAGCTCTAAGGGCCTTTCGTCACCTTGTTACCGACCGTACGGTGTTGATCCTCACGGACAACACGACGGTGGTCTGCTACGTCAACAGGCAAGGAGGGACTCATTCAACCACCCTCCTCAACATAGCCCTCGTTCTCTGGAACTGATGCATCTTGTTTCGAATCCATCCGGTGGCGGTTCACCTGGCCGGGCAGGAGAACACTACAGCAGACGCCCTCAGCAGGGATACCTCTTGCCACCACAAGTGGTCCCTCTCCAACAAGGCTTTCCAGATGATTTGAGACTGGTGGGGCGAGCCAACAATCGACCTCTTCGCCACCAGTCAGAACGCGAAGTGCAGTCGGTACTGCTCGAGGGCCGGTCACAGTCGGAATTCCATCGGCGATGCCTTCCAGTTCTGGTGGAACGAGGCGTTCCTCTACGTGTTCCCTCTATATCCCTTCCTGGGCCGAGTAATATCAAAGATCCTCGTGGATCGAGCCGACGTAGTCCTCGTAGCCCCATACTGGCTGAGGCAGCACTGGTTCAGGCCCCTACTCAAGGCCGCATGCGATCGACTACTTGGGCTCCTGACGACACTGGACCTCCTGTCACACTCCAATGGTCTCGTACTCCACCCAGACCTGCCGCTCCTGGCCCTCCATGCCTGGCGGATATCACCGTAGATGATCCCGTCATCGGTAACATCTTGAAGGAGTCGACACACCGCAATTATCACCACAAGTGGTAACAGTTCATAACCTTTGCTGAAGCACAACAGGAGCCGGTATCGCCTGTCAACTTGCCTACCATGCTCCACTTCCTTTTACACCTTCGACAGCAGGGCTTGGCCTTCCCTTCCTTGAAGGTTTACCTCGCCGCCATCGTGGCATACCAGCCTCCACGATCCCAGTTGGCGGCCCTTTTTTGGGATGGTACTGTGAAGCAGTTTATGAAGGCCTACACCACCTGTACCCACCGGTATCGCCGCCTCTACCGCCGTGGTCTCTATCTCTGGTGCTATCACAGCTAACGAGACTGCCCTTCGAACCCATGGCGACTGCTGATGACAGGCTGCTCACAATGAAAACTGCCTTCCTGACGGGATGTCACCTCAGCCAGGCGAGCGGGAGAGGTGACAGCCCTATGATCTGACGAACCTTACCTCGTGTTCCACAGGGACAAAGTGATCCTTCGGCCGGACATTTCATTCTTACTGAAGATAGTGTCAAACTTCCATCTCAGTCAAGACATCATCTTGCCGACCTTTTATCCGGACCCGACTACACCTTTGAAACGTTCCCTTCATTCCCTGGATGTTCGTTGGGCCCTGGCCTTCTACAAGGACAGGACTGCCTCTTTTTGACAGACTCTGCACCTCTTTGTGTGTTACGGCAGACGTCGAAGAGGCCACAAGGTGTCCACCCAACGCTTTTCGAAATGGGTGGCCAGGACAATCCTGCTGGCGTATGAGCTTGCCAAGAAGCCTCCGCCAGACTTCCTCTGGGTTCATTCAACCAGAGCCATGGTGATATCTGCAGCCCTCCTGCGAGGAGTCGACCTGCAGGAACTCTGCTGTGTGGCAACCTGGTCCCAGCCATCGACCTTCATATGCCACTACAGGCTAGACTGCCTGTCCCATTGAGATGCTCGTTTTGGACGTGCTGTACTGGCTTCTGTTCTATAGGATCTGACCCACCGTCCAGCTGGTAGGCTACACAGTCTCCTAGTGTGTGAGGCACAGAGACCACGAAGAAGAAGAACAGGTTGCTTACCTGTAACTGTGTTTCTTCGAGTGGTCATCTGTGTCCTCACACACACCCGCCCAACCATTCCCTCTTTTTTCAGGTCCCTTTTTTTTCCGGCAGACTACAGAACTGAGGAGTGACCGTTGCTTGGCGGGCTGAGCATGCGCAGTACCAGCATGGGGGAGGGGTTCCCGCCAAGCTGCTAAGCTCTAGAATCTTCTGAGCGCTACTGCGCACGCACGAAAGCTCCTAGTGTGTGAGGGCACAGATGACCACTCAAAGAACCACAGTTACAGATAAGCAACCTGTTCTTCCTTATCAATTGGCGATGACATCAAAGAGATGTTGTTGAGTGATGTTATCCTCCATTTTGAGGAAGGAGTTGGGTTGGTGGATGAGAAGAAGGAATGTGCTATCAGGTGTTCCCTTACAAGTTGTGAATATTGTTCAGGTTACTATGGATGCAGGGGAAGAGCTTTCAATGAGAAGATACTTGCTCAGTTAGATGTTTTGGGCCCTTACAGGTAGATTTGTTTGCATCTGGAGGGAACACCAAATTAAAAAGATTATATTCAATAGATGGAAGTGGAGATGCGGAGGCACATAATGTATTGTCAACCCAGTGGCTTCCAGGACTCCATTATGCTTTTTCCTCCAGTCAAGGTCAGGCAAAGAGTCCTTCTCAAAACAAGAGAAGGTTACGGTGTTGTTGATAGCACCTCATTGGCCAAGAAGGTCATGGTTCTCCTTGATGATGCAAATGTCATTAGAACTTCCAATTCGCTTACCTATATGCAGGGATCTGTTAAATCAAGGTCCAGTCTTTCATCCAGATCCAAATTGGCTTCAGTTAGCTGCGTGGAGGTTGAATGAAGATACTAGTGCATTTAGGCTACTCTGACAAAGTTGTAAAAACAATCTTGGCATCTAGAAGAGAATCTATGCAGAATATTTATAATAGGACTTGGAAAGTTTTTCTTAAATGGTGTAAAGCAGCTTCAGTATCAGTGACTGATATTATGGTTCCACATATTCTTCAATTTTTGCAGAATGAACTTGATAGGAATTTAAGACCAAATACACTGAAAAGACAAGTGACAGCTTTGTCTGCAATTCTAAATTTAGAAGGGGGATTATTATCATCTCATCCCCATATAAAGAGATTTCTCAAAGGGGAAATCCTACAAACCTTTCCAACAAGGCAGAGATTCCCTCATTGGGATCTAAATTTAGTCTTAAATGCATTAACAGGTGCACCTTTTGAGTCACTGAAGGAAGCATGATGTCATTTAAAGTAGCGTTTCTGTTAGCAATTACATCTGCCAGAAGAATGTCAGAGTTAGCAGTGCTCTCAATAAACACTAATCTATGAAGATTTGAACAAGGCAGAGTGACACTACACCTTGACCCAAAATGTGTTTCTACAATTCAGAAGATGGGAAATATCTACTTACCTACTTTTTGTCTGAGACCAAAGCTTGAATTGCAGCATAAATAGCACACATTAGATGTGCGGAGGGGCTGTCAAGATTTACATTAAAAGGACTAGTCAGTTTAGAAAATCTGAGGCGTTGCTTGTATCTTTTCATCCAAAGACTTTGGGACATAAGGCAAGTAAAGCAGTCATAGCCGGATGGATTAAGGCCTGTATTTATCTGTGTTATGACTTCTCAATGAAGCCAAGACCAAAGAATGTTTGGCCTCATTTGACCAGATCTATGGTCACTACAGTGGTGTATTCAGTATCTGCCTCATTAGAGGAAATTTGTAATGCTGCAGGTTGGAAAGAAACTACGACATTTATTAAACGCTACAAGTTAGACAAATATAAGTCAGTGCAGGCAGCTTTTGGCTGCAGGGTGTTGCAATAAGGTTTGAGAAAGTCCCAATCATGGTGGATTGATCCTCCTACCATCCTGAGAATGAGAAGTTGGTATTACATGAATGATCATTCTGCGGTGACAAGAGGAGCAATCCACACTCTAGCTCTTTTTGTAGCATGTTTTTCTATATTAATTGGTTAGTTTAGATATTAGGTTCTGTAGGTATTGCTAGAGAAGAAAACTGACAAGATGGGATCTGGGGCCAATGGAAAAAAAAATTAGAATCTGAAGGCTCCTGCATTGGGCTGACGCAAGGAATCAAGACCCAATCATGCTGAATTGCTCCTCCTCTCATACCAGAATGATTATTTATGCAAGTACCAACTTCTCATTTCTTTCCTCCCTAAAGTGGTGTCTACCTTACATGTTACCTGCTTTTATACAGAACCTTTCTACCAAATTTGAGCAGACACTGCATTCACTAGATTTTAGGAGGGCCTTGGCCTTCTACATTAATAGGACAGCCAACGTCCACCAGTATCAAAGGCATTTTGCCTACTATTCCCATCATAAGAAAGCATAGTCTGTCTCCTCCAAACACCTGTTGAAGTTGGGTTACTCTGCCATCCACTTGGCCTATGAACTTGTGAAGTAGGAGTCACTTGTGTGTGTCCGTAGCCACTCCACAAGAGTGGCTGGTTCATCTGCGTTCCTGAAAGATGTTCCTTTAGAGCACATGTACAGGATAGTTAACTGGCCTCAGCACCTGACCTTTATTTAATGCTACAGACTGGATGCCACGTGTAGGCTGATGCTGCCTTTGGGAGAGCTGTATTGTACTTGTGTGTTGCATGGCTCTTCCACTGCCTCTGGTGAGTAGCTTCCTAACCTATTTGTATGAGCCATAGAAACCACAAAGAAGTTGCTTACCTGTAACCATGCTTCTTTGAGTGGTCGTCCATGAACACACAACACCTGTCCTCCTCCCCACTTCCATCATTCTCCCTATCCTTAGCTTCTGGGATGCTGCTTTGGTGGCCATGAAACTGAGAATTTCAGTGGGAATCATCTGGTCACATGGGACCACTGGAAAAAGGGTTTCTACCAAAATGCATAACAACTCTAGAAACTTCCAAATGCACACTGCTCAGACACAGTAAACCCGCTTGTGTGAGTTCAGAGATGACCACTTGAAGAACCATAGTTTTAGTTAAGCAGCCCATTCATACCAACTTCCTTTTTTACAAAACATTACAGGCTGGACAAATATACCTCCACTAGGGTGTCCTTTGGCAGAAGAGTGCTCCAGCAAGTCCTGTCAACGCTAATTGAATTTATTGCAACCTTCCCTCCCAGGGTATTTTTCCACTAAGGTGGATGGCTCCTGCTCTGCTGGTTGAGGATGGCATGTTGAGGAATTTTCAGTGAAGGTCCATTCTAGCAAAGAAGAAGGAGCCATCCAGCTCCACCCATGTATGGCAAGTCTGAATTTCTTGTCTGTGGGAGGGATTCCCTTTTTTTAATCTCTTTTCATTTTTCTCAGCTTGAGAACGAACTGAGGAGGAGCTAGGAATCCAGTAACAAATACCCTTCAAAAAGAATATGTGATCCCTTTCCTCTTCTGGGTGGTGACTGGAATTAACCCTTTCTTGAATGACTCCTTCTCCTTGGCTACAATGGACCTTCACAGTAAATTCCCCAATGTGGCATTCCCCATGTGATTTCTCTATGGAACCCAGAGAAGGACCTCTGCATTAGATTATAACTGATAAACAGATTTATATGGATAAAGGTTGGTCCTTCAGTTAGTAGGATCACAAGTTGTTCAGGATTTAGGAAGATAATCCCAACTCTTTGAATTGATTATGAAGGCAGACTAGTAATACATACAATTCTTGTTTAAAATCTGGGTGAGTATGTTCCATTCAGCAAAAATTATGTAGTGGCATTGATGACAATCATCTTGACAACAAAGATAAAAAATAGCAATTAGTAAAGCTGGAATCTGATTACCAATGGGCAAGCAAGCCACATCCAAAAAGAAAATTGGCACCACTACAGAATCTTACTTGAACATTTATCTAAGAAAAATCACAACCAAAAATAGTAAGCAATCACTGGAATAGTTCAGTAAGAAACTATGTAATTTACAGCTTATAATATTGTCTTAAAACATGTTATGTGGGCATTATGAACATAATTTTAAAGGGCTTATAGAATTTCTTCTGTAACAAATGAAATTTATGATAAATGTAAAGTAAATTAAGCAGACTGCAATTAAAGCTGGTACTACAAAACTGGCAAGCAGAAATGGCTAGCTGAATGACTAGCATGGCAGGCAAAGTAATTGAATGCTTTTTGTGCTTGGATGTCAAACACAAAAACTAAAATGTGCTAATATTACAATTTCCATTTCTGCCTCTCCTTGCTTCTTCTACTAAATTTTCAAAAAAGCAAGTTGAAGCATTCCTAAGATTCTCTTAAGTTGCCTGATCTGAGGACCAACAGAGATTTTTTTTTTCCTAGCGCAGGACCAGCACCATATTTGGGCTCATTGGCTACAACTGTTTCTTTATTTCCTGGGAATTCTCCAGGGACTGGCACCTGTCCAGGGATCACAACTTTGACTAGCACATCTCTAGATCAAGAACAGGCAACATGTAACCCTCATTGCCTATTGCTGGGGCTGCTGAAGTTGGTGATGCTATTGCTGCTGTAAACATGCTCCTGAATTTCAGCACTACCACAACAAAAAATGCATTTCCCCAGATGGGAAGGAGTCCACAGTGCTTTCTAATGTAGGAGGGTATTCTGTCATCTTCCAATGCCACGTAGAACCACTGTAGTTAAAACAAAATTTATTGTGATCTTTGTGTCTCACGCAATGGGTCCTTCCTGCCTGCACAGAGATCCTAACAGAATGTTCCAGAGCTGAGTAGCTTAGCAGGAACCCCATCACCTCCCATGTACCATTCATGACCTAGCCTGCCAGGTTACCATCTTCTTAGTTTCTTTTTATCTGTCAAATAAGTAGTTTCTGTCAGTGTCTTCTAGAGGTGAGTAGCTATCTACTTTCATTTATTTCTTCTTCTGATTCTTCTCATTCCCTCCTGTATAAACAAATGAAAAAACTCTTCCCTTTTTCCCGCTCTTTCCTTTTCCCCTTATGGCTTCTGCCTCTGCTCATCTTCTGGCCAAAAGGTCTCTCTTTCCAGCACTCATTCTGAGTGCCTTTGGAACAACACAACATCTGACAATGCAAAATATACCAGGAATTCGCTTCTCAAACCCTGAAGAACTGGGCTTCTCACCTCAAATTATATTGCTGAGAGAAGTCTCTTCAAGTTGTGGAGCAGATTCTGCCACTAAGGCCTTGTTTACCACCTCTTATCGCTGTCTTGAAGGTAGGAGATAGCTCAAAGAGATCTACAGTCTCCTTTGCTTCTCCACTGGTACCAACAACCATGGTACTGAATCCATCTTAATCAGTTCCAACGTAACACTTGGTATCAGTACTGATGGCTGCTAAAGAGACCAGTGCTGCACAGGCCACCACCATCCTAGCAGCTGAGTATTCTTTTTGTGTTGCCCATCCTTAGAGGGAAAAGTCTACAAGAAAGCAACATGCTAGTGATGACCCTTCATTGTCAGGCAGGCATGAAAAAGACAAGAAGAAGAAGCTGAAGTGTACAGACTCTACTCAAGCTTCAGTTTCCACTTCAGTGCCAGCATCTGCATCTTCAGCTACAGTTTCATCAGTAGTTCCTTCAACTCAGTGCTCAGTACTGAAGTCTCTACCCTTGGTTCCTAAGGTGCAAGTTGAGACCAAATATTGGGACCTACCAGCCACGATTGTGTCTCTTGAACATCACGAACATTTTTTGCCACCACTGCCACCAACTCCAGGGCATCAACATGTTCAGAATCAAGAGCATGCACCCTTCTACAGAGAAAGATACTGTATTTTTGTATTAAGACTATGGCCTGCACAAGAACTATACATTCATCTCGGTATCATACCTGGATCGGTACTGAAGAGAACACCTTTTGTGAGAGTCTCTGCAATCATACCCCTATTCTCTGATTTCTGCTACTGATCACCTCTGTTCAATGTCTCGATACCATTCTTGAACGTCATGCTTGTTCAGATCTGGCTGCTCCACAATCCTGGTCTTCACATAGGTGTCATTCTCCACCACCACCAACAGTCCCTCCACATGTCACCTCACTTTTCCCACCAATGCAGAACGAAATCAGGACCTCTCATCCAATATCTCCATCACCACACACTATGGCTACAGTCTTGAGACCACCTCCCTCACTTTTGGTTACAACCTCAGTACCAACAATTACTACAACTTCTGTCACAACCAAGTGATAACCTTGAGATCTTCCAGTTCAGCTGTCATCTCATCCAGCTCCTGCCGTACTGACCCTGCCTCCCTCTGTCCTTGAGTTGTTTGACAAACTCAAGGTTCCTTCTGATTCTTCATTGGGTGATTATGAATCCAGTTCTTCCTTGCCAAATTCACCTCATCCTTCCACTGCTTCTGCTCGTACTACTGTGAATGATTCAGTTCCAGAAGCAGATGCTCTTTTCATGCACCCAACTCCAAACTCTTATAGTTGTTGAGGCTTCACAAACTAAGGGTGGGGAAAAGATGCATTCTACTCCACCAAATAAGGAAGGCATACATCTTGGCATTTTTGGGAGATTGTTTTACTCTGTGGCCGACCTTTCTGCTAGGATTTCCAGTACTCAAGGTTGTATGACTGCTTATCAGCATTTCCTGTGGGATAAGATGCTGGCCCTTGTCCTGCATCTTCCCAGTGAACAGAAACATATGCTCTGCATTTCCACCAGGAAGCTCAGATGTTAGCAACTCGGCAGATAGTTTTTCTGCCATTCAGTGGAATGTGCAGCCAAACGTATGGCTGGTGCAGTTGCATTGAGAAGATAACTTGGCTGTGCTCTGCTATTCACACAGAGGATACAAGGCAAAGGATTGAAGATTTTCTCTTTGATGGGCTGTGATAATGGGGCTTCCCATTATCTAGACTTAGCTAAAAGGGGCACTTCCCTCTTCAGGTAAACCAAGGGTTAATGAGGTGTTGGGATTAGATTACATTTTAGTGTGGGTCAGCATCATAGGTCATGTGGGTCAGCATCATAGGTCACAGGGTGAGAACTGACCAATCAAAAGGTAAGAGGTGAGCATCTTCGGGATGCTTCGAGATGCTTCCAAGGAGAAGTTATAAAACTTCTTAGAGGCCATGTGGCCGGAGAGAGATAACAAAGGGAGAACAACAAAGGAATCTCCTGGAGGGGGGATCTGTGCCAGTCGCAGGCTTGCAGGCCTAGGCCTTGCCTCCTGGCTTCTTTCCTCATAGAACATCTAAGCCTATGACCATCTGTGAGTACTAGAATAAAGTAGTTAACCGCGTTAGGTTTCATTATTTTGAAGGCTGGCTGATCTAAAGAATGTATCTGTGTTTTTATATCTGCTTTTGTAACTACTTATAACTAAGCGTGCCTGGGACGGGGGAGCCTCCCATGTGTGTTATTGCCTTGTTTATTTGCATGCCTTTAATAAATACTTTCTGTAAAAACCCTGTTTCTCTCCTTCCCACACCAACGCTAGATAGAACTTCCTCATCCAGAAGGAGGGGGGAGGGAAGATCCTTAAGATTAAGGATTGACGTGTACTGGACAGCGTCCCACTGTGCTGTCCAAGGGTCCAGAATTCAGTGGGTGGTGGCAGCGAAGATTAATTAACAGCTAAAATTAATAACAGGCTGGAATCTACATTCCAGCATCACATGGGCAAGTCCTCTTCCATTCCTCTCATGATGATTCTGTGAAGCATCTGGCTAAAGCCAGGCGCATAGACAAGAAAATTGGCTTTGGCCAACAAAAACAGCAATGGAGCCACTCTTAGAGGTTGTCCTGGGAGTGTCGGTCCTCTGGCTTCTATTGCTACAAATTGCCACAGTGACATTCCCAGATATTGTCTCTTCCTTTCTCATCTGGATATTGTTCTTATAAATAGTGGTGCCTGGCCACATCAAAAAAGTCCTCACTCACTTCAGAATCTCAATTTTGACTTTCCCATTGGGGCTTTGCATCTTTTGTCTTTCCATCTTGCCAGCCTGATTCCAACAAGGGCTCCCAATCTTTCCCACCATTATTTCATTTAGCAGAACATCACCAGAGATGCTTGGGTACTTAACCCTTGTTCGTCTAGGCTATGCCATAGAGCTCTCAGGTACTTCTCCACTTGACATCTTCCATTCCACCTTACCAAATCCAGCCCTCTCGGAAATCACTTCGATGCTCAAGGGTGTTATAAAGAAGTTACCACTTGACATGACACTATTTTCAATGTTCTGGAGAGATCTCAGTGTTCTGACTTCAAGTTTCAGTGGCTGTTGGATCTCATGGCAGCTATTGTGTCCATTGTTTCCTTCTCTTGTTTTCACTTCACTTGGCTTCAGCACTGATTGCCGCCCAACCCACGAAATGAAGAGACCACACACAGGACTTGGGTTGAACTGGGCAGTTTATTGATATGCCTAATTACATAAAGAGGGAAGTGAACTTGAACTTGAACTTGAACTTCTGACCTGAGAAAAGGGAGGTCAACAGCATGTGCGGACTAGGGCAAGAGTCAGCTCCCGACCATCTTCCCTAGCCCGTTGAGCGAGATACCGGGCCCCAAAACCAACCGCTGAAGGTGGATTAAGACTTTGGCCAGCCCTTGTCTGAAAGGTGAGCCCCAGACCACCACCACCCCGGCACACGATGATGAGGGTGATTCCAGGGCCCTCCTCAAGGATAGCATTTATCCTACACCAAAGGGTGCCATAGGTACTCACCGAGCACTTAGACCCCCCCATACCGGCCTGGGTGACAGCAGTTGTGGTTGTGGAAACCTATTTAGTACCTGATTAAGACACCACCCTGTGAAGCCAATTACCCAACCCTTGGCGCAGTGTAGGGTAGGCGAACCCCTCCCCAAACAGGGGGAAAAAATTCCTACCTGGCCCCGAAGTGACCGGTCATCTTACACTGAAACCATCAGGAGGGAGGGTGGGTCGCCGGAAACGAAAGAGGCTGAGGGAGAGGCGGGGCAGCCTTAAGAAGCGCCTGCTAACCCCGCCTCTTCCGTCTTGCTGAGATGACACTCTCTTCTTGTGGGAGGATGGCAAAGGCCGCCCCCCCGCCACCCGTGGTCACGTGGGGACGGTGGGAGATGAATTCTTCCACCACTTTGCTCTCCTGAGGGATGACCAATGTTTGCTACTTGCCGTCACTCAATGAGTGAAGATGTTCCTGCTGTGGTGGACATTAAACCACAATTCTCTTTCTGGAATGCCATTTACTCCATCACAGCCTACCATAACAGTGATTACCGATGCCTCACTCACAGGATGGGGAGGCTATTTCAGTTCCACAGTGACTCAGGGTCATTGGCCTTGTCAGGAGAAGCCCTTTCACATCAACATCTTGGAACTTCTTGCAGTCTTCAAAGCTCTTCACACTTTTGAGTGGCTAATAGTTAGGAACATATTCCAAGTGACTTCAGGCAACATGACCACAGTTTGCTACATCAATCACCAAGTGGGTGACGGTGATAAGGCCTGATTTTTCTCCTCACAGACTGTTGCGGCAGCTTCCTCCCTCCCCCAGTCTGCTAAAGCACCTTGCTACTTTATACAGTTCTGCCTTTCTCTTTAAACACCATCTTCATGTAAAAAGGGTGGGTAAAGCCTTTCAGTAGTGTGTCTCTGCTTGGCCAGAACCACTGAAAATTAGCCAGTCAAGTCAAAATGTATATAAGTATACTGACTGTATTAAAACAACAAATAGAATAACGTATTAGTTTTGTATGTATGCCCAAGCTCTGTTTGCTTAGCTACCTGTTGCAGGGCAGCTTCTCTAACACCCAGGATAGCTACTCCCCTAGGGTCCATCACAGGGACATACTCCACCACTCTTCTGGAGCTGGTTACTCTCTTCGGGGATTGGTGCATGGTGTCATGAGCCAAGCTGAGTGTGCTGCCAGTTCAGACTGGGACACCGAGTTAGACTTGGACTCCCAGCCAGGGGAGGATCCCTTGGAGGGGCCTTTGGGAGAGGGGACTCCTTCAGAGTCTAGGGAGGAGTCTGCCAGCGACCCCACGGCTGTCCCGGGCACGGATCCCAAGACAGTACCTGCAGCAGATGTTTGTGCTCTGGAGGCAGAGGCCAGTGCTTCTGGCTTGACAGAGGCTGGTGTTTCTGACTCCAGCCCAGAGTTTGTAGCAGACCCTCCCCCCACGTTCCTCCAGAGATGGCTGGAGAAGGGAGCGGTTCAGAGATCACAGCGGCTGCGGGAGAAGCGTTTGATGAATTAGCCCTGAAGTCTTGAGGGGCTCCATCTGTGAGCTGGGCCAACAGACACTTGATCCACCCCAGCTGGGCTAAAGACTGTGTATTTAAGACGGACGCTGTGGGAGTTGGGCATGGGGCAACAACTGTCTACCAACCGGAAATCTGCATCCTGTGTCATGGGCTTTCTGTTCCAGGCTAATCCTTGCTGTTTGAGTTTGCTGCCTCTGGGACTGGGATGTTTGTTTTGGTGACGTAACCTCTTGATTTCTTTATTACTAAAGCCATAAACTCGGCTCCTGCCTCTGTGTCTGCTTAAGCCACCGCCTGACATTGACACATACCATGCAACATCCATCCTGTCTCCATCCACCAAGCAGGATCAGACAGTGTTCTTGAAGACTAATTGAGCTGCAGCAGTGCTCTTCAACACTCTCCAGCCAGCAATTTCATCAGATTGCATCCATCTGTGGCACTCCCAACGTTGATCTGTTTGCATCAGCCACCAACAAGAAGTGCAGGCAATTACTGCCCAAGGGTTGACAGGGAGACAGGCTCCCTAGGAGATGCCTTCCAGTTCAAATGGACAGACTGTCTAAATTATTTCTTTCCTCCCTTCTCTCTCCTCAGGAATGTAGTCACCAAACTGGTGAGACACAGACTGAATGCCATATCAATTGCTCTGTTGGGCCTCCCTTCAGGATGTCCCATGACCATCTGTTCCAACTTCCTTGAAGGCTGGACCTTGTCTCTCACTCCAACAGCCAAGTACTCCACTGAGACCTTTCTGTCCTCCAGCTGACTGTGTGGAGGATAACCCATTAATCTCACCCTTGCTAAATGCAGTCTTATAAGCTTCTTCCAAGGATTCCGCCAAGAACTCTTACTGCTACAAGTAGAGAAGTTTCTGCCCATTTATGTCCTCTTGGTCTGAACCTAGTTCTCCTGTGTCTTTGTCTATAGTTGTGCACTTCCTACTGTTTCTGAAGGAGCATGGCTTCGATTTCTCATTGATAAAGGTCTGTGTGTCTTCTGCTGTTGTATATCAACCTGTCACTCCTTCATCACAGGCAGTTTTCATGGATCCAGTCTTTAAGAGGTTTCTTAAAGGCTTGCAACACCTCTATTCTCTTTTTTCGTCTCCTGTTACTCCTTGGTTGTTCCCGTTGGTGTTTTCCCAACTGATGCAACACCTGTTTGAGCTATTTGCTACTGTGGATGAACGTCTTGTTATTTTGCCTACCTGCTCCTGACCCTTCTACTCCTTTGGAAAGGTTGTTAAACCCTCTAGCTGTTCGCTGAGCAGTTGGTTTCTGTGTTGAGCTTACTGCCTCTTTTTTGTCAAGTTTTCTAACCTCTTTGTTACTTTATGTCCCTTGCGGTGACTATGTATCAGCCCAGAATCTTTCCAAGTAGGTCATTGATTTCACTCAGATTTCCTATGACCTTGTGCATAAGTCAGTGCCTCCATCTCTTCATGCTCATTTTTCGAGGGTGATGTTGTTACCCTGTATGTTGGGGGTCCCGGGAGGGGTGCCCAAATAACCAAATAAAATGCAAGCTGGGGGAAATTAAGCTCAAGCACTCTCTTAAGCTAACGAGAGGCAGGGTAACTTCAGCTAGGATCTTTTATCCTATGTCTACGGCTTCAGGTCAGAGAGCGTAGCCAGACGAGTTTTAAAGTAACCAAAAATAACATTTATTGAGGATAAACAACATAAAAGACATCACATGCACACAGCTAACTAGAAATAGAAATGGAGAGCTTTTGGGGAATGGGTAATACAACACCTGGTCTCGTAGTCCTGGAGAGGAGCGGGGGTTCCAAGAAGGGAGGCAGACTCAGTTATTGGGAACTGAGGGGAAAACTTCACTGGACCAAGCAGCAGCAAGGTGGGATGGAAGTCCAGGGTCAAGGAGGACTTGGAAACGGGGACCTTTTTATAGGGTGGATTTTACCTACAGGATATGCTATGCTCGGTGAGAACAAAGAAAATTTGGAGCTGGACAAAGGAGTTGGAAAAGGTCAGGTTTTGTATGATTAGCTCAACCCTTAATGACAATAGTGTGGCCAGTACGCTGATGGCCCGACATAAAGGAATGGCTCGGCTCTTGGCCGTGCGACTTTGTGCAGATACGCGCCAAGCAAAGCCGGTTTGCAGGGAGGTTTTTCCCTAAAGCAACGGAGAGGCTTAAGTTGCCCGCTTGAATGAGGTTTTGGAATGTACAACCATTAACGGCCGCGCCCAATATGTGCTTGTCCGGTGGACCTCTGCAAACACGCGGGGTAGAGTGGCAGAGAAAGGTCAAGCAAAGGCCAAATTATTTGATATCAAAAGGATATCTAGTGCTCTCACCTGACATGTCATAACCGTGATAACAATGTTGGCTTTTGCAGCACTGCTTTGGAGAATCCCACTTCCAGAACTCTGTAGAGCAGCTACTTAGTCTTATCTGTCACTACAGAATGGACTGCAAAACGAGGAAAGATGCTCGATTTGATCTTGTTGTCTTGTCCTCTGTCTTCTAAGACCTGACCGACCATTCTTAGGATAAGCTTTTGAATCACCCATTGTGTGAAGAACAGAGACAACAATGAAGAGGAAAAAGCTGCTTACCTGTAACTGTAGTTCTTCAAGCAATCATCTATATCCTCACACAATACCACCCTACTTCCCACTCTTTTAGGTCCCTTCTGTTTGGTAGAATTTGAAACTACAGAGTTGGTAACTTGGCAAGCTAGGTCATGCACAGTATGCAGGAGGCGGTGGGGTTCCCACCAGGCTAGTGAGTTCTGAAACATTCCAGTTGTATCTCTGTGCAGGCACAAATAACCCATTGTATTAGAAACACAAGTGGCCACTCAAGAGACCTGCAGTTACAGGTAAGCAACCTGTTTGTCTCTTCTCCCTTGGGTTGGGAGCTGTCATGTGGCTCACCACCACTAGGAAGTTATCTATCCCTTCTCAAGATACTGAAATGATGAATAAGTCAGGAAGATCAAAAGCAAAGGCAAAGCACTGACAAAGATTGATACTCCTTAGCACCTGCTGCATGTAGTTGCATACTTTTGGCCTGGTCAGAAAAGGACCCTTGTCTGAGCCTCATGTAACTTAACATGAGTGAAGCAGAAAGTCTTGATCTACTGGACAAGCTTTGTTTAGAACTACTCGCTTGACATTGTGGAGTCCAAGTTCCGTCTATACCAGACAGCATAACCAATGATTAGGAACAAATGTTTTGTTTTGAAATGTATTCTGTTTACTTTTTACTTAGACGGAATGTTTATTAACTTAACTAGAATATTTGAATATTGAATGAAACTACTGTTGATGCAGTTACTTCATTTTATCAGGTAATTCCAGAAGAACTCATTTCAATGGCTGAAAGATACAAGCAATTTCAACTGAAAAAAGAAATGAAAAGAGATTTGGTAGAGCCTCGTGGGAGAGCATGGAAACATTTTTAATTCATTTAAGAGATCATTTGAATACGGTGAGTTCCTGTGAAAATGTTCACAATAATTTAAGTAGAAAATCAACATGATAACATGTTGGGAAACAAGGTATTTTCTTAAGGTGTGTGATAGAATAACCATACTGAAACTAGCTAATTGGTTGGGAACTGGCTAGTCATCAGATGTGAGATTACCTGAGAATCTTGTATGCAGTACTTTAAGGATCAATGTAATAAGTACAATTTAAGAATAATACTTAATGCATAGTATTATCTGACATCTACTAATTATATTTTCTCACTAAAGGCAGTAACTGGCAAGTCAAGATACTAATATTCTTGATAAATACATTCAAAAATAATGAAAATTATGCTGGATTGTAATTTTTTCATATTTCTCTTTGCTTCAAAATTATATTTCAGTACTTTAGCAAATGTACAAATTATTTTGATATATTGCAGGTTTTGATGCATTTCTGTTGAGAGCAAAGAACTTCATTCTTTTGTTAATAGTATAGCATGTTAATTTTTGTTTCAGAGTTTATAGTTCTGATAGATGGCAGAACTGTATTTCATACAATAACGTTAGCAAAAGTTTTGTAAAGTTCAAGAGAAATAACTGGGGCAAATTGATCCTCCCATTCCCCAACTTTAATTTAAAATAAGACCTATCCTTTGTGTGTACAGCCTTGTTTTATTGGTAATGTGTGACCTATTAATATTCCAAAGCCTAGAGATTCCAATTTGTAGATTCAAGATAGATCTATAAAAATGTGAAGATTAGGAAAATGTAAAGCAGCATAATTTTTTAAAAACTTTGTCCATCGGCATTTTGCTTGTTGAATTCTTGCACTAAAATTGAATGTTGAAAGAATAAAGGAATTATTTCCATGTGCTAAATGAAAACACTGCATGATTTACTTAGTAAATTAAAGCTCTTCCTGAACTTTTTTATATCTGTTCTTGTCATATAGAATATAGAACTTGCCAGATACAAGCTAGAATAATATTAGTGATATACACAAATGTTTCACGTATGCAGAGCACTTTTAATGGACATTACATAATGGCTATGTACAGCAAATGGGGACAGAAGCCAAATCTACATACAGAACACATACCAATGCATGTTGGACAGGGTGTACATGATCCACAATAGGCATCTGGTACTTCTGTATGGGGGCTTGATGCCCTATTGCAGAGCATACAGACACCCAATATGCATTAAAAAAATTATTGAGTGGGGCGGCAGCAATGCACGTTAAGCAGTGGTTCACATGTTGTGCTATAATGGTATCCAGTATAGAGATTGCTTAATGTAAGTGGAATATACCATAATTCTGCTGGCAGTTATTTGTGCTATACTGTGGCAATGAAGGATCTAGTCCGTTGTTCTTCTCTCTTTTACTATGGCTGTGCATCATGAGCACTTTATCATAATTGTGCTCAGTTATTAAATTATATGTACTATCTGAGGATTCTTCACTCAGGGTTAAATTTCTTTTCCGTTTAGATCATGGTCTAGTGCAGTGAGCCCTAGTTTTAGAAAGTTTTGTCATTATCACAAAATGGCTACCATTGTGATAGGTAGCTGTTGCAAACAGAACTTTACCATTAACGGTGTTAGAAACAACAGTGCTTTGTACTGAAGAGTCAAGGATGCCTCAGAACAAAAGAGTCAGATAGTTTGAGTGACCCAAAGTATCCTTCCTTCTTATCTATGTATCCTGACCCCTCTGTGATATAAACGGATACTTTTAGGTATGTTTATCCACATCTTCTGCCCCCGCCCCCACAGCTCTTCTCTAGAATGAAGCTAATTAGATTAGCACCCTGAGTAATTTTTTTTTAATCTTAGAACAGAGTTCCCATAATATTGCTAAGCCAGTGGTGCCTTTGCTCCTTAATCAGGATCTCCATCTGCTGCACACACTGTCAAGTTGTAGAAAATTTGAAGGTGAAGGGTATGACACCTATGCAACTGTCACAATAAATGCGTTTTGCACTTTTACCAAACATCTTAGTACAATACCTGTCAAAAAGAAGTTGTTGTTGTCCTTTGTGGTCATCCTGTTTCTAGCTGGTGAGGCAAATTTCAAACACATTAAAATCTGAATGTCCTGTATCGGAATTTTCTTTTCCTCCCCTTAATTTCCTGTTACAAGCATTTAAATTCATGAAACGTTGCCACTTCTCAAAGCAGCGTCCTAGGAAAATTACTTTAAAAGAGCGTATTATATAAATTGTATAAGTCTGCTTAAATTATGTTCAATTTGTTCCATGTATACTATTAACATCTCATAGGATAGGTTGGGATATAATATTTTAATGAATAAAATAAATACCATTGCACCTAAGAATATTTTGACTGTAATAGTCTCAGTGTTGCAGTGGATACTCTACTATTGCAGGTAGGTTAAAGCAGGGGTGGTAACAGCTGACCATTGTTATTCCATTCAAACCAAAATTACCATATCCTAGTTTCAGTGGGATCATTTCTGCAGCAGTCACTAGGTCTCTCTCAAAGAATGTGTATGGATAACATTGTCATATTAGCAAGGTAAAGGATAGTGACTGAATATTATAAAATAAGAATTTTTCCAATGCTATTCCTTCAGATCCTCTCACTTTGATTTTTTTTAATAATATGGAGTTTTTTCATAACATGTACTAACAACAGTGGATTGATGTCAACACATTAGGCTTTTGGTTTCTTTGAAATATTCATGAAACCAAATCAGAACAAAGGGGGGATTTAGTATGTGGCACATTTAGTGAAAAAAGGAAAAGGAGAAACAAGCTTGGTAAATATTAGTATCATGGGCAAAGACATATTGACACTGTGACGAGAAGAATGAATAAATCAGATCAAACTGTATTTAGGGTTTTACAAAAATTTCCCGCAGACATACATGAAATATTTTTTTCCTTATGTTGCAAGCAACATATCTGAATATTGGTAGATTTTCCTATGTTCTTTTTTCTACACTTCAAAGTATAAAATGATTAACTCATAATTTCATTAAAGGCTTTTTATGAATTAGTTCCAAAATATAGGGAATCTATTGTTTCTTTCCCTTTCAATTGCTCTTACAAGTGCATTACACTTTGTCCTTTCGATCTTCTCTTCACACAATAAGTTAAACGTGGGTATAAAAAAGTGTGGCAGCTTGGCTTCTTTGAGACAGTCAAGAAAATAATTCAGTAACCTCTTGAAACATTCCTCAAGGTTTGCAGCAAGCCAGTCATCGTCTTTGGGCCACTTGACACACGCATGGAAGAAGGCAGTTTTGACTTGATAGGAATAGAATTTTTCAAACTGATTACGGTTTTCATGTCTTGTTTTAAGCTGCTCCAACAAATGCTTCAGAAGCTTAAGACAGTCTTTCCTGTTGGGAAATAAGGGAAGTATGGTGAAAACATTCTAATGGCTAACATGTTCTGTTGGGAACAACTGGTTTTATGGGGCCACAACCACTACAAGTCTGTATCTGTTCAGAAGTATGCACCACTGAATTCAAAGTTGATTATGAACTGAGCAGAACTGCTGCCTTCATCTGAACACTGCATAAGCCAGGATGTTCTCTTGGCACAGCAGCGACACATGTACACAATAAGCCAGAATTGTTGACTTACCTTAAGTTTACTATGAATAAGCAGTGTGCTATTGTACACAAGTTATTTTCTTCCACTTCACATGAGTAACGAACTAGAAATGGAAAGTTCTAGGACATCCAAACAGACTGGGTTTATTTTTGGCCAATAAACCAAGGCTCATGAACAAAATAGTGGTTTATTCCCATATGACAAAAACAAGTCAGGAGTTTCCACTTAGTAACCATTTAAAATTTTACATTTCTGGTTTGTTTTATCCACTCAGAAATAAGAGGAGATAATTAGCTGCTTGTACAGAAGAAACCAAGTTAAAACAATAATTCTGGCACTGTTGTATATAAACATGGATATAATGTTACATTTTGTTAACAATATTGTTTCTCAGAAGCCAAACTCAGTCATAAACTTAAGTGTGCCTTGCCCTTAAATTATGTTTTTAAATCCTTCATCCCACCCCTCTGTAATGAGAACAGTACTTGTTTCCCTCACATCACTACTAAGAAAACAAGGAGTGAAAAATACTGAGAAGGAACACTGCTGGGTTAGATCAAAGAATTATCTAATGGACTGCCATCTTCCCACATTGGCAACCAGATGTATAAATGAAGTCCATGCAACAGATATGAGTACAATAGCACTCTCCCAGCCATAGTCCCTAGCAAATGGAGTTAACATAGTCATCGTTGATAGCCTTATCCTCTGTTAAACCATTAAGACTGTCCAAATTAACAACCATAGTTAGATCTTAGGATACTAAATTTGTTTCACTTCACTGTATGAAGTACTTCCATTTATGTGCCCTGAACCTGCCATCAGTCCACTTCAGTGGACAACTCAAGCATCTAATACTGTGAGAAAGAGAAAAACTTCACTCTAAGCGTTTTTTCACACCATGCATAATTTTGGACCTCTGTTACGGCCCTTGCTTGTCTGTCTTCTAGGTGAAAAAATTACCAATGTAGTCATCATTTGGGTTGCTCCCTTCTGCATGTTCTCAGCTTCCAAAAATGATTTTCGAGGTGTGATAACCAGAACTATGCAGATTTTATGAGATGGGCAGTTTTATTTTCAGCTCTTTTCCTAATAATTCTCAGCATGGAATTTCTTTCTTTCTTTCCTTCTTTCTTTCCTATAGTGGCCACACACTAAGTGACTTTTGATCAAGCTATCCAGTAGTAATTGCTAGCCCATACCCCATCAGGGTGTATATGTGAACTCTGCATTGGTTAGCCCAATGTGCATCCCCCTAACACTTATACTGAATTGCATTTCTCATTTGAATAACCATTCCACCAGTCTGGGGAGATTTTGGAGCACTCTTGATATTCCTTTGATGTAAGTCGCTTAGTAAATCTATTTCAATTTGACTTCAAGCCTGTATGTGTGGGACAGCAACATACCAGCAACTGACCAGAGAAAGCATGTTCCTCTTGGTTCTTCTGAAGCTCTCAAAAACTTCAGATACCATTGACAATGGTATCTTTCTGGAAAGGGGCTTGAGAGCACTGTTTTATAGGGGTTCCGGACCCCGAACCAGTTATTTTCTTATGGGCTTCGTCAGGACTTAAGTTTTCTGCCCCATGCATTCGATATGTACGTGAAATCACTGTGAAGCTATCTAGAGGTTTGATGTTACCAGTATTCTGATGACACCCTATTCCCTCCTTTCTAAGGATGCTGTTTGGATACTAAACTAGTGTCTGGTTTCCAGACATGGGAACTATTCAGAAACTTCAGTAGGTCCAAAATGCAGGACCCTTGTTGCAAGTCGTTGTTCCAGCCTTGCTGGCAGGAGCAGGTTGGAAACAATGTCCTTATGCCCCAGTCAGAAGCTGAACAGATTTCCTTTTCCCAGACTAACAGTTGGCTCTTAACATTATTCAGTTATGTCCACTTAACTAAGGAGCTGATCTAGGGTTCTGGCAAGCATCTGTACCCAATGATATGGGGGTTTTTTTCAATTTGTCAAAAAAACTAAACCATCGCCTTTCATCAGTATGCACCCCAATTCCTCAGATTCCTTTCCTGAAAACATCAGTTCACACACAAATATCTGCCCAATGTATTCTGAAACAAAGACCAATGTGAAGAATTCATCTTGTTTTCTTCACTCCCCAAATCCTCCTCAGCACTTTTTAAACTGACACATTATTCAAAGATCAAACTTAACCAATTTCCTATCTGTAATGTATTTAATGCTAACCTTAATGTTGTGACAAACACACTGCTTAAAATCCTTTTGCACTCCTTAGTCTGTACTTGCTTTTTGAATGTGAGTTTGTATTCCTTTCTGTTCTCTGTACTTGGACAACACTTGCATCCCTCTGCCCCCATTTGATAGATTTTGTATCCAGAGATTATTTTATTTCACTCATTTTCAGGATGAGATAGAGGAGAAATCCACAATGATTGGCTTTATCCCTACGTGCCAACCGGAACAGGCAGGATTTAAAATTCTTTCAGTTACTACTGTTAAGCATACCTCCTCCCATGGGAGTTTTTCCATTCTTGCTGAGCTAACCAGATGGGTTTAACGGAAATGGAGAAAAAGACAGGAAAAATCAGCGTATTCACGTAAAAAGAAAATGTTGGAGTTATAAAAGGAGATTTGTTCCCAGATGCCTGCCGCTCTGTGAGGCTCTGAGGAATCAAAAAGAGAGAGCGCTAAAAATGGGCCTACTCAGATGTCAGCCGATCCCTCTGAGTTACAGAAAAGAGATGAACAGGTTTCTTACCTGTAACTGTGGTTCTTCGAGTGGTCATCTGTGCCCTCACACACTAGGAGCTTTCACGTGCGCGCGGTAGTGTTCAGAAGATTCTAGAGCTTAGTAGCTTGGCGGGAACCCCTCCCCCATGCCAGTACTGCGCATGCTCCTCCCGCCAAGCAGTGGTCATTCCTCAGTTCTGTAGTCCAGCGAAAAAATACAGAGACCTGAAAAAGAGGGGATGGTTGGGCAGGTGTGTGTGAGGGCACAGATGACCACTCGAAGAACCACAGTTACAGGTTGCTCTTCTTCTTTGTGGTCTCTGTGCCTCACACACTAGGAGACTGTGTAGCTTACCGGTTGGATGGTGGGTCAGATCCTATAGTACAGAAGCCAGCACAGCATGTCCAAACCAGGCATCTCTACGGGACCAGCAGTCAAGTCTGTAGTGGCGCACAAAGGTCGATGGTTGAGACCAGGTCGACACACGGCAGAGTTCCTGCAGGTTGACTCCTCACAGGAGGGCTGCAGATGTCGCAACAGCTCTGGTGGAAGGAGCTCTGAGGAATGCTGGCGGAGGTTTCTTGGCAAGCTTGTACACCAGCAGGATTGTCCCAGCCACCCATTTCGAAAAACATTGGGTGGACACCTTGTGGCCTCTTCGACGCCTGCCATAGCACACAAAAAGGTGCGGGGTTTGTTGAAAAGAGACAGTCCTGTCCTTGTAGAAGGCCAAGCTCCGACGAACATCCAAGGAATGAAGGGATCGTTCCAAAGGTGTAGTCGGGTCCGGACAGAAGGTTGGCAAGATGATGTCCTGACTGAGATGGAAGTTGGACATCACCTTCGGCAAAAATGAAATGTCAGGCCGGAGGACCACTTTGTCCCTGTGGAACACAAGGACAGACCTTAGGGCTGTCAGCTCTCTCGCTCGCTTGGCCGAGGTGACAGCCACAAGGAAGGCAGTCTTCATGGTGAGCAGTCTGTCATCAGCAGTCGCCATCTGTTTGAAGGGCGGTCTCGTTAGCTGAGATAGCACCAGAGACAGGGATCACGGCGGTAGAGGCGGTGATACCGGCGGGTACAGGTACTGCAGGCCCTTCATGAACTACTTCAGGGTACCATCTTGAAGGAGAACCATGGAGGAGGATCGTGGAGGCTGATATGCCACGATGGCGGCGAGGTAAACCTTCAAGGAAGGGAAGGCAAGGCCCTGCTGTTGAAGGTGCAAGAAGAAGCGGAGTACGGTAGGCAGGTTGACAGGTGATACCGGCTCCCATCTTACTTCAGCAAAGGCTATGAAGCACCGCCACTTGTAATGATAGTTGCGGTGTGTCAACTCCTTCCTGGCCGCGGTCAAGACGTTGCCGATGACAGGATCGTCTACGGCGATATCCTCCAGGCATGGAGGGCCAAGAGCGGCAGGTCTGGGTGGAGTACGAGACCGTTGGAGTGCAACAGTAGGTCCGGTATCGTCAGGAACCTGAGTAGCCGACCGCATGCGGCCTCGAGCAGGGGGCCGAACCAGTGCTACCTCGGCCAGTACGGGGCTACGAGGATGACGTCGGCTCGCTCGGTGAGGATCTTCGATATCACCCTGCCCAGGAGGGGAAACGGAGGGAACGTGTAGAGGAACCCCTCGTCCCACCTGAACTGGAAGGTATCACCGATGGAACCGTGATTGTGACCGGCCCTCGAGCAGTACCAATGGCACTTTGCGTTCTGGCTGGTGGCGAAGAGGTCGATCATCGGCTTGCCCCACTGGTCCCAAATCATCTGGAACGCCTTGTTCGAGAGGGACCACTTGTGGTGGCAAGAGGTGTCCCTGCTGAGGGCATCTGCTGTGGTGTTCTCCTGCCCAGTCAGGTGAACTGGCACGGGATGGATTCAAAGCGAGACGCACCAGTTCCAGAGAGCGAGGGCTATGTTGAGGAGGGTGGTCAAATGAGTCCCTCCTTGCCTGTTGACATAACAGACCACTGTCGTGTTGTCTGTGAAAATCAGCACCGTGCGGTCTGTGACAAGGTGGTGAAAGGCCTTCAGCATGTCATGAGCCAAGCTGAGCAGGTGGCTGAGCAGGCTGCCGATTCAGACAGGGACTCTGAGTTGGGCTTGAACTCTGTGTTGCTTAGCCTCCGCCTGACATTGACACAGCGCTTTCCAAATCGTGAGCAGCTCGAGAGCGCTGATGTGGAGGACAGTCTCGTCATTGACCCACCAGCCTCGGACTTTGAGCTCGCCGCAGTGGGCTCCCCAACCGAAGAGGGAGGCGTCGGTCATTACCGTCACCCGCGGTGTCAACTCCCGGAATGGCATGCCTGACGTGAGGTGACTGTAGGGCTGCCACCATAGCAGGGAGGAGCGTACCTGCGGGGGTAGTTGAAGTAGACGTCTCTGGTCGTCCAATAGCGGGTTGAAGACTCGGACGAACCAGTGTTGAAGGGGCCGTCTGCGGAGCCTGGAGAAGTAAGTCACGGTGGTGGTGGATACCATATAGCTGAGGAGCTGTTGTATTCTCCTCGCTCTTACAGTTGGAGCGATGAAGACCGTTGATGCAGCCCGACAAAGTGTCCGTGCCTGGTCTAACGGTAGGTAGGCCCTCACCGATACCAAGTCCAGTGTGGCACCGATAAAGTCCAGCACCTTCGCGGGCTTGAGGTGGGACTTCTTCGGGTTGACCCGGAGACCGAGACGGGTCAGAAGTGTCAATGTCCAGTGGATGTCGTTGTAAAGTTTTTGTCTGCAGGACGCCACCAACAGCCAATCGTCCAGGTAGGGATAGATGGAGACGCCCTTTATCCACAGGTATGATACCACTGGGGCCATGCATTTGGTGAAGACCCTGGGCGCGGCTGAAAGTCTGAATGGTAGCACCCTGTACTGGTAACAGGTGCCGTCGACCGCGAACCGTAAGTACCACCTGTGCTGCGGGCGAATGGCGATGTGGAAATAAGCATCCCGAAGATCGATGGAGGCGAGCCAGTCTGCTTGACGAAGGAAAGGCAGGATCGAGGACAGCGTAACCATCTTGAACCTTTTGGGGCGGATGTAGTTGTTCACCCCTCTGAAGTCTAGGATGGGCCGCAGGGTTCCGTCTGTCTTTGGTACCGTGAAGTACCGGGAGAAGAAACCAGTGGTTTTGGCTGAAGATGGAAGTCGCTCAATCGCCCCTTTCTGAAGCAAGGACTGGATCTCTTCCAACAGGACCGAGCTGGCCAGGGTGGAATAGTAGACGCCTCGCGGTGGAATATCTTGAAATTCTATGGCGTAGGCAAGACAGATGATGGAAAGCACCCAAGAATCCGTCGTGACTTGACGCCACTCGGCGAGGTGTCTGGCCAGGCTCGGCTGATCTTGGAAGGCTGCTGCCAAGCTGAAGGTTGGGTGCAGTGGTGACCTGCAAAGACGGTCAAAACCTGGACTTCGCCTCAGATGAAGATTTCTTGGACGACGAGGCTGGACGTCGTCGGAACGATCTTCGGGCCAAGGAGACAGTCGACGGTCGGGACTGGGTGGACTGAGAAGACCGCTGTTGGAAGGTGGAGGACAAAGGTCTGCGCCAGGATGGTTGTGAGCCAGAGGACCAACGGCACTGGGAAGGTTGGTTTATTCCCATCTTCCTGGCGGTCAGGCGTGCCTTAACAATGTTGTCCATCGCCTCGTCGGTCGTGGCATGGAAGAGGCCTTGACCATCAAAGGGAAGGTCTTCAATTCGCCTTCGACTGTCCTCCTGCAGTCCCGATGACCGGAGCCAGGCATGTTGGCGGAGAGCAACGGAGCCTATCATCACCCTCGAAGCAACCTCCACGGTGTGCTTTGAGGAGATGATCTGCTGATTCGCTATGGCCACGGCCTCGTTCAAGAGCTGTACCGTGGCCGGGCGATTCTCCTCTGCAAGACCAGCCAGAAGAAGAGCGAAGTGGTCCAGCAGATTGCGGAGGTAGGCCACAAGGCACGCCTGCATGTTGGACACCCTGGTGATGAGTGAGGAGGTGGTGTAAAACCTCCTGCTGAAGGTGTCCAACTTACGGCCCTCTCGGCCTGGAGGTCGTATGTGCCCTGTTGCCACCCTTGGTCTGGGCAGACTCCACCATGATGGAGTTCAGGACCGGATAGCTAAAAAGGAACTCTGCTCTCTCCTTCTGCGCCTTGTAGAAGTGCTCCACCCTGTGTGGTATAGGCTGGGCAGAAGCCAACTTGGCCCACGGATGTTTGAGGGCCCGCATGAGCTTCGGCAGAAAGGGCAGCGGAGCAGTGGTCGGCTGACGAGCTTCCACATATTGGAAGACCGGGTCTTCCTCCTCCGGAGCCGGTTCCGAGACCTTGAGACCGAGTGCCGCAGCCATCAGGAGCAGAATTGCTGGACATCCTCAGGCGCAGACTCCGGTACCAGGTCCCCGAAAGCCAAGGGAGGTGACTCGTGGGATGCCGGCATCGAGTCCTCCGATTCCGTGTCCGAGTCGCAAGACTGGGAGGATGGCGTCGGAGACCCATCGGCAGAGTTATCCCTGGATGTTTCAGGGAAGGCCGATCTAGAGTCACTGCCACAGACGCTACTGGTACCGCAGATGACATTGCGGTCGGAGCTGTTGTACTCTGCACTGCTGATGAAGTAATGGGCAAAACCGTGGGCCACACCCGTTTGGTCGCTTGAGTGACCCATCACTGTCAGCTCCACCGCCTGTGTCAAGGTGGCTTCTGAGATTGGGCGGATTGCTGTTGATGTGACCCTCGCTGGAGGCAACACAGCCCTGTAGCGGGGCGTGGGCTCCCTGGCAAGGAGAAGATGACTGGCTCCGCGATCGCTGATAACGGAAGCGATGTTCTCTTCTGACGGGCGAGCGGGACCATCGGTATGGAATCCAGTGTCTCGCATCCGGATAGTACCGATCCCTGTACGACGAGGAGTACGACTGATACGAGGCTGGATACTCGCCCCACTGGTATTCTTGCCCATATCTGCCAAGGTGGGAGGCAGAGGTATAAACTGAGTCAGTCGACTGACGGGAGTATGTTTTCTTCTCATACATCTCCCGGTGGCGCAGTGATGGCAGCCTGACTCTCCGCTCCGGGGAGTGGGACTCGCTCCTGCCCGAGGCTGCCTGATGCCTGGGCTAAGGCCGGTGTGAAGCCATCACGTCCTCCTGGCGGTCAACCGATTTGCGGTGACTTGGGGGTACCACAGCCATTAAGACGGGCAGCTCCGAGGAAGGCAGGACCTCCACAGCCTGCTCCTCATCCGACACCTCAAGGACCTCTTCCAGGTCCGACTGCTCTCCTGGGTCCCCAAGGAGCTGGGTCAGAGGAGGTGTGGGAAGGCGGACCTACTTAGGTGGGGAGCACCTCTTCTCCTTCTTCATCTTCTTCTTCTCTTTCTCCCTACTCTCATCCTGCGTGGCAGGCCGTTTCTTCTGGGGCGCAGTTGGAGGCTTGGTTGACAAGGAGGCCTGCAAGTCCACAGGTGTCTCCTTAGTTGTCTTGGCAGCCGCCAACAACTTCGGGATCCTCAGGAGCGAGGAGATGGACGGCCTCGATGTCAGTACCGAGCCCGGTACTGACGAGGTGGATGGTGCGGCAGCCGCTGACGCTGTCGATGGTGGATTTGCTCCTTGTCCAGGTGTTGTTTTCTCGGACATCTCGGTGCGGGCCTTGGGCTGATCCCTCGCTAGCAAAGACTGTTCCCAGCAATGGGATTTCAACCTCGACGAGCAGTTGCGGAGAGTCTGGGTAGTGAACTCTCTGCAAATAGGGCAAGCCCGGGTGTTGTGGGTTTCGCCCAAACAGAAAAGGCACTCGCAATGCTTGTCCGAGAGAGTGAGTTTTCGTCCACAAGAGACGCACTTTTTGAAAGGCGCAGACATAGGCCGATAGTCCAAAGCGAGAAGAAGAAGAGACTGAGGTGAGAGAAAAGTCCCAAAAGAAGTCCGAAGAGAAGGAGAAAATGAAGGGGTTTTTAATACCAGTCCAATTCGTAATCCAAAACTCGTGGCCAAAAATCCAAATCCGAAGTCAAGCCAAGAAAAAACACCAAGAAAAGCAAGCCACTAAGCTGAACCTTCTGTACACGACAGCGGATAAGAAAGAACTGAGGAGTGGCCGTTGCTCGGCAGGAGGAGCATGTGCAGTACTGGCATGGGGGAGGGGTTCCCGCCAAGCTACTAATCTCTAGAATCTTCCGAACACTACCACACATGCGCGCAAGCTCCTAGTGTGTGAGGCACAAAGACCACAAAGAAGAAAAAAACAAACAAAAAAGCTCCCAGATGACCACCAGTCTGCGGATCTCTGAGGAGGAAAAGAGAGAGGTGCTCAGAAAAGTGTTTGTTTCATCAAATGAGAGTGATGTGGAAGTAAAAGAGTCTTGTAATGTTATGCAAGGTGAGAAATTGGAAGGTAAAGCAGTTAGGGTGAAGGGAACTGCTTCAAAGAAGAGAAGCAAGGACGCCTTACCAAAAGCGGGTAAAGGATGCAGAGGAATTAGGTCTGGAGACAAATAGGTTATTTCAAACAGATAGTTTTAAGAGTTTGCTCAGGAGAGTGTTAAATACATTGGGTTTGGTATTGGATAGTGATAGGGAAAAGAGTAAGGAGCAAGAGAATAAGGACAAGAAGGTAGTGTCAGTATTGAAGATCGCATGGATCAGATCTTCCAATGCCAGAATTTTTCAAAGAATTAATTCAGGCTGAGTGGGAGTGTTCTTTAAATACTCGCAGGAGGTTAACATATGTAGACAAACTTTATTCTTTTGGGGGAAAAAGGAGCTGGAATTTTTTTACAATTCCATTGATTGATGGTCCGATAGCGGGACTTTTATCAGGGGCATTAGTTCCCCGGGAGGGGGACACAACTTTGAAGGAAGTGGATGAGCGTAGAGCAGATTCTACATTTAAAAAGGCTCATGAGTACTCAGCAGTTGCTATAAGGGCTTCAGTTGCTACATCTATGTTTGCTAGGGCTGCAGTATTGTGGATGCAGGAAAATATGGAGCATGAAGAAGTACAATCTAGGTCTTTATATAAGGCATTGGAAAGGGTTAAGAAAGTTCTAGAGTATGTGGCAGATGCAAGTCATGATACTGCAGCCTTTGGGGCTATAAACATCAATGCGGTAACAGTAGCGAGACATTCTCTATGGTTGCAGCATTGGGAAGTCCAGAAATAATTTGGCTTTTGTCCCTTTTAAAGGGGGATTGTTGTTTGGGAGTCAGGCATTAGAGAAGGTACTAGCTGAGAGTAAAGAAGCAAGTTATGCCAACTTTGCAAAAAAGGAAAATGGAAAGGAAGCCTTTTCAAGGGGGATATTATTCCTTTTGAGGGGGCAGAGGTAATGGTAGACAACCCAATTTTAGATTTGGAAGATAACAGTGGAATAGAATGAGAGGGCAATTCAATAAAACAGGTTCTTTTAGTAGATCAAATCAAAAACAAGGAAGAGGTGGAGGATCTACCCAAAGAAAGGGTAGATCTCAGTTCTGACAAAGAGAAGTTGGAGGTAGGAGGAAGACTGCTGCTTTTCAGTACTCGGTGGTTGCAAATTACAGCAGATCAGTGGGTGATTCAGGTAGTAACAAAAGATTACAAGATATTGTTTGACGGAGTACAAAAAGGAGATATGTGTCTTTGGTGCCTAAGAATTTGGAAAAGAAGAAAATAGTTCTGAAGGATATAATTCATCTAATGGATACTGGAGCAATAGAGGAAGTTCCAAAGACTCAGTGATTCTTAGGAGTTTATTCAACGTTCTTCATGGTTCCCGAAAGCAATGGAAATTTCTGTCCAGTTTTGAATGTCAGGTACCTCAACGAGTTTATGAGATATCTGAGGTTCAAAATGAAAAGGTTGCAAAATATAAAGGAAAATTTGAGGGTGGGGGATTGGTTAACATCTACAGATCTCACAGACGCATATTTACATGCGCCCATGATAGAATCGGACAAGAAGTATCTGAGGTTTCAGTATATGAACAAGCATTTCCAATTCAAGGCTTTACCTTTCGGGTTGGCCTCAGCTTGAAGGGTATTTACGAAGGTATTAGAACCCTTGGTGGCATTTCTAAGACAGCAAGGTATTCATCTATACCCATATCTGGATGATATTTTAGTGAAGGCAGGTTCTCAAGAGAAGCTGATCAGGAATTTGAGGAATACCACTCAAACCTTAGAATGGCTGGGATTTTTGATCAACTTACAAGGAAAGTCATCTCAGGCCAATGAAGGCAATTACACACTTGAGTGCACAAATAAGACATTGAGTGGGGTCGAATTTATCTCTCAGAGTAGAGAAAACGGAAGGTGAAGGAGTGTGTACAGCTATTAATGACTCTCAGATCAGTCGATTTGATGTTACTAGCTCAAGTGGTGCAATTGGTTCCTTGGGGAAGATTTCATTCCAGGGCCCTACAGAGGTTTTTAGTTCCTCACCAGCAAAACATCGGCATGAAGTAGCATTATTTGATTCCATTGCCTCTCCATTTAAGGAGGGAATGGGACTGGTGGAGAGAGGATGCCAATTTAAACAAGGGTGTACCTCTGTTAGTGACAAACTACATAAAAGTGACAACAGATGCAAGCCTAACAGGTTGGGGAGCTCACTGTCGAGGGCTGCTAGCTCAGGATATTTGGACAGGAATGGACAGAAATCGCAGTATAAATTTCTTGAAACTGAAGGCAGTTTGTTTGGCACTGTTGAAGTTTGCACAGGTAGTGAAGGATCGCCATGTGCAAATCTGGACAGACAGTATGACAGCAAGAGCCTACATTGTCAATCAGGGAGGTCTTCACTCAAAACTTCTAGTGAAGGAGGCAGACAAGTTCTGTTGGGCAGAAAAGAATTTGCAATCAATAACGGTGGTGTATTTGAGAGTGAAGTTGAACATCAGGACAGATTATCTGAGTCAACACAGTATACACCCAGGGAATGGACACTGAATTACACAATGTTTTTGAAAGTGAACAGAAAATTTGGTCCTTTTCAGATAGACTTGTTTGCCTTGGTAAGAAACTTGAGATTAAAAAGATTTTTTTCTATAGATGGAAGCAGGCATGCAGAGGCAACAAATGCATTGTCAATTCCATGGCCAAAGGGTCGACATTATGCATTTCTGCCAATAAAGATTATTCAAAAGGTGCTTCTGAAAGTACAGCAAGAACAGGTGGAAGTGGTTCTGATAGCACCACATTGGCCAAGGAGGCTGTAGTTTTCTCTGCTGAAGCAGCTGTCAGTAGGGGGGCCATGGAGATTGCTGGTTCAGAAAGATCTCCTGAGTCAAGGTCCAGTTTACCATCCGAATCCTCAGTGGGTGAATTTGATGGCCTGGGTCTTGACCAGAAGGCTTTAGAATTGCAGGAGTATTCTTGGGGAGTTGGGGACACAATATTGTCGTCGAGAAGAAAATCGACACAAAATATTTACAATATGACTTGGAAGTCATTTGAGAAATGGTGTGTGTTGAGCCAGTTAAGCTTGTTGGACATTAAAATCAAGCATGTTTTGGACTTTTTGTATGATGGGTTGCAGAAAGGCTTAAGGCCTAACACCTTAAAGAGACAAGTATCGGCATTGGCAGTTTATTTGCAGATGAAAGGTGTACCTTTGTCATCTCATATGCACGTTAAAAGGTTTCTGCGGGGAGCAACTATCTCTTCGTTCCCAACGAGACACAGATTTCCAAGTCAGGATCTGAATTTGGTCCTAGATGGTTTAACAAGGCCATCTTTTGAACTTTTCAAGGATGCTTGTCTACGTATCATGACCTTTAAAACAGCATTCCTGGTGGCAATAACATCTGTGAGGCATGTGGCTGAATTGGCGGCCTTATCCATAAATCCAAACTTGTGTAAGTTTGAGGAGGATAGGTTGACTTTGATCTTGGAGCCAATTTTTCTGCCTAAATGTGCTTGGAATAAGGGAGCACCAGATGTCATTTACTTGCCTAATTTCTGTCCTCAGTCTAAGCATGCTGAGGAAAAAAGGTGGCATACATTGGATGTCAAAAGAGCAGTGAGACTGTATATCAAAAGGACTGCTCAAGTAAGACGCACAGAGGCTTTGTTTGTCTCTTACAATCCAAAAACTTTGGGGCAAAGAGCATCTAAGACGGTAATTGGGAGATGGATCAAAACATGTATTTTTCAATGTTATGATTATGCTGGCATGTCTAGACCTGTGAATGTATGGCCACATTTGACTAGATCAATGGCAGCAAGTACTTCTTATTCAGTAACGTCATCATTACAAGATATTTGTTCAGTAGCTGGATTGACAGAGCCATCAACTTTCATTAAGCATTACAAGATTGATAAGTTTAAGTCAGCACAGGCAGCATTTGGGAGAACTGTGCTGCAGTTGGTGGTGAAAAAGTAAAGAGTGCCCGTCCAGGGTCTGGCTTGGGTAATTCCCAATCGTTGTGGATTTCTCCTCTGTGCCATCCCGAGAATGAGAGATTGGACTTGCTGTGAAGATTCATTCTGGGATGGCAGGAGGAGGAATCCACACCTACCCTGTGGGGGGGAAAAAGAGATTTTGGGGGATTATCAGTATTTCAGAAGAAAGGTGTGGTGAAGAAGTTAATGGCCTAAGTTACACATGGCTAGATAAGAAACTGTCAGTGGAGGAGGTATGCTCAACAGTAGTAACTGAAAGAATTTTAAATTTTGCCTTTTCCGGTTGGCACATGGGGATAAACCCAATCATTGTGGATTCTTCCTCCTGCCATCCCAGAATGAATATTCACGGTAAGTCCAATCTCTCATCTCTTCCACCAGGTTGCTCTTATGCCTTCTGTAGCCAGAATCATATTGATGCCATATGTTGCTGTAACTTGTTAAACCAGCACAAGTATATATATTTTTTTGTCACTGTAGAAATTAGTATCCAGTACATCCTAGCACAGCCTCACCTTGACAGCACTGGGATGCACCTGCCCAACCAACTGATGATTTAGGAGGGCAAGTAGGTCCCTAACAAGGAAGAGCATAGTCACTGGAGATCTGAGAAGGCAATAGCTTCTCCTTTTTCTTGGTTGTAAATATGCAGTCATATGTTCATGACCCCTTCCCCTGAACTTCTAACTGACTATGGTGTCTACCAGCACCATCAAGCCACATTATACAGTGGGCAGAAGGGGAAGCTCAATGGTATGAGTGAGTTGCTGATGGTGACTGACACTCTCCCAACATCTAATAGGTTTTCTGCCATAGTCTGCCTTCCTTTAAAACCATGAACTCTAGTTGCAGTCTTGGCTTCAAGGCTTCTAGCATTCACAGAATGGCATGAGGAATAATCCACTACGATTGGGTTAATCCCATGTGCAAACTGGTCCAGGCAGGAGTCCACAGTCTTTTCAGTTGTGGCAGTTAGGACCCCCTCCGTTCTCTGACAATTTTTTCTATCCTGCCAGATGAACCTGTCACGTTTTGCCTCTTCTCTGACAGCTAGCATAGTTAGGATATTTTTGATGAAAACATGGGAAAGAAGGCAAGAGAGGAGAAGAATGGAGAAAGGAAAGCTAAAGAGATAATTGCCCAGATGCCCACCAATCCATGAGGCTCTGAGAAAGAAAGAAAGAAAGAAAAAGAAAGAAAGAAAGAAAGATCAAATTAAAACTTTAACACTTGAGATGTCTGCCAATCTGTGAGGCCCTGAAGTTGATAAGAAGAGAAAACGAAAAAGTACACTCTCTAAGATGGTCACCAACCTGCACGTCCCTGAGGAAGAAAAAAAAGACAAAATCGAAAACCTTGACAACTCAGATGGCTGCCAATCCACAAGGCTCTGAACTTGATAAAATGAGAAATACACCTACTCAGGAGTCTAAGGAGGAGAGGAAGGAGGAATTAAGGAGATTTTTTTTTCTTTTCCCTAGTGAGTGTCACTGAGGACCTAAGAACTTCTTTTTGTAACAAACATGCAGAGGATATGGACAGAAAAGGTGGCGGTAAAGTGTAAACAGCAGTGATGTTGCTGCAAAAGCCAAAAAGGAAGAAAAAAGTGGTTATGTCAAAATTGGGTCCTGGGATGGCTTATGAGCCAGAGAAAGGTGCATTGAGAGCAGTTAGGTTTCTCTTGTATCTCATGATTCTAAGGAGACAGGAGGAGTTGCCAGGGAGTGAAGTTCTGCTTTTAGAGCAGAGGCAAAGGGAGTGGCTGTGTTACAACGTAGCTCTGCAGTGCGGGCATGCTTGGTACCTCGCCAGCAACCCAGAGTTTATGCAGTACTTTAAAGGGATGTTTAAAGAAGTATCTCAAATAAGAAAAAGAGACAGCAGCCTAGAATTTGTATAACCGTGTATGTTACACTGGTTGTATAGCCAGTTGAGCTTTTATCTCTTCTTCGTGGTCTCTGTGTCCAGAAGACACAAAAAGGGCAGAGAAAAAAGGTGGAGAAGGCAAGGTTGATGAAGACGAAGCTGACGAAGACAAGGAAAAAAGGGGGGGGGACAAGGAAAGGGTTAGAAGTCCTGAAAACTGGTCCAAAAATCACCAAATCCAATCCAATATCCAATAAGCAAAGTCCGAAATCCGAAAACCAAGTCAAAGCCAGAAAGAACGCATGTGAAAGAAAGCCAAGAACGCTACTAAACTCCAAACCTCCATATGCGACAGCGGACGAGAAAGAACTGAGGAGAGATCGTTGTTTGGTGGGCTGAGCATGCTCAGTGCAGGCAGGGGGGAGGGGTTCCTGCCAAGCTACTAAGCTCTAGAATTTTCCAAACAGTACCGCGCATGTGCAAAAACTCCTAGTGTGTGAGGGCACAGATGACCACTCGAAGAACCACAGTTACAGGTAAGTAACCCATTCTTTTCATTCCTATCTATCTATCTATCTATCTGTTATTTTATCAAAATTAAAACTAATAGTTAAGAATTAGATTACTTTAGTAGTTATTGTATCAGCTGTGTTTGATTTGGCCAAAAGAGAAGTATAAACAGGGGAAAATTGAAAATTAGAAAAAGATGAGTCCTGTATGCCTCTTCATAGAAACAAAAGCAAACAACACAACATAAATCATTCAGACATCCACTTCAGCAGAAATTTGATTGTTTTTAGGTTTCTAAAAATTAAATTAGTTGAGAGGGAGTCAGCATGGTTGCACATTAATAAGTCTCCCCGTGACTGCAGATTTGCGGATCAGAGGGCGAGCAGTGTGATTTAATTAGCACCAAAGAGACTGTGGCAAGTTAGTGACAGGTCTCCAAGTGTGGAACAGCTGCTTTTGAAAGAGACCTGGCAGTATTAAGTTTTTCCAAGATTTTGAGTCAGCATTTTCAGAGGATGAGTTGTGTGAGCTGAGCAGTGCCAAAGGAGCTGTGGCAAATGAGTGACCGATCTCCAAGCGTGGAGCAGAGTCACCATTGAAAGAGACTTGCCAATATTAAGCTACATGACTGCAAGTTTGCAGATCTCAGAGGACAAGCATCATGATATGATTAGTGATACAGACTTTGTGACAAGTGAGTGACAGCTCTCCAAGTCTGGAACAGAGTTGCTATCGGTGAGCACAACAGTCTGAAAGAGACTTGCTGGTATTAAGCTGCTATATGATGGCAAGTTTGCATGTGTCAGAGGGTGAGCAGCACAATCTAATTGGTGCTAAGAATGTGGCACGTGAGCAACAGGTCTCTAAGTTCAGAGCAGAGTCAGTGTCAATAAAATATTTGATAGCTCCAGTGAGAGTGATTTGGAGGGTTGATCTCTGCAAAAGCGGGCATCATCAGGTAAGATGAATGAAGAAACTCATGAGCAGAGCGGTAGGTTTAGAAAAGGAAAAACAGTAAGCAGAAGTTGGAATTTAAGAGCCGACCAAGTAGATATCTTCAGAGTGGCAAGGGGTCTGGAGAACTTGAAAGCTCAGTTGTGATCTCCAGTCATCATTTTGAGCAGTCACATCCCACCCACAAGGGAGGAATAGAATCAAAAAAGGTAAATGCCCAATCAGGGACTGCCAAGACTTCAAGCATGCAGCTGCATGCAGTGGTTGGTGGTCAGGATGTGTCAGTAGATCAGACAGTGTTAGCCATGGAGGTGGGAAGACCTCCTTTAAACATGAACACACAAAAACAGTTAATAATGTAAGAGACATGTCTGTTAGTGCACAACAATGCAAAAGGCAGGGAAGCATGAGCACCTTAGCTGAACCAAGCCAGGCAATACAAGTTAACCATCCCAGTATTGCAGCACAATAACAAGAGGTTATACAAGCAATTTAGGGCTGAAGTACAACAGGACTTCAGGCAACGTTGCACAGTGAGTTTATTACATGCAATGAATTTCTCTGAAGTGAACAACTAAATACTTGATTAACTGAAAAATGCATTGAATTCACTGGGGCAAATTGATGCTTGAAATCCATTAATTAAATTAAATGCTCATAATTTAGGAGTGAATTATACAACTGGTACCAATTCTGCCTCTTAATCTAATATAATTTCTCATTTTAATACTAATGGAGATAATACTGTTAATAAATACATTATTACAAACACAAACTGTTGAAACTAAGAAACAAAGGAAAGAGAATGTGGCCATTGCTTTGCTACTAAAATTGTAAGGTGCATGCAGAGAGCCACAGTAGGGAGAATTAGACTACCAATAACATTTTCCATATTGGAAATGCTATCTGATTATGAAGTGGATGAGGAGTGATGAAGCAGTAAATCTGTTCAAGATTTGGGAGAAAGAAACAAGAAAGGAGAGTACTAAGTTTTGTTTAAAAACATAAAGGGTGTTAAATGACATTAGGTTTGAATGAAAATGAGGATACTGATCAGGACTCTTAAAAGAGCCAACAAAAAACTAGCAATTTGGCCACAATAATGCAACAAGCAGACCCTAAACTGTCAGTTCCCTCACACAGAAATATTCAAAACTTGCTCAATTCTGAATGAGTAAATTCACAAAATAATACATAGGTCATTAGCTGTGACTATGGAATGGTTATTGAAGCCATTTTGGCTTCCAGGGGGCAGTCAAAATAATTATAACATGGCACAGAAGAAGTCTGAGAGATGGTGCAGTTCAAAATGGCTGCAGATGGTCAAGCATGTTTTGCAGTTTCTACAAGATGGTCTATAGAAGGGACAGAGAACCTAACGCTTTGAGCAGCAAGTGTCGAGGTTAGCAGTGGCACTAAGATCTGAGGGTATCCCGTTGTCTGCTCATCCACATATGAAGGGATTTCTAAAGAGTGTGACTATTTCTACTTTCCCAGTGAAGCACAGGTTCCCTAGCTGGGATATGAACTTGGTTCTGAACAGTCTAACAAAGTCACTATTTGAACTAATCAGAGAGGCTTATTTGAGAATGCCAACCATCAAAACAGCTATTACTGTTGCAATAACAGCAAAGCAAATATTTTAATTGGCAGCATTGTCAATAAATCCAAATCTGTGCCATTTTGAACCAGACAGGTTAACATTAATACTGGATCCATCATTTCTGCCAAAATGTGCATAGAACAAAGGGACTCCTGATATTATTTACTTGCCAAACTTTGGTCATCAGCCAAAACACTGTGGAAAAGAGATGGCATACCCTTGATGTCTAGAGGACTGTCAAGTTGTATATTAAAGAACTGCACAACTGAGATGCACTGAGGCTCTATTTGTTTCTTACAATCTTAGAACTTGGACTTCAAAGACAGTGATTAGAGATGGATTACGGAATTTGTTTCCCAAGGGTATGATTATGATGGCAAGCCCAGACTCAAAAGTATAGGGCTTCATTCAGCAAGATCGATGGCAACTAGTGCAGTATATGCTGTAACTTCATCTTTAGAAGACATATGTAATGCTGCAGGACAGAACTGTCCATTTTTTTTGAGCCATTATATATCGGTTAAATATAAATCAGTGCAGGCAGTTTTTGGTAGGACAGTGTTGCAGTCTGTGTTAAAGAAATAGCAAGAATCCTACCCAGGGTATGGCTTGAGTACCTCCCAGTCATAGTGGATTACTCCTGCGTGCCATCCTGAGAATGAGAAATTGTACTTCTTCTTCATGGTCTCTGTGCCTCACACACTGGGATCTTCATGCATGTGCAGTAGCGTTCAGAAAGTTATAGAGCTAAGCAGCTTGGCAGGAACCCCTCCCCCTGCTTGTACTGAGCATGCTCAGCCCGCCAAGCTAATGGTCCCTCCTCAGTTTTCTTTCGTCCGCCGGCGTGTTCGCAGTGAATGGAAGGTTCTCCAGCTTTAGCAGCTTCTTCGTGGTATTTTCTTCGTTTCTTCTTCAGACTTCTTTTCGTGAGAATCCCTTCTATATTCTTATATCTTCTTTGTTTAAACTTTGTGTTTCCTGTGGTCGTAAAGTTTCCCTCTCCGACAGGCACTCTGAGTGCCTTTTTTACCTTGGGGAAGCCCATAACATACAGGCCTGCCCTGTTTGTAAAGAATTTACGGCGCAGACCCCGAAAAATAGGTTGTCCAGGCTAAAGTCCCACTGTTGGGAACAGTCTTTAAAAATCAAGGAGCAGGTGGCTGAAAATACCACCCTCTTTACTTGCATGGCTTCCCGTTTCTCGTCAGCGGTGCGACCATCGACCACACCCTTGTTGGTATCGACAGCTGCGATACCAATGGTAACAGTACCGGGCTCGGTACCGTCCTCTTTGCCTCCGGTCTCTGCCTTGCCGCATATTTCGAAGCTTTCCAGGACACCAGTTACCTCTTACAGCAGCCCAGTGGAAGCAGCCTTTTTCTTTGGATCCTTTGATGACCACTCAAAGAACCACAGTTACAGGTAAGCAACCTGTTCTTACTGCAAAGATTCATTCTGGTGTGGCAGAAGGAGGAATCCACACCCACCCAGAAGACAAAGAAGAGGAGGGGGAGTTGTCAAGTGATAGACAAGAGTAGGTTACATATGGCTAAATAATAAAATGTCAGGGAAGGGAGGGGGTCCTAACTGCCATAGCTGAAATGAATGTAGACTCCTGCCTTTACCAGTTGGCATGCAAGATTAACCCAATCATAGTAGATTCCTCCTCCTGCTATTCCTGAATGAACCTCCATGCTAGGTCCAATTTCTCATTCACAAAGCAACACCTATACAGTGTTCCTTTCTAAACACCTATGGCATGTGCATTTTCCGATATATCCCTTTGGCCCCTTTCATCCCGGTCATTTATAGCTCTTTGCTGTGTGTGAAGAAGACAATCAAGTTGGAACAGGCTAGGCAGTTACTTGTCTCTGGGGATAACAGTGGTTAGGTACTAACCTGCAACATTTCACTCCTTTGATTTCACAACACGTCTTTGTTTGACCATGATTATAAAGAAGCGTCTTCTCAACTTTTGAGAAAGAGAGTCGCCAAATATTATCTAGGTTTAAAAAAATGATTGAAATATTGATCTCAGACATAAAAGTACTTATTTTAAAATATTTGACAAAATGTGTTCTTGTTTTTGTTTTTTAACAGTTAATGAGTAACATATTATCCAATCCTTTAAAGCAGTGATAGGCCACATGTGCCACCAACTCCAGCTATTTTTCCACCACCAGGTTTGGATCCCACCACCAAAATCCCAACAGTTCTCAGAAGAAAGATGACTCTGTAGAGAGGGTCACTCACAGCATAGTGTGCATGTTATTTCAAAATAGGTTGTCAGGTATGGGATTCTGCTGGTGAAAAGAGCACACACTTCCAGAAACCAATATTTTGCAGCAAAATTGCTATGATTTTGATTGTGGCATAATTAGTAGTTGCAGTGACTTCTCTAAAGCAGCCTCTCATCCCTGAGAAATCTCCCCATCCTGCATTAAAAACATTCCGTAAACAAGCAACTCAAAAAAGCATGCTTTCACAGTGGAAAGGAACAAGTGCTATCCAGCTACTGGCCTCATGATTTCAATCCTACACAGATACCTTAAGCAAGGGCTAAATTTCAAATGACATCCTACAGAAATATATTAGCCTTGGATTAAGTTATAAAGCCTAGTCATGCATTTTCCCCTCTTGCACAATAAATCTAGGATGACTCTAACTCCCACAATGCAATTTATGCTGTGTGGGTCAGTCCTATCATGAGGACTAGCTTACTAAGCTAATTTCTACCGTTAGTGTCTTTACACATTTCTTTCACAAGGAATAGAATGAGGGATTCTAGATATTTTATTCAGTTAAACTGCTAGGTTCAGTAGCAGGAATGACCTAGTACAGCAACCTCTTCAGTTACTCTTAACATTACACAACAGCTGAAAAATCAGGCACAGTGACTAGCTTTGTCTGCTTTGGCCCCTTCTTTCTCTGGCTCTGCGTAAGCATCTTCATCCCACTGTGTGAAATACATGTGTGTCAGAAAGAGAGACTGAGCTGCAGAGGAGGCTGGCTGTGATTTAAATCTGAAACACTTTGTACTTGTGTATGACAAAGTTTATACAGTGCACCAGACAACATCAAAGATAATGGGATTTATTTTTAGTACCTGTAAAGCATCCTCCATCTTTAACATTTTTGGGCACGAGGTAGAGTGGTTCAAACTGCAAGGATCTCTTTACTTTTGTTCCTAGCCACCTTTCAATGCCTACCCCATCCTCTGTACTGAAGCACAACCTGCGATGGTGAAATTCCAAACCAAGAGTGATATCTACTGATATAACAGAGGGAGGAGTTCCAATGAGAAGGGTTACTGCTGGACATCCAGGCCTCTTTTTTTCTACAGAAACTTCCATATCTGTTAATAGTAAAAAAGGAGAAGGACAATGAAAGGAAGGGAAAAAAACTACTATTTGAAAACCCAATAGCATATATTGTAGTTTCCATTGGTTGTTTCTTTAAAGCTTGAACAAACTGCAGAAAGTCAATTCAGAAAGAAATGTTTAATATATCTTGGTATCAATACAAATGTTGTACATAAGGAATAACTCATGGAACATACAAGATCAAGGTTGCTTTGGCTAGGACTTATCGCATGACATGGTTTCTCTTATGTTGTTCTAGTGAGAGACCATTTGAAAAGTGTTATTAACACAAATAAATCCATTAATGACAAACCTGCTCCCTCCTTGACATGACATCCCTTTAAATATTTGAAGGGATGTCATACTGAGGAGGGAGCAGGCTTGTTTTCTACTGCTCCAGAGACTAGGACAAAGAGCAATGGATTCCAGCTGCAGGAAAGGAGATTCTACCTGAGCTTCAGGAAGAACTTGACAGTCAGAGCTGTCTGGCAGTAGAATATGCTGCCTTGAAGTGTGGTGGAGTCTCCTTCTTTGGAGGCTTTTAAACAGAGGCTGGATGGCCATCTGTTGGGAGAGCTTTGATGTGTGTTCCTGCATGGCACAGGGTTGGACTGGATGGCCTCTGTGGTCTCTTCCAGCTCTATGATTCTATCCTTTATAAAAGAAACATTTTCCAAATGGAAAACGAATGAAGTAATATGCTAAGTCCCAGCTGAAGACACTACTGCCAGGCTGTAATTGCAATTTACTCATCCAGTATGATAAACTCCATAACCATACCAGTGATTAACACATCCTGAAAAAGGCAATGTAGTAGTGACAGTAAAGCAATTTTGCTCTTTCTCTTGCAGCAGAAAATCTGAGTCCAATGTAAACACGGTTAAAAAAACCGCCCTTAAACCAAAGGCCTTTCTAGTCCAGCATTATGTATTGGTCAACTGGCCAAATGGTTGCCAATGAGAAGGCAACAAGCAGGAGCATATTGGCACCAAAACAACTGGCATAGGAAGTGACACATATTCATCCTGCCTAGTAGCACGTGATAGCTCTATTCTGTAAGAATTTTCCTAATTCTCTTTTTAACCTCATCAAACTGAAAAACATCAATACATTTTATGACTGTGAATTCTGTAGCTGAACTAAGTGCTATAGGAAGACATATTTCCTTTCATCTATCTACAGTCTTTCATCACTCAGCTTCACTGGAAGACTCCAAGTTTTAGTATTATGAAAGAAAGAAAACTGTATCATCTACTTTCTTTACACCCTGCATAATTTTGCACTCTTCTGTCATGTTTCCTCTTACTTATTTTTCTCTGCTAAAGAGACCAAATGTTGTAACCTTTTCTCCTAAAAAGATTGCTTCAGACCCTTGGTAATTCTGTTTACCATTTTCTGCACCTTTTCCAGCACCACTGTAGCCTTTTTCAGGTGCAGTGAGCAGAACTCAGCACAGTATGACAAGTGTGCTCATGCTATTGATTTATGTAAGGACAGTATGGCAATTTTACTTTTTAAAAATTTTCTAATTATATTCAACCCAGAATGTGCCTTTTTTTTTTACAATATCTACATACTAGGTCAACATTTTCACCAAGTTCTCTGTCACTGCTCTGAGATCCCTTTCTTGGTCAGTCCCTGCCCTTCAGTGTGTACATGAAATCGGGATTTTTTGTCACTGTATACATCACTATATTTTTGCTTATAATGAATCTCATTTGCCATTTTAAGGTCCATTTCCCTGAATTTGGAGAGAGATTCTTTTGGAGTTCTTTGCATTATCTTTTTGTTTTACGAAACCTAAATAAATCAGCAAACACAGCCTCACCTTATCTGCCTAATGGATTTTGTTCTATGGGACTAAAATGGATGAATGTATGTCAAAAATTACTAATTGAATACAGATAAAGTTTTACCAGTTCCAAATTTTCCAGAAAAGTAACATCACTACTTCTGCTTAGGTTCTACTGATTTCAGTGCAGCTGGACAATTTCTTTGTGTGTCCATCCTTTTGGAAAAATCTTATTTCCGAAGAGGCAGGAGATAATTTTAAATAATGAGTGCTTTGTATTTACCTTCTATTTTCTTCACTTCTTCTATTATAATGGACCTTAGTCTTGAAAGCATAAGGCAAGATGACAGTCGTTCACCATCACAAAAATTCTTTAGTGTTTTGTTGGCAGGATCTCTTTTCAGCTTCACATAATAAAAAGCACCAGAAGCAGCACCAGCTTCACAGGGCTCCTCCAGCTCAAGTCTTACCTTTGGAACTTTAAGCATAATATCAAACTCATTTGGGTTACATATCTGTAAGCCAGACAAATACAAATAGAGTGAGTTAAATCCCATCAAGGCACAAAGTGGCAGACAAAGGCACCAGGGGAAAAAACCCACAACAATATGGTTGGGAATACAGTTTTGTTAGCATTTGTACTAGCATAACATATTGACAGTTCTATCTGGACGTGGCCTGTTGTTTATGCTCTCAGTAACACACACATATTCTGTAATACACAGAACTTTCTGTTCTATTTTTGTATGCCATTTATATTTTGTATTTTGCATGCCATTTATATTTCCCAGGGCTTAAATTTCACAAACTTTAACCCAAATCAATGCTCAGCTTGTAACACTAGCTACTGACAGATTATCATGTGTTAAGTTGGCTGCTTTGTAGTACCATGAGCAAAGCAGGTGGCGGTTCATCAAGAAGAATTAGTGACCGAAGCAGCCAAATGTGCCAAAAGCTAATGGGAAGTTAAACAGAATCAGACAAGTTATTCCCTTTTCTTTCAAACAGGGCTCATCTAGGGGAATGCCCTAAGACCATTTCTTAAAAAAAAATTAAAAAAATCAGAAAGCTCTCCCCTCACAAAAAGAAAGACAGCAGCAAAAATGGCAGCCTTATGTTTTATTCTCTGTCCAAACACTTTTGAAAGCCTGAAAAATGTCAGAGCATGGCATGGTACTCTGTATTTGCACTATTAAGTCAACAAAAGAGCATCCTGTTATCTCAAAGTACCTGTTCCTGCTTCGGTACTCTATGAGCAGCACATATTCCAGCTAGAGAGAAATTATAGTTCTCTTCCTATGAGCTAAGACATTAACAGCTAGAGATCTATACCTATGAGCCTAAATATACAGAATAACTAGAAAATACTGATTGGCAACTCCTAACATTCAGGCTGTACATGGCACCCAAACAAGCAGGGATTCCAAAACCTCCTCCCCAGAGTTGTACCCCCTCGCTCAAACCACTACACCAGGCTGGCTCTCATAACCACATTAGTGCCCATCCAATATGACGTTCACAGATTGCCTCCCCTCAGCTGGACGGCAGGGATGAGGCGCAGCCGTGGCCCTTCCCTCCTTACCTTGACACGCTCGTAGTAGCTGCCTGACCCCAAGACTTCTATCGAGCTGAAGCAGGGAATCTTTTTGATCGCCGCTACCAACCTATCTCTGACGTTGTTAACGCGCTGGGCGGCCACTGACCGCTCCTCTTGGGCTAGTTTGAGTTTTTCCAAGACCTGTCTCAGGATCTGAGACTCTGACTGGGGAGCCGCGCGGGGGGGCCGCCTCCTCACCCCGTTCCCCCCACTCGCCCTCGGGGCTGGCCCTCGGGGGAGCACAGTCCTTGGCGGCGGCGGCCCCTTCTGCCACCCCCGGCCCCTTCCCTCTGGGGACGCACCGCTCTTCCTCCCCTTCCCGCTTCCTCCTCGTAGAGCGCTTCCTCCCTTTGGAGCCGCCCTGCTTCTCCGACAAGCCCTCTTCGTCCTCCTCCTTCGGGCTCCCGCTTCTCCCTTTCCCACCAGCAGCAGCTGGGGCCATTTCTTTCCCCGGCGGATGGGGTGCCTCCGCGACGGGAGGAGGGTTCGCCTTCTGGCCGGCGGGTCTTTTTCTGACGGCACCGCTCGCCCTCCCATCGCCAGGCCCGTCTTCCCCGGGGCGCGCCCCTCCTTCACGCGGGCAGCCCTCTCCTTCTCCGCGGGGTCAGCCGGCGCCCCGGCGGGCTCGGCTTCCCGTGGCTCTTTGTTCTTCAGGGAAGCTTTCCTCCCGCCGGGCACGGCGCCTTCTTTCCCCGCCTGGGGACGTCCTTTTCTCTCGGGCGAGGGCGACACGGCGTTGCCTTCCGCAGGGCGCTCCGCGGCTGGGCGCCTTTTGGCTTCCCCGTTGCCTTCCGCGGCTTTTCGCCTGGCGGCGGCGGCGGCACGTGCTGCTGCTGCTGCCGCCCCTCTTGCCGTCGGGGCTGCCTCCTTCTTCTTCCGCTGAGGAGGAGCAGGCTCGCTCCCCCCGCTTTTGCTCCGTCCAACTGCCTGTCGCTCCAGAGGCTCCATCTCTTCCCGCCAGAAAAAAACAAATGCAGTCAGAGTCCCCAAATGCCGGAACTGCCTCTGCCCGCCCTGGATATAAACCCGCTTGGCGCGTGGGTGGGCTCCCCCCGCCGCCGGAGAAACGAAACTGTTCTGGAGACCTGGGAAGGCGGGAAACACCAGCGCGGTCGGCGGCTCGCCTTCCTCAACCAGGAGTTTCGCTTTGGCCGAGGCGGATTTACTCGGGGGCACGAGGAGAGTCCAGACTGACTTTGGCATGTTTGGCTCCGACTGGGTCTCTGGAGACCGCCGGTCGCACAGCTACACCGGCCATTCCCCTTCGGAGCCTTGATCTAGGACTCTGGAGACCGGGGTTCGGGTCCCCGCGCAGCCAGGGAAACGTGCCCCCGGGTGACCTTGGGCAAGTCACACTCTCTCAGCCTCAGAGGGTGGCAAAGGCAAGCCCCCCCTGGACAAATGCTGCTCTTGGGAATTAGCGTTCCCCAAGGTGTTGGGAGGGGGGAGAAAGGATGCCAGAATTTTCCAACAATTGCCAGGAAAACCCCGGAATAGGTTCGCCTTAGCGTTGCCTTAAGTTGGAAACAACTTGAAGGCACACAACAACAACAAGTGATCCGGGGGAAATGTCCCACCCTCCAGTGAGCCCCTCGTTACTGCTTCTTCACGCTCCATCTAGACGCCATAGTGGAATCTTGGGACATTTCTGCACTAAACGGTTATAATGCTATTATTCTACTTTTAATATCCTATGGAGTCCTGGGGTTTGTAGCCTCCTAAACTGCAAAGCCCAGGATTCCATAGGATGTTGAAAGTGGAATAACAGCACTATAATAGTCTAGTGCGGAAATGGCCTTGGAGTGGGGAAGGGGGACACCCCGTTTAGAAGTGGAGGGCGCCGTGGCTGTCGCACCTTCGCCCCAACCATGTGCCACGCAGCCCTGCCTGGCAAATCACAGCCACTCAGCAGAAGAAAAGAGGGCATGTTCTCAACAATCCTTCCAGACCAATTCGATACACAGGCCCTCCAGTGTCAGTCCCAGTGGGATTTACAATGATACATCCTCCCAAATGAGTGTTCGCGGACATAGGAGCCCAACCTTCCTTGTCTTCTGGAGAGAAATAAAGACATCATTTAGCAGCAGCAGCAGCAAAAACCTGCTGCGAGCCATCTAGCATTCCAGCGACAAATAGTAAATGCAAATCTGCTTTTCTGGTTACAGTGCAGGTTGTTTGTTCATCAGAACAGGGATGAAGTCAAGTTTTCAGTAGGATGAAGTCTAAATCGCTGTCAAAATCTCCCTGCGTCTGCTTTTTGTACCATCTCGCGCAATAGATCAAACCAATGATCAATTCATCAAAAGCATGCACATTTTTTCTAATATCTTAGTTTGTTGTAATAAATGACACCACCCTCTCTCTTTTTTTTTTTGGGCAGAACTGAGTTTCATAAGGAAAGAAAATGTCCTTTTACAGAATATGTTTGGTCTAAAAGCTGACCACTACCTAAAAGTTTATAATTCCTTCATTCGCTCATTTAAAAATCAATCAATCAATCAGAAGCTTTCTTCTTGAAAGCCAGAGCTGGCTTTTTTTTCCATTTTTTTTTTTAATAGGCATGGCTGTGGCATGCTTAAAGCAAGTGAAGTGTTTCCCATCAGTGTATATCGACGCCACGAAACTGGGGTTACTGACTGTTTACTTGTCACCCAGCTACTAACACAGACCTAACAGGGAAAGGTCTAACCACATGGGTTGGGACAGCACCACTGTGCCTTTACTACAGACACACGGAACAAATAAATTCAATGAGTAATTTTCCACATTATTTACATTGCCCTGTTTAAGACAATCTGCACACATGGAATGCCTGTCTGCCACGAAAGTGAAAACAAAAGCATTGCAAGGAAAAGCCAAGGGGCAATCCTGTTTTCAGTTGTTGGAAATCAAAGTTTGTAATGTAACTACCCTAGTATGATTTGATTTTTTAAAAACTTGTTTAAAATGTATTCTGTTTTAGCTTATATTGTAAGGTATTTTGAGTCCAATTTTGGAAGAAAGGCAGGATATTATGGTGGACGTGCAGTTTTGGGTCAGCCCAGATGACCTCTGGGTGTGAGGGAAAAGCAGTTAATTTCCTCTGCAATTGAAGTCCCTCTGTGTTTGAAGGAGACAAAGGAACTTTGTATCATGGAATGTTATCAGTTTGGCTTACATGCTAGCTCTTGGCAGCGTTACAGAAGATTTGCAACATTTTGTAGGCACTGGTGGGAACTCATCAGTTTCTTGTCTTAAACATGTGATGTATTTGCACTGAAATGTATAAATTGCTTTGAATGTAAAGGGGCAGGGCTCAGTCTTTGGGGAATGACCCCACTGAGACAATAAAATCTTTTTTCCTAAAACAGTGGGTCTCTGTCTTGGTTTTGCTACAATATAAATAAAATAAATTTCCAGTAGGGGGGACAAAACATAGCACTCTACCAATAGGAAAGCAGCTGGAGCCAAGGGCAATTGGACAAATGGTTGACAGACATCCGAAGTTGTATACCCCTGCTCCCTTCCCCAGTTCTCTGATTTTAGGTCCTACCCTTCCCTGGGTACTTCTCCTTTGAGGAAACAGCAACACTTCTAGCTGCAACAAAGCATGAACAAAAAAAAAACGGGGAGGACTACAGGTATACCTTAGTTATACAAATAGATGTGTTCTTGGGCATTATTACTTCTTTAACTGAAAATTAGTACCAGAGGTAGAAATAACATGGAAAAGATAGCAACAAGTTTCTACAGTGTACACACTGTTTTTCAGCATTTTTTTCTAAATTCAAAACTAATAATATGTGAAATTAAACAACCTGATCAGGCAAGCCTTGTGCAAGTAAGCAAAAACATTCTGAACCTTTTGGAGGCCACTTGAAAGCTTCTACCCAAGTGCATCCAGGATGACTTTTTCTTTTCTTTTATCAGACTTAATTTTTATTATGATTTCCATTTTGGTGGCCAAACGGGAGCCAAGCAGCTGACTCAAGCAAGAGAGAAGGCAGCCCTTCAAGGAGAATTGTAACTAAATCATTTAATAATCACTGACAACCAGCATGGCACAGCTGAGAAGCAACTCTCCCAGTCTTCCTAGTGAATTGTTCCCATGGGAGGCCGCTCAAGAAAGGAAGATGAACTAATGACCTACAGTTGAAGGAATGAAAGCTCTCCAGGCAGACCTCATCCTCTGTTTCTTCCTTCTCAGCCAAGGAGAGGCACCACAGGATTCATTTTGGAAAGGACAGCTGTTTCTTCAGTCCTTCAAATCCACTGCAGTCTACTCTGGAACAGGCAGCTTGGGAAGGATGGAGCTACGCAGCAGAGTAATAGATGGGGCAGAAGAGACCATCCTGACTGCAAACGCAAGTTTAGCCCCCAGCCTCTGAAGCTGCAGCTACTCCATTGACTATCTCTCCTGGGGCCTTCTGCTTGGTCTCCAACTGTCTCTTTGCAGAATTAGACCCAGGAGCTGCCTTTCCTTACACAGCTGTGTTTCCTTTGGGTAGAAAGGTAGGGCAGAACTGTTCCAACAGCCTCTCCCAGGGCACAAGAGACCATCCTTTCTGCAAGTTTAGCCCCCAGACTCCGAAGCTGCAGCCACTTCATTGACTATCTCTCCTAGGGCCTTCTGCTTGGCGTCTAACTGCCTTCTTGCAGAATTAGACCTAGGAGCGGCCTTTTCACACCCAGCTGTGTTTCTTTTGGGTATAAAGGCAGGGCAGAACTGTTCCAATAGCCTCTCCCAGGGCAAAAGAGTCCATCTTGTCTGCAAGTTTAGCCCCTAGCCTCTGAAGTTGCAGCCACTCCAGTGACTACTTCTCCTGGGGCCTCTAACTGCTTCTCTGCAGTCTTAGGCTCAGACCCCCAGTAAGGAAAATTCAAGAATTGCAATCCAATAGACAACTGATAACTTAGGCCTTATTATAAATTGGGGTTAATTCATTTTCCTTGCAACCAATCTGTTCCTTTTATGGTTATAGTGTGAGGGAGTGAGGGCTAGCTACTGTGCTGGGAAGGATTTCTTGTAAAAAGGGCACTGTAGGTTGGTAGCTTATTTATTTGATTTTAATTCGGGGATCCCCCTTTGCCGGTGCTTTATTTATTTAGTTCATTCCCTCATTTTGTTTGTCCGTGGGTTAAAATTTTGTAGTTCCACCCAAATTGGTTGAAGTTGCCAACTTAAGGGAAAGTCTTAAGAAGTAATCTGGCAAAATACTTAATCCTCTAGTGCCTGAGACACTATATCCCTTGCTTGCTAAGTTCTGTTTCTGATTGGGTGTAGCTGCCCTCCAGATTTCAATACATTTTTTGGTATAATTACCAGTTGAGGGATGGTTGTGGGTCCAGTGTAGATTAAAGGAAGTCGACCTGTTACCCTGAAAATTAGGGGTCCCGTGAGGGGTGCCCGGCTTTGCCAATTAAAATACTGAAGGTGGGGAAATTAAACTCAGAGCACTGTTTTTGCTAGCGAGAGGCAGGGTAACGTAGCGAGATCTTTTACCCTATGTATACAGCGGTGGGTTAGAGAGTGGCTAGACAAGGTTTTAAAATAATGAACAATTCTTTATTAAACAGGAACACAGAAGACAAACACAAACTAACTAACTGGAAAAGAAAGAGAGTTGCAAGGGAAGGCAATACGACCTGTTCCGTAGTCCTGGGGAGAAGTTGGAGATTCGGGGAAGAAAGCTCAGCGTGGGGGCACTGAGGGGAGTCCTTTAAACACACCAGCAGCAGGGCAGGATGGCAGTCAAAGGTGATCCGAGGATCGGTTAGAAATGAAGGGTTTTTATAGGGAAGATTGTGCCTTTCGGCTATGGCAGTCCCAAAGGAGGACAAAAGAGGTTTCGGTGCTGGACAAAAAGATTTGGTGAGGTCAGGTTTAACGTGATGGGATTTGCACGTAGAGGCAATACCTTTGGCCGAGAGGTTGATGGCCCAACTCACAAGGGTAATTTGACTGGAAGCCACATGGCTATTGAGGAGTCTGAGGCAGGAAGTTCCCTAAAGCTTCGGGCGAGTTTTGGGTTGCTGGCTATAAAGAGAAATGGAATGTAAACCATTAACGGCTGCTCTCTGTCCGTGCTTATCCGGAGAACTTTGCGAACACGTGAGATGAGGTAATCGCAACCAGTCCAGCTAAGGCCAAATTAAATGATATCAAAAGGGATATCTGGGGGTCCTCACCGGGGGTGCCATAGCGGAAATAACAGACCCAGAGCAGAGTTCACCCCCTAGATATAAATAGCTCCATATAGACGATTTTTTAAACTCTTGTGCTACAACAGGCACTAATGGAGCAACCCAGGATACATTGCTGATAGAGGAATTGTCACCCCAATTTAAGTTAAATTTTGATGTTTCAGCTACATTTGCATCCTACGATCTGTTTAATGCAGACAACAGAAGCCCAAGTTTGAATGGCAGAACTGATTTATATAGCCCTGAAGGGGTCTTAAATTTACAGGAAAAGTTGACAGAGAAAATGCCTCCCCCTATCTTGGATGGTTCCCTCAGTAATAATTCCCTGGATATACTTTCCAAACACAGTTTTCTGACCTCTAAGTCAGTCTCTAAAATTCTTCAGGAGATTCATGGCTTAAAAAAAACGGTCGCAGGCCTCAAAGCAGAACTTGGGCTGGTGGCGGAATTAATTAGTCAAGGAATACTAGCGGTAAACAAAGGATTGGCAGCCACAGAAGCAGCAGATAATACCACTCCTTCTGAGTTCGAAACAGATGAACTATCTGCATGTTTGAAAGAGATTACTCCTCTGTTCTTCTTCGTGGTCTCTGTGCCTTCATACACTAGGAGCTTTAGCGCCTGCGCGGTAGCGTTCGGAAACTTCTAGAGCTTGTTCGCTTGGCGGGAACCCCTCCCCCACGCCGGTACTGCGCATGCTCCTCCCGCCGAGCAACGGTCTCTCCTCAGTTCTTTCTCGTCCGCCGCCGCGTACGGAAGGTTCTTTAGTTTGTTCCTCTCACGTCGTGCTTGGCTTGCTGTTTTTTCACGGTTTTACGGACTTTCGGACTGTCTTTGACCTCTCTTTCGGACTCCCCCTTCGGTTTTTTCGTCTTTTTGGATTTCGGAGTTTGGCGTTTCTTCGTCTTATGTCCGCGCTCTTTAAGAAGTGCGTGTCCTGCGGCCGCAAGGTTGCCCTCAACGACGGCCATAAGGAGTGTCTCTTCTGTTTGGGCGAGTCCCACAACATCCGGACTTGCCCAATTTGCAGGGATTTTACTCCCCAAACTCTCCGCAACCGCTCCGCGAGACTCAAATCTTATTGTTGGGAACAATCTCTGCGGGCGATAGACGAGACCTCCACTTCCAAGATGGCCGACAAGAAGACGACCACGCCATCGACGGTATCGGCGGCTGCCGTTCCGTCCACCTCGTCGGTATCGGGCTCGGTGCCGGCGAAAACGCCGATCTCGGCGCTACCGAGGATCCCGAAGCTGTCGGCGGCTGCCAAGTCAGCAAAAGGATCCTCGACGGCGAGGAAGGCTGAGGCTCCCCTTACGGAGACGCCTGCAAAAAAGCGCCCTGCTCCGGACGGAGGCAAGGGCAAGGAGAAGGAGAAGAAGAAGGAGAAGAAGGAAAGGAAGCGCTCCCCGGCTGGGGACGTTCAACCTCCTACTCCTCCTCCTACTCAGCAGCCTTCCAAAGGGCGAGGCGAGTCCGTCGACCTCTCGGAGGATGAGATCGAGGACGTTCCCCAACAGCGCCCGGACTCGCCTGTGGCAGACCCTCCAACCCTGGTGGAGGAGCACCACCGCCCTCTTAGCCGTCGCAGGTCGGCCGACCTGCAGCAGAGAGAGCCCTCTGCTTCTCCGGAGCGGCGTTCGACCTCCTTCAGGTCCCGGTCCCGCTCTTCCGAGCGTCCGGTGGTCTCGCCGCCTCCGAGGGAGACAAGAGAGGAACAACCTCGCTCGTCTGCCTCCAGATACACCTCGGCGTCCTACGTGGCCAGGTACGCGAGGGAATCTGAATGGAGAGAGCGCCCGGCCTCCTATCGGTCGCATTCGCCATCGTACCGGGATCAGTACCATCGTGGCCCGAGTCGCTGGGAGACCTTCCGGAGGTCCCGGTCACCTCGTCGACAGCGCGAATCGCGCTCGCCTAGAGGGGACGAGGCTCGGCACCGTCGACGCCGAAGCCGATCTCCGTCGGACCGCCGCTCCTTCAGCCGCTCTCCCTCCCCTCGATATCATAGGGCGAGGGAGCCTTCACCACGGTATCGGGCGATATCGCCACCTCCTAGGGTCACGGCAACGGCGACGCGCCCTACGGAGTCGGTGGTGACTGAGCGGGCTACGACGACGTCAGCCTGCCAGACTACCCCGGTCACCACCAAGAGGGTGAAGTCAGTAGTCAGCCATCCCAAGCGGGACGCTGCTGCTACCACCGCCCCGGCTGCGGAGAAGCCTAGGAAGGCAACACCTGCGGCAACTACGAAGGAGCCGGAAAGCGAGCGGCGAGAGGACTCACCGAGCTCGGAGTCGTACGACTCGAGTGCGGAGTCAGAGGTGTCTGAGGCGGCCTCCCAGGAGTCTCCTCCGTTGGGATTCGGGGACCCGATCCCAGATTCTGCTCCAGAGGACGTCCACCAGTTCTCTGCGATGCTGCTCCGCATGGCCACTACCCTCGGCCTTAAGATCGCCGATGCGGAGCCAGAGGATGACGATCCAGCCTTCTCCGTTTTCGAGGAGAAGCGACCTTCCACGGCCCCGCTGCCTCTCCTGCCCCGGGTATCCAGACTGGTGAAGGCCGCCTGGGATAGACCGGCCTCGGCTCAGCCGATACCGCAGCGGTTAGAACACCTCTACAGGGTGCAGAAGGATAACGCCGGTTATCTATTTAATCACCCTGCACCGAACTCTGTGGTCGTCGAGTCCGCACAGACGAAGGGCTCCGGCAGGCAACACACCACCCCGCCGGACAAGGAGGGCAGGAAGTTGGACGCCTACGCAAGGAGGTTCTATTCAGCTGCCTCCTTGCAGATCAGGCTGTCCAACACTCAGGCTTGCCTCGCGGCATACCTGAAGAAAGTGCTCGATCGCCTGCAACCGGCGATGGAGGCGGTACCGGAGGACATCCGCCAAGCCTCCTCCGTGATCTTCAACGAGGCCATCTCCATCGCTCGCCACCAGATGGCCTCCTCCAGGCACGCAGTGGAAATTGCCTCCCGGGTCATGGCGGGATCCGTCGGCCTCCGCCGCCATGCTTGGCTCCGACCGGCCGACATCCAGGAGGACACCAGAAGGAGGATTGAAGATCTCCCCTTCGACGGTGAAGGCCTATTCAATTCGTCCACAGACGAAGCTTTGGACAATCTCGTCAAGGCGAGGCTGACCGCCAAAAAGATCGGGCTGCAGCCGGCCACGCAGGCCCGCAGGGCCTCCACTTTCCGCCCATCCTGGCGACGATCCTCCACCTCGTCGTTCCAGCGTTCGGCCCAGTCTGGACAGTCGAGACCGTCCTCCGGCTCATCGGCCAGACACACGATTAGGCGGCGCCCGGCTTCGTCGAAGAAGTCCTCCTCCGAGACAAAGTCTCGGTTTTGACGTGCCTGGCAGGACCCACCAATACCCACTCTTCAGCCTACCATCAGCGCTCGGAGACCGACCGACTCTCGCTCGACACCTAGCGGAGTGGCAGTATGTCACTACGGACTCTTGGGTGCTTTCCATCGTCCGTCTTGGCTACGCCATCGAGTTTCTCGATATTCCTCCTCGCGGCGTTTATTACTCCACGCCGTCGAGTCCGGCCCTCCTGGAAGAGATCCAATCCCTCCTCCAGAAAGGGGCGATCGAGCGGCTCCCGCAAGAGGCCAAGACCACCGGCTTCTTCTCCAGGTACTTCACGGTACCGAAAGCCGACGGTACCCTCCGGCCGATCCTAGACCTCAGAGGGGTGAACTACTACATCCGCCCCAAAAGGTTCAAGATGGTCACGATACCGTCGATCCTACCCTTCTTACATCGAGGGGACTGGTTCGCCTCCATCGATCTCCGAGACGCATACTTCCATATCGCCATTCGCCCGCAGCACAGACGGTACCTCCGCTTCGCAGTCGACGACACCTGTTACCAGTACAAGGTGCTGCCATTCGGACTCTCGACTGCCCCAAGGGTCTTCACCAAGTGCATGGCCCCGGTGGTATCCTACCTGCGGACGAAGGGCGCTTCCGTCTTCCCCTACCTCGACGATTGGCTGTTGGTGGCGTCCTGCAAACAGAGACTTTACCACGACGTCCACATGACGTTGTCACTCCTGACCCGCCTTGGTCTACGAGTGAATCCGAAGAAGTCCCACCTCGAGCCGGCGAGGATCTTGGACTTCATCGGGGCGACGCTCGACTCGACCTCCGCCAGGGCGTACCTACCAGAGTCTCGAGCACAAACCTTGATCCGGGCCGCTGCTCACGCTCGTACGGCCCCGACGTTATCTGCGAGAAGCGTCCAGCAGCTCTTGGGCTACATGGCTGCGACGACCGCTGTGACATATCTCGCCAGGCTGAGAGCAAGACCTCTTCAACACTGGTTCGTCCGCATATTCGACCCCCTGCGAGACGAACAGACACTCCGACTGCAGCTGCCGGGAGACGTCCGCTCATCCCTCCGATGGTGGCAGTCGCGATGCAATCTCATGTCAGGGATGCCTTTCCAACAGCCGACACCGAAGGTGACGGTAACGACCGACGCCTCCCTGTATGGATGGGGTGCCCACTGCGGCGATCTCAGAGTCCGCGACAGATGGACCGACGACGAGACCGCTCTCCATATCAACGCGCTGGAGCTGCTCGCCGTCTGGAAAGCCCTACGGGCGTTCCGCCATGCCGTGGCGGGGCGCACGGTCCTGATTCTGACGGACAACACCACCGCCGTCTGCTACATCAACAGACAAGGTGGGACTCATTCCACGACCCTGCTCGACATCGCGCTCGACCTGTGGGAATGGTGCATTCGCCTGCACACGCATCCCGTGGCGGTTCACCTGGCCGGGCAGGAGAACACCACGGCAGACGCCCTCAGCAGGGACACCTCATCCCATCACGAATGGTCTCTCTCCGGAGAGGCGTTCAGACTGATTCGGGACCGCTGGGGCGAACCATCGATCGACCTCTTCGCGACCAGGGAAAACGCGAAGTGTCGCCGATTCTGTTCCAGAGCGGGCCACGATCGTGCCTCCATCGGGGACGCTTTCCAGTTTCCGTGGACCGGGGAACTCCTCTACGCGTTCCCGCCGTTCCCGCTGCTCGGCCGGACGATATCGAAGATCCTCGCCGACCGAGCCGACGCGATCCTAGTAGCCCCGTACTGGCCGAGGCAACATTGGTTCGCACCCCTGCTACAAGCCGCACGAGACGACCTGCTCCGGTTGCCACCGACACCGGACCTGCTCTCCCACTCCGGCGGCCGAGTCCTCCATCCGGACCTGCCACGCCTGGCCCTCCATGCCTGGAGGATATCGCACTAGACGATCCCGTGCTCGGTACCGTCCTCGTCGCGGCCAGGAAGGAATCCACCCGTCGCAACTATCAATACAAGTGGCGACGCTTCCTGACCTTCGCTAACGAGAGGAGTGAGCCGGTATCGCCCGCGGGGCTCTCAACCGTCCTGCATTTCCTCCTGCACCTCCGGCAACAGGGCCTGGCGTTTCCATCCCTGAAGGTGTATCTCTCCGCGATCGTGGCATACCAACCGCCACGATCTGCTGCCTCGGCCTTCTTCAGGAACGATACCGTTAAGCGGTTCCTGAAGGGACTTCATCATCTCTACCCGCCGGTATCGCCGCCGCTACCGCCGTGGTCCCTCTCGCTGGTGCTCTCGCAGCTGACGAAGCCGCCCTTCGAGCCGATGGCGACCTCGGATGACAGGCTCCTGACAATGAAAACTGCCTTCCTGGTGGCGGTGACCTCAGCGAGGCGAGCGGGTGAGATCACAGCTCTTCGTTCCGATGAGCCCTTCACGGTCTTCCACAGGGACAAGGTGGTCCTGAGACCTGACATCTCGTTCCTGCCAAAGGTGGTGTCCAGTTTCCATCTCAACCAGGACATCATCCTGCCTGCCTTCTTCCCGAACCCGACGACACCGTTGGAGCGGTCCCTCCACTCCCTGGACGTGCGTCGGGCATTGGCTTTCTACAAGGACAGGACTGCTTCCTTCCGACAGACGCCGCATCTCTTTGTTTGCTATGGGCGACGTCGGAAGGGCCTAAAAGTGTCCACCCAGCGCTTCTCCAAGTGGGTGGTGAGGACTATTGAACTGGCGTATGAGCTCGCGAGGAAGCCTCCGCCAGTCCTGTTTCGAGCCCACTCCACCAGAGCTGTGGCTACTTCTGCGGCCCTCCTGCGAGGAGTTGACCTGCATGAACTCTGCCGTGTGGCGACCTGGTCCCAACCATCGACCTTCGTGCGCCACTACAGGCTCGACTGCCGGTCGCGCAGAGATGCCCGGTTTGGACGTGAGGTGTTGGCTTCCGTGCTGTAGGACCTGACCCGCCGTCCGACCGGTAAGCTACACAGTCTCCTAGTGTATGAAGGCACAGAGACCACGAAGAAGAAGAACAGGTTGCTTACCTGTAACTGTGGTTCTTCGAGTGGTCATCTGTGCCATCATACACACCCGCCCTTCCTCCCCTCTTTCTCAGGTCCCTGTAGGTTCTACGGCGGACGACAGAACTGAGGAGAGACCGTTGCTCGGCGGGAGGAGCATGCGCAGTACCGGCGTGGGGGAGGGGTTCCCGCCAAGCGAACAAGCTCTAGAAGTTTCCGAACGCTACCGCGCAGGCGCTAAAGCTCCTAGTGTATGATGGCACAGATGACCACTCGAAGAACCACAGTTACAGGTAAGCAACCTGTTCTTATCTTACTTGAGGCCTTTGGTCGAGGATACTGGTCTGTTAGATATCAAGGAGCCTATGAACAAGGCTCCAATGCCAATTGTAAGAAGCCCCAAAAGAAGAGATTAGGTACCAGAAAGGAACATGTAAAGGGAAAGGAAAAAATAGAAAGAATTAATAAATCTAGTGTAATATCTTTTGCAAAAGCTGAGAAATTGCCTGGGAAATATGTAAACATAAGAAAGAAGATCAAAGTGTTACCCTGTATTGTGGGGGTCCCGGGAGGGGTGCTCCAAATCACCAAATAAAAACACAAGATGGGGGAAATTAGACTCAAGTACTCTCTTAAGCTAGCAAGAGGCAGGGTAACTTTAGCTGGGATCTTTTAACCCTATGTCTACAGCGTCAGGTCTGAAGAGTAGCCAGACAAGTTTTAAAGTAACAAAAATAACAATTTTATTAAGAGACAAACAAACAAGACAACACATGCACACCACTAACTGGAAATAGAAATGGAGAGTTTTGGGGGAGTGGGTAATACGACACCTTTTCGCGTAGTCCTGGAGAAAACGGAGGATTGCAGGGAAGAAAGCTCAGCGTGCTTCGCTGAGGGGAGCTCACTGGACAAACCGACAGCAAGGTGGGATGGAAGTCCAAAGTAGTCCGAGGAGGACTTGGAAAAGGGGACTTTTTATAGGGTGGATTTTACCTACAGGCCATGCCATGCTTGGTGAGAACAAAGGAAATTTGGAGCGGGACAAAGACCTTGGAAAAGGTCAGGTTTTACATGATGAGCTTAGCGCTGGATGACAATAGTGTGGCCAGTATGCAAATGGACCAACATAAAGGACTGGCTCGGCACTCGGCCGGGTGTCTTTGTGTAAAGTTGCGCTGAGCAAGGCGTGTTTGCAAGAAGGAGTGGTCCCTGAAGCATCGGAGAGGCATTAAGTTGCCTGCCTAAATGAGGTTTGGAATGTACAACCATTAACGGCCGCACCTATTATGTGCTTGTCTGGTGGCCCTTGCAAACACATGGAGTAGGGTGGCAAATAAAGGCCAAATAAGTTTGATATCAAGAGATATCTAGTGCTCTCACCAGACATATCATAACCGTGGTAACAAAAGGATTGAATTTTAAACCCCTTTTTATTTTATTGGATAAGGAACAGAAGCCTAAGAGCAGGAGGAAAGTGGTCAATCAGGCCAAGTACCATAAAAATAACAGAAAACTCACCCAGGTTCCCAGTGCTCATGCCAAACTCACTCAGGACAAGAGTTCACAGACAATTTCGATAGATCTAGCTTCAGCTGGTAAGCACACATTCGGCTGCAAGAGATCTCCATCCCAAGTAAGTATTCAGTCTTCTTTAATTTTAATGAGAAAACATCTAGTCCTATTTTCCCCAAGATCTGGGCAAATTTTCCAAAAGTAAATAAAATTAGTCATCTTCTAAATATTTTGGGGCAGATAGGTTTCACCCAGATTAACTACTCCGATGTAGTAGGAACTGAGTTCTTCCTTCTACAAATTTATGTACAAGGGTGATAGTTCAATTTGTAGATATATCTTTTGTCTCCCATCTCCTAAAAGCTAAATCTGCTAGAGAGAGGGAATAGGGATCACTAGATATTTCAAACAGTGTTCTAGGCTCCCCTTGATAGGACATCGTCCTAATAATTTACAAAGTCCTGGTTGGAAAACTAAATCCCCCCCTTGGGAAACGCCAGGTGCAAACAGACGTAACTAGGATGAGGAAGTGCAGAGACCCAAATACTGTTCATGCCCCATCTCTCAATGGAGAGGCAGTGGGGCAGGTTAAGACTCCTAGTCCAAAGGGGAGGCACAGCTTGAGCTCTGAGGCATTAGAGTGCACTGACAGCTTAATAATAGAAGAATTAGAGCTAGTGAAGCACTTTACTGTGATGCCAGTCCCAGAGCAGGAGGATATTTTATCCAGTTTAAACTCTCTCCAAGGAATGTTGGAGATTTACCACTGGATTAGTGGGGTAAAGGAGCAAAGAGAAATATTTCCCATCCCATCTTGGGAATCATATCTCTTAGATGGGATTGCCATCCAGGAAGAAAAATTGCCTTCTGATGAAGCTACCTTAGTTGCACGCTTCAAACTTATAAATTTAAGAGCCCAGGAAAAGATCATAAAAGCAGCAGGCATTCTGCAAGAAACCCTGCGTAAGGAGAAAGGCAAATCTGCAGCAAAGGGAGGTTCCAATACTAATGGGGTTAATTGCCACTCAGAATTAAACAAGGTAAATATATCCTTAAGTGAGCATAGATCGCAGCTCTTTCAGCCTCTATGTGACCCTCACACTCACTGACTAAGAAGTGACACAAAGGGGAAAACAGTGCTAGATTTGCAAATACTATCCTGGAACATCTCTGGGTTGGTTGGCAAATTTGTGGACAAGGAATTTATTGAATATCTCCAGCAGTTTTCTATAATTTTTATCCAAGGATCATGGATGGAGGACATTTCCAGCCTTCATCTGCCTGGCTTCAGAGTCTTTGCATCAGCAGCAGTAAGACGCCATGAAATGGGTCATAGCTCTGGTGGCTTAGCAATTTTGGTCTCAGTGGGTTTGGAGGGTGATTGTCAAATTTTGAGTTCGCAGTCCCAGGACAATATTTTAATTTTACAGATAAAGTTTTTTATAACATATCCTTAGTCTGCATTAATGTCTATGTCCCCTCGGAAAACTCTGTGCAATCCCCTCAACACACCTGGATGTCTTTAGAATCTGCTTTGGGAAACATAGCCTTTCAGTCAGGTCACACCACATTTTATTGGGAGGTGACCTAAATGCCCAGTTGGGACAAACAAATGCAGAGCTTCTTAAACATTTTAGCTGTAACCTTGAGGATTCTTTTTTTTGGACAGGTTTTCCTGTGACATGAAGTGTAATAAAAATGGACTAGAACTGATTTTGCTAGCCTACAAATATTTTATGCTCATTTTGAATGGCAGCCAATTAGATCTGTCTGATGGTTATTATACCTTTAATTCATCAAGGGGGGCAGCGTAGTGGATTATTTTTTGATCACCCCTAACCTGCTTTGTCATAAAAACCTTAATCTGACCAGAAAGTGACCATTATCCTATTAAGTTAGTTATACAGTTAGAGGTGGTGCGAACTAGAAACAAGAATACTTTTCCATTAGGAATGGTCACAGCAGGCAATAGATGACGGTCCAAATCTCTCAGCACTGAGGTCACTGATCTATTGTATGGTCCTATTTTGACCAATCTGAGGAATAAAATCTTGGAAGGTAACCTGGAAGTGATGGAGGGCTATAAACAAATTGCAGACCTCCTAAAGCCATACTTAATTCAGTCACAACCAGCCAAAATTTTTAAATCACATAATGCAAGCTGGTTTGATACTGAATGCAGGAATAGTAAAAAGGAACTATCCAAGCTTATTAGGAATGTCAAAAAGAATGGGTCTAATAATTTATATAAGAGTCTGATTAAAAAACGATCCCAATATAAAGCCTTGTTAAAGAGAAAGAAAACTGCATTTATAAGACAAAGATGGATGGATTTGGGCCTGGCCATCGGGCAAAAGGATGAAGTAAAATTTTGGAATGTGGTCCATGCAGGTTTAAGGGGCTCCAAGCTCCATTTATTATCTCAAATCTCAGTCTCCACATGGGGAAAAAAAATTGAAGGAATTTTCTGTGGTCCTGAGACAGTTGTGGAGATTTAGAATGGACCCCAGTGACATCCCAAGAGATTGACAGTTTGCTTAAAAATTTTACATCAGGCAAAGCTCCAGGGGAAGATATGCTTTCCCCGGAATTATTCAAATTTAATTCTTCCTGGTGGGCCCCCATCCTAGCTAAACTGTTCTCTTATATCAACCAGACAGGAATCATCCCTACTGGGTGGCGGTCCAGTATTGTTGTCCCCCTGTATAAAAAAGGGGAGAGCTCCAATCCCCAAAATTATCGACCAATCAGTCTCTTGGACATAATATCAAAAACTTTCTTTTGAACAAGCTCCAATCTTGAGCAGAGGAAAATGACATCATAACAGAAGAACAGGCTGGGTTTTGCCATGGTAGGAGCACAATCAAACATTGTTTTGTGCTCACTCATCTGACCCAAAAAAGCCTGATGAAACCGAAAGGAAGTCTATATGTGGCCTTCATAGATTTCACTTCTGCATTTGAATCAATAGACAGACAATGACTGTGGGGGAAACTGTCATTCACAAACATAGACAAACATTTGTTGTTTTTGTTGAAACAATTGCATTCACACACTGACTTAAGAGTGAGGGTTGGTTTATCAGGTACTCTCTCTGGTAATGTCAAAACTCAAAGAGGTGTCAGGCAGAGTTGCCTGTTGGCCTCCTTTCTGTTTAATTTCTATATGAACAATCTCGTTTCTGATTTGAGCTCTGCAGATTGTTTCCCACCCTCTGCTGGAAACAGGAAAATCCAAATGCTGCTATATGCTGATGACATGGCCCTCTTATCTATCACTCAGATAGGTTTGAGGAGACTTCTATGAAAACTAGGCAAGGTTTGCTGTCAGGAGAACTTGGTTATCAACCATTCCAAAACTAAAAGGAAGCGTCCCCACAAATGGTACTTGAATGGTCATCTGATTGAGTAATGTTATAGCTTTTAATACCTGGGGGTAGATTTTTCCTACAATGAAAATTGGAAATGCCATTTAGAGGCAGCAAAACCTCTAGCTTGGAGGACAGCAAAAGCAGTACTAACTTTTGGAAGGGTCAGTGGTAGGCCCAATTCTAAAAATCTTTACATCCAAAGTCCTGCCCCAATTACTATATGGAGTAGAGCTATGGGGAAAGGCCCACGTTGCAGCAGTTGAAACCATAAAGAACAGATTCTTGAAAGAACTGTTAGCTTTGCCTCCAAGAGTACCCTCTCCACTGCTAAGGCTGGAAGTGGATCTCCCTTCCATCAAGACTAGAATCCACAAAGCAGTTATACTTTAAGGGGAAAAGATTGATGAGCTTGGATTATTGTAATCTAGCAAAACAATGTCTTACTGAGCAACTTGCTAAGGGAGGATGGGCCCTCTCTTGGACAACACTGTCCCTTTCCTATTTTGAAAATGTCCAGATTTTGATCATTCGTAAGGACAAAAACTCTTATTAGAGATAGGATTTTTGAGTTGGATTCCTCTGAAAATATGCTGGCTAGTCAACAGCAAGTGTTCTCTCCATGTTACAGCCTTATAAAGGAACAATATTTTCAACAGTATTTTCAAGATTTAACTTTCATTGCTCTGAGAAAAGCCTTTTCTGCCCTCCGTTTCCAGACAATGCCTTCAGCGTATTTAGAGGGAAAATATAAAGGGACCCCTTATACACTGCACTTGTGTATTTGTGGTTCTGGGGAGGTGGAAGACCTAGTGCATTATCTTTTATACTGCCCACTGTATAGGGACCCCAGGAACCATTTCCTGGGAGACCTTTTGAAAACGAGGGCAAGTTGGACGCTGCCTAATATTATTTGTGATCTGTTGGGAGACCACTCCAAATCTATCACACTTAAAGTGGCCACCTTTGCAGTAGCAGCCTGAAAGATCCACTGCAAATTTCTGAAGTGGACTGCAAACAGGACCAGTTGTTGTAGCTTTATTGTTGCCCCGGCATTTTCCCCTGTAATTTTGATTTTATTCTTGTATTTTCTCTGTATTTTGTATTTTGTTGATTCTTATTGGTAAGGAGGCTGGCTGCATTATTATAATTTTCCTGCAGTGCTTTTGCAATATTTTGTAATGGATGTTGTTGCACAGACAAAAAACTTGAAAACTTAAAAACATATAGATTTATCTTTTTTTTTTAACATGCTGGGGGAGCTGGTGAGTGAAGGCAGTCTACTTTTCCTTCTTCTCTCTGTTTTGCTGTTCTTGTTCTTGAGCTCAGTAAGGGCTTCTGGATACAGCTGCTGTTTATCAAACCTCTTGTAGGCAGGCACACACAGTTACTGTAAGAGTACTCAGAACAGAATCCTATATTTTCTCAGCTCAAGGTTTATTGCATTGCCTGCTGCAGACAAGCTGGTGCAACCTAGCATTAAAATCTGTTTTGCTTCAGCAGCACCCCTTACATCAATGTTGATGCTGCTTTTAAAAAATCCAGCTACATAGAGGACAAGTAAGAAAAATGGGACTGGGTGGGCATAAAAGACTATTTAAAATAGAAATGCTTTTTAAAACTAAAGTATGCCTGTATTTTCCTCTCTGGGAACTACCAAGGTTGCTTGTGGCAGCCCACCAAGCAGGTAAAGCATTCCTGCATCCCAGCATATGACCCCCGATGAAATATACACAATTGTAAATCCAGTTCACTCTGTCCGATCTTGCAAAGTCTTTCTCTTGGAAATACTCTTACGACTAATAGTCAAAACATTTACAAAAAAAGATGCAATAATTTATAATAATATCCATAGCAGGAAACAGGTATGAGCACTGGTCTCAGCTTGTCACATACATTCCAGGAAACAAATCTGCAGCCCTATCTAAGCTGTATATAGGAGGGCGGATACCAACCTGCCACTTTCTTTATTTTGGGAATCCAAATCTATTGTTTTCTTGCAAGTCTTCACTGGTCATTTTGTACCAGTTAAGTGGGGAAAACAGATTCAAAAACATTCCACCCTTCCCACAAACAGGTCACTTAGGTGAAGCCAAAGTCAGCAAGCCGGGTGTTTCTTAAGAAATAGGTTTTTCTTATTATATTTTAGTATTCCATTCAGCACTAAGTTAATAAAGGATATGGTTTGTTCTTCCGTGTGTTACCACGGTTCAGGCCTACCCGGTGATAGCACTAGATATCTCTTTTGATATCAAATCATTTGACCTTTTTCTGCCACCCCACTCCACGTGTTTGCAAGCCCACCGGACAGGCACATACACAGGCATGGCCGGTAAATGCTGGGCATTCCAACTCCCACTTAGGCAGGCAGATTAACGCCACTCCGTTGCTTCAGGGACACACCTTGCTTAATGCCACTCCGTTGATTCTCTTGCAGACACACCTTGCTTAAGCGCGACTCTACACAAAGGCGCTCGGCCTTGAGCTGACGCCCTTACAATGCCAAGCCATTTGCATACTGGCTACCCTATTGTTAAACCTGCGCTAAGCCCATCATGGAAAACTTAACCTTTGCCAAAGCTTTGTCCCGCTCCAAACTCACATTGTTCTCACTGAGTATGGCATGGCCTGTAGGCACAATCCACCCTACAAAAACTCCCCGATTCCGAAAGCACCTCGGATCACTCCTGAGTTTCATCCAGCCTTGCTGTTGGTTTGTCTAGAGAGCTCCCCTCAGTGAACCGCACTGAGCTTTCTTCCCTGCAATCCTCCGCTCTTCTCCAGGACTACGAGAAAAGGTGTCGTATCACACATTTCCCCAAAAAACTCTTATTTCCAATTCTTAGTTAGCTGTGTGTTTGTGGTGTCTTCTCTATTGTTTGTCCTTTAATAAAGATATCATTTTTACTGTTTTAAAACCCGTCTGATGGCTCTTCTGACCTGACCCCATAGACATTGGGTTACAAGATCCCTGCTAAGTTACCCTGCCTCTCGCTAGCTTAAGAGAGTGCTCCAGTTAATTTCCCCATCTTATGTTTTTGCTTTGTTATTTGGGCGCCCCTCCCAGGACCCCCAGAGGACAGGGTAACATGTGTACCCCAATCAAATACAATGTTCTGACATGTGAAGTAATAATAAAAGTTTTCTCAACCATTTGTGAGAAACTATTTTCTCACATTATATTATTTATTTCGGAGTTCTTTGAATGTCATCAGAAATATAAAACTTTCCACAGGGAAAATAAGCCAGTCTCTTTCAGCAAAAACAACAGAAGGTATTATAACATGCTTAGAGACTGACATTTTATTGGCAGTAACTGATTACATCCCCCACCCAAGCATGTGCATCATTATTCTAAAATGTAAGGATGATAAACAAGGAAGTGTTGGGAAAATGCCTGAGGAAAAATATGTGACCAGACACCGGGAAATACCCAGTGAGGAATCAGACCAACCTTAAAAGTAAACTTCATATAAGAATAATGGCTGGCATCCTATTCAGCATTTATGATGATGTCTAGATTTATGACATTGTACATTTTAAAAGTCACATTTACAACAATGTTGCTCTGATGCAGGTTCTCAATCAGTTCTGCCCTCCTGAACTGGGAGAGATCTGATTCATCATCTGAAAGTTTCAGCTGAAACTCAACTGGAAGAGACAAGAAAAAACAAATTAATTAATAGTTCAAAATAAGGACTTGACCAAAATTTCTAATGTGATATCCACACTAACCCTCTTCACACTACTCCTGTGTAGGGACAAACCACATAGAAAACAGCTTCAGGGTCACAATAGCAGCCCCACACACACCTCCACTGTTCATGCATTCATGACATGAATATCTGAATGAATTGTCACTGTTAGAATCACAGAGTTGGAAGATAACACAACAGTCATCAAGTCCAACTCCCTGCCATGCAAGAGTTGCGTGTTTTCAAGTTGTTTCTGACTTATGGCAACCCTAAGACAAACCTATCTTATGGTTTTATGGTGGCTGAGAGTGTGTCACGCACCCAAGGTCACTCAGTGGGTTTCCACAGCCAAGTGGGAAATTGAACTCTAGTCTCCCAGGTTGCCATCCAATGCTCAAATTTCTACACCATGCTGACTCTCATCTGAAGCAATGCTACCTGCATAAAGGCCCACCTTAGATCACCTACATTAAGACAGCAGCAGAGGGAGCAGTCATTACTGGCAGTAAGGGCAGATTTGCAGTCCTGAAGTCTCACTTCTGCCTTGTTCTCCCCTTCACATTGCATGTGAGGAAGTATATCCAGTTTAACACATTAAGTATTTTAAGTCAAGGGTTTACACCAAACTAATCTGATTGTGCCCTTTCTCCCTGAGCAGTTCAGTTTGTATTACTGTTGTCCCTTCAGGAATGTAACTGGTGAAAGAAACTATTGGCTCCACAGAATGAGTATTTAAAATAAGATCAACACCTGAGAAAATTCTACATTTATTAAGTACTTCGGGGTTTTTAGGTTTGCTTGGTTTTTTTTCCGGTTTTTTTTTCTTTTTTTTTCTTTTTTCTTTTTTTAATGCATGGTACTTATTGGAGGATTGCCACTTACTTGTTTGACCTTTTTCTCCCCCACTATGCAAATATGATGTGATGTGTCTTACATTTACATTCTTCTTTGTGGCCTCTGTGGCCATTTCCGCACGGGGCGAGGGAATCACCCCGTGCCGGTACTTACTGGACTTCTTGGCTCGATGCTTGGGTCCAGGCTGGTCCGGAGCACTACGTGGCCACCGTTCCGCACTACTCCGAGGACAAAAATGGTGGCTTCTGGCTGGTGGAGGCTCTCCACTGGTTGGTGGTGCCTACCTCAGAGAAACCAGAGAAACCAGCAACTTTAACTCTCTACAACTGTACTATAAGGGGTAGAAATGGCTCCTTTCTGGGGAAGAAGGCCATTCTAAAAGAACTTGAACACTTATCTGGGCTAAGCATTAAATGGGATCAGATGGACATTTTCAAAATAATTCCAGGGTAAGGTCATAGAGGAACTGTGGTCCTGGGATTCACATCTTCTACTCTTTGTAAATGTATTCAGAAATGTGTAAGCAATTAGGCAATGATTACTTGCACAAGCAATAACCCACTCTCTGTTAATACAGCAAAATCCAAAACAAGAGAGACAAGTAGGGACTGGGAGCTTCCTCGTTCACAGAAGGGATCCAAGTTCACATACAAGCAACATAAGGACTACAACAGCTTTTCCCCATATAACTACCCACATATCAGAGGGAGATCAGTATATTCTCAATTTGTAACTTATCCAAACAATGTTACAATTGAAAAATCAAGAAATTTTAGAAACAAATACAATCCTCTCAGTTTGCAAGTGGAGAATAACATGCTAAAAAGGATCTCTGTTATCGGTGATGAATACTATGGAGGTCAGGGTATCCAGAGATCAAATGTAGGGCAGAATTGTCAGCCTAGTCAACTACAAGCTTACATGAAGCCCACTGATAGAGCTCCAGTTTGGCATTTAGGTAATAGTTTTACTCATCTGACTAACCCACTAGAGGACTGACTACTAATCGATAGGAGGAGGCAGAAGTCTATCCAACTAATTTCTTGGAACATAGCATGATGGAGGAATAAAATGGTTGATGTAGACTTTATTCAGTATATTCAGAAGTGTGACATAATCTGTCTTCAAGAGACTTGGCTTATGGAGAGAAACTCCCTTAGCTCACAGGGCTTCAGTTTGTGGGAACTGCCTGCTCAGAAATTGTTCATTCCAGGCTGTGGCAGCAGAGGCCTGGCCATCTTGATCTCCTCTTCTATAGAGATGGGTGAAATTGTAGCTTTGGATTTAGAGATAAATTTTTGCCAGCCTATAATTTTAAAAGGATGTAAACCTGACCCCCTGCTATGCATAAATGTGTACCTCTCTCCAAGATCAACTAAAGTTGCACAAGATATGTGGACAAAGTTCAAGGGTGCACTAGATAAGATATTTACTGCCTACTCGAACCACCTGGCCTTAGTTTGTGGAGATTTCAATGCCAGAATGGGGAGTGATTACTCTATACTGGGGAAAGTGCTAGGATTTGACTTGAGGGATATTATAACAGTACCCAGACACTCACAAGATAAGATAATTAATAAAAATGGACAGGCCTTCATATCATTAATTGCAGATTTCATCTCACCTGCCCCAATGGCACTAGACAGTCCCAAAGGGTTTTTTACATATATATCTGATAAAGGCTTAAGTGTGGTGGATTATATCATAGGGTCAGACTTTATTATGCCCTATGTCCAGTCTCTCAGAATTGAGAACAGAGCTGAAAGTGATCATCTTCCTCTTAGACTGATCCTAAATTTACAGGAGGTTCACCCCAGAATACTGACAGACCTTAAAATGATTGGTCATCTGGAAGGTGAAAAACCCTTTAAGTGGTCACACACAGTCAATGCAAATATTAGGCAGATGCTAGGTTCAGAGGAACTCCAAGGTCTACAATCACAAGCCCTTGAGAAGCCTTATAATATCAGGGAAATTTACCAGGACATAACTGCTGCCCTTTAATCATATGTGGTTGCTCCATCTAAAGGAATTGCCACAGTGGGCTCCCAGAATTGGTATAATAAAGATTGCAAGGCTATGAAATGAGAACTATCTAAATTGATAAGGAAAGTGAAACAGAATGGTACTACCAAAGCTATGTCTACCCTAAAACAAAAACGGAGAGAGTATAAGATTATGCTTAAGGAAAAAAAGAGGGCTTACATAGACAGTAAATGGAGATCATTGGGCCTGGTCCTTAAAGAAGGTAATGAACTCAAATTCTGGGGCTTACTGCAGAGAGGTATTAACAGCAAAACCAGTGGGCTCACTACCTCAGTTCCACCAGGAACTTGGGTTAATCACTTCAAGAACATCTTTGGAGGGAATTCAGTTATACAGCATATGGAGATTCATACTCCCAATAAACATTCTGAGTGTCCTCCTGTCCTGTCTGCTGAAATTAAAAAACTGATTTCCAATCTGCGAAGTGGAAAGGCCTCTGGAGAAGATATGATTCCGCCTGAGGTGTTCATCACTGACATAGATTGGTGGGTTCCTATCCATGCAAATCTATTTACATATATCAACTTCACAAGTAACTTTCCCTCAGGATGGAAATCAAGTGTTGTTGTGCCCATTTTTAAGAAAGGGGACATGACAACTCCCTCAAACTATAGACCTACCGGTATTAGTCTTTTGGATGTAGCCTCTAAGCTATATACTTGGTATCTCTCAAATGAGCTCTTGGAATGGGACAACAAACATTCTATTATTCATGAAGAGCAAGCAGGTTTCAGGAGACGTAAGAGCACTCTAGATCAGGCCTTTATTCTGCATCATCTTATATGTAAATATTCTAGGAGTCCAAATAGATTCATCTATGCGGCTTTTATAGATTTTTCCTCAGCATTTGATCTGATAGACAGGCAGCAACTTCGGCATAAACTGGATAAAACAAGCATTGACAAAAGATTGCTATCTAATCATCTAATTATTGCATCAAGACAGTTATCTACAGGTGAGAACAGGTTTAAGTGGTTCGCTTATTCAACCAATCAACATATCTTGGAGTGTAAGACAGGGGTGTATTTTGGCTCGTTTTTTAATTTAATTTTTATATTAAGAATTTGATCCCAGAAATGACTGACTCCTCATTTTCCCCCCAGCCATTGGCAACCATAAGATCCCGATTCTGCTATATGCTGATGATCTGGTTTTATTATCACAAAATAATACTGGCCTTAAAAGAATGTTAGTCAAATTTGGGAAGTGGTGCCAAGAAGAAAAAATGCTTATCAATTATTCTAAAACCAAAATCATGTTTTTTGGAAAGAAACCCCCCAAGAGTACATGGTCTCTGGATGACCATCCGCTAGAACAAGTTCATTCATTTAAGTATCTAGGGCTCCACTTTCACGCAAAACTTACATGGAGGCAACACCTGGAGGCCACTAAACTTCTCGGTGCTAGATTGATTGGATCACTGAAAAAAAATATTCAAGAGGAGAGCAATTAATAGCTAAAATCATTCCTCAAATGCTGTACGGAGCTGAAGTTTGGGGAGAAAATGCTAAATCTGCGCTGGAAATAATGCAAAATCAATTTATAAGGCAGATTTTGGGCCTCTCACCTGGGGTTCCAGCAGCTCATTTGAGGGCAGAACTTGGTATTCCATCATCAGAAGCCAGGATAGATTTGGCCTTCTTAAGATTCTGGTGCAGGCTAAATGAGCTTGAGGACAGCTCTCTCAGCAAACTCCATTGGGTTAGAGGAATTAAGGGCCGGAGGCTGGGCAAAACAATGCTACAACAAATTAATGAGTTACCATCTTAATTATTTAAAAATTAGTAACAGGGACCTCAAAAGCTGGATTTGCAACCATGATGCAAACCAAAATAGAGCGGAGATAATCAGGGCACGATTTTCAATTTGGTATCTTTATATTCAGGTCAACCACACAATGCTACAATACTTCAAAGATCTGACATTTGTGTGGTTCCGAAGGGCATTTACAGAGTTAAGATTTCAGCAGATGCCCTCCGCATATCTCGAAGGGAGAAATCGCCATATCCCCATTGCAGAGAGGAAATGTGGTTTTGGCTGCAACCAGATAGAGGATATAATTCATTACCTGTTATACTGCCCTCTTTACTCCGAGCCTCGTCAAAGATTTGTGTTACTGTTAATTCAACCTCCCTGGGCCTGCTCTCCTCAGAATATTGTGGTAGAGCTTCTTGTGGACACACATACAAAGGTTTCCTATTCAGTGGCCCAGTTCACAGTTGCAACCAGGAAAATACGTGCTTGTTTTATCAGAGGAAAGGTGACTTCAACAATGTCAGGGTTGGCAGGATTTGGCTCCTCTGAGCATGAGCAGAGTGCAACCTGTAAAGCAAGGCTTTGCCGCAGCAGAGAGTCCCAGTGAAGCAGAAAAAATTCCAGAGGCTCATTAAGTAAGACTTAGAGGCTTGATTTATTTATCTGAGATAAGGCTTAGCAAAAACATGCTAGCATTCCAGCAATTAGACAAAGAGGAATAACAGAAGATAACGGAGAAAAATCGGGCAGCATCTCCCCTTACAAACAGTATACTGCCAATAGCATGGCAGGTCCAGCTAGGGCATCTGACTTGCCATTGGTCAAGGCAAACACCAGCCTTTTTATGCTACCTTGTCACCTTGGAACAACTGGGGTGACCCAATCAGTGCTCTGGCGTATGGCCTTCTCTAATACACAAGACATAGCCATAACAATCCTGCTGGCCTTGCACCTGGCTGTCTGGCCACACCACCTCTTCTCTCTGTTGTCCACTCATAGGAAATCTTTGCCTGCCTGGCAACAACCTTGACAAATAAATCATGCTTAATACAGTGATCTTATAGCTCATTTACATGTTCATTGTTTTATTATTTTATTGTAACATGTAATATTTTATATTTTTGTACTATATTTTAACTGTTTGTTGTAAAAGTTGTGATGGCCATTGGCTACGTACAACAATAAAGAAACCTATATCATGTCATTCATTCTATTGGTTTGCTTTCCTTCTAATACTTTACATTACTGTATTTTTAATTCTTCTCTCCTTCTCCTGCTACATATATTTATATACGTATACATATATAAAATCTTTCTCTTTATTTCAGGGCTTGTTCCTTCTTCCTTTACTTTTCTGGTGTCTACTTCTCTTTTCAAGCTTTGTTCCTCTTGTGGCCAGAAGGCCTCTCTGTCAGATGGTCACTCACAGTGCTTGTTCTGTCTGGGTGAGGGGCATGTTTTCAAAAAGTGGTCCATTTGCAAAGGCATTATGTCACAAGCCCTAAAGAATCAGGCCTCACATCTCAAACTCTACTGCTTGAAGAAGTGTCTGCAGGTATGGATCAGGCAGTCTCCAATCAGCTGCTGTTTTCAGCCTCTACCTTGGCAGGAAAGGTGTAGAAACCTCCTCAGCAAAAGGCAAAGGTGGCTTCCAGACTGACACCAACATCAGTATTGACAACTCCAACTTTGACCACCTCGGTACCCAAAGTGCCTTTGGTATAAATGGTGGTTCTGACATTGAACACCTCTTTCATTCCAGTCTCCTGGTCACAGGCTACTGAGATCTTGGTAGCAGGGGATTTGGGTCATTCAGCTTCTCTGTCCCATGCCTCCAAGTCCTCTTGATCCAGCCATTTGAGATCAGACCACAAGACAGCATTGTCCCCAGAACATTGCTTGGAAGAAGAAGAAGAAGAAGAAGAAGAAGAAGAAGAAGAAGAAGAAACAAAGGAAAAGAAGCAGTCCAAGCATCTTACGGAGCCTTTGGTACCAACGTCAACTACACCACTGGCTTTGGCACCAATGGCCTCAAACCCTCCTCTGCATCTCTTGTCAGTGCCCACTCTGTGCCCACTGTATCTGACATACAGCCTCTCTCAGTCCCAGAAATGGAAGCACTTCTGGATCAGGAAATACCAGCTGCCTGACTTCTCTATTGGCTCAACATCTGTCTGAAGTTCAGTCCCATACTGTATCTGCACCAAGTCACCCAGATGTTCAGGCACCCATTGCCTCCTTCGCCAACATCACACTGGTGAAGAATACTTACATAAGGAGCATTCTTATGCCTCTTCCTGACCATCATACCAAAAGTATCAGTACTGTGAAGATTCTCCATACGCCTCAGTATTGTACATAGACTGGTACTGACAGGAGCATTTGTGGAAAGAACCACCCAGGTTGTACCACTTGTACTCACCATCCTATCAAGATAGGTACCACTATCGCAAGTTTGAGTGCTACCAACCATCTCAACACTCCCCCTATGCTTGGTATTGGTCTCAGTCTCCATGCCAGTCTCCTCCACATCAGTCATTGTTGGCTCCATTACCACACAGGTGATCATCACCATCAGGTCCTCCAATACCACAACGGTGAGCATCATCACTCTACTGCCAACCTCTATCTGTGCCACCTTGCACAAAAGCTGCATATTGAGGTGTCCACATTCTCCTACTGCTGTTGTACTACCTTCTTTACATCTACAGTTTATGCAGCTCTGCTTCCCAGTATCCTTCCATATCCTTCAACATCTCCTGCTCCTGCTGTATTTGTCTCTGCTCTTATTCTGACTACTGCCTCAACTATGTTCCTGGTTGCTTCCCACATCACAGAACTTCTGGTCACTACAGCATCTCCACCTGCCCATGCATCTCAGCAAACTATGTCACAGGACAGCCCTGAAGATTAGGACTTATTTTATTTTACTTTCTTTACTTCTTCTCATACAAAAGCAATGGACAACACCACACCACACCACCATTGCAGCCAGAAGATGTCAAGGCCTTCATAAACATCATTCTGCACATGGCAAAGTTTCTGGGTCTGGATATTACAGTTCTACCACCTCCAGTATCCAACCCAGTCTTTCAAATGGACACCAACTCCAGCCATCATTACCCCTCTGCCAGCCCTCCAAGACCTCATAAAGCAGTCCTAGATCAAACCAGCCTCATTTCCACCAGCTTCATAGTGCTCAAAGCAGCTTTATAGGACTCAATAAGAAGGAGCATCATTTCTCTTCAGCCATCCTCCACCAAATTCAATCGTGGTAGAGGTGTCTCAAATGAAGGGTGGCAAGTGTACTCACTGGACCCCCACTGATAGGGAGGACAGGTGGTTGGACTTTATTACCAATGCTTCCTCTAGGAGAAAATACTCAACTTTATTCCATACCTTCCTAGCAGTTAAAGAAACGTGGCTCTTCCAGAAAGAAGCATATGCATATGACAGCAAATACAACTGGCTCACTGTTTGGCTGACTGTCAAGAGTGGTGGCACTTCAATGGTACGCCTGGCTGTGTTCTGCGGGGCTGCCTGAGGATATGAGGCATCATATCAAGGGCCTGCTATTTGAAGATGAAGGTCTCTTCAGTGCAAAAATGGACAAGGTGATAGATCACCACTTTATGGAGAGGATGACAGCCAGGCAGATAGGTTTTGGTGCTCACCATCAACATCAGAGGCCATACCAGTCTTCCTGGTAGCATCCCTCATCGTCTTCATTTTTGAGGTCCAGATTGTTACCACGGTTATGCTATGTCTGGTGAGAGCACTAGATATCCCTTGATATCAAATAATTTGGCCTCTATTTGACCTTTCTCTGCCACCCTACTCCATGTGTTTGCAAGGGCCACCGGACAAGCACGTAATAGGCACGGCCGTTAATGGTTGTACATTCCAAACCTCATTTAAGCAGGCAACTTAATGCCTCTCCGATGCTTCAGGGACCATTCCTTCTTGCAAACCTGCCTTGCTCAGCGCAACTTTACACAAAGACGCCCGGCTGAGTGCTGAGCCAGTCCTTTATGTTGGGCCATTTGCATACTGGCCATACTATTGTCATCCAGCGTTAAGCTCATCGTGTAAAACCTGACCTTTTCCAACGCTTTTGTCCTGCTCCAAATTTCCTTTGTTCTCACCAAGCATGGCATGGCCTGTAGGCACAGTCCACGCTATAAAAAGTCCCCAATTCCGAAAACTCCTCGGATCGCTCCTGAGTTTCCTCCAGCCTTGCTGTCGGTTTGTCCAGAGAGCTCCCCTCGGCAAACCGCGCTGAGCTTTCTTCCCTGCAACTCTCCGTTCTCTCCAGGACTACGAGAAAAGGTGTCGTATTACCCATTCCCCCGAAACTCTCCATTTCTATTTCTCAGTTAGTTAGTGTATGTCGTGTCTTTTGTGTTGTTTGTTCCCAATAAAAATATTATTTGTTGCTTTAAAAACTGTCTAACCGCTCTCTGACCTGACGCTGTAGACATAGGGTTAAAAGATCCCAGCTAAAGTTACCCTGCCTCTCGTTAGCTTGAGAGAGTGCTTGAGTCTAATTTCCCCCATCTTGTGTTTTTATTTGGTAATTTGGGCACCCCTCCCAGGACCCCGAACATACAGGGTAACAAGATCACCAGTGAGACCATTGTGTACCTTGTCATTTCCCTCATCTTTTCACTTCACTGCTTGGGTGTTCAGCAAGCATTGGCCTTCCATATCAAGTGAAGAGGCACTTTTTATTGCTGTTACAGAAAACCCAAAAGTGGGTGCAGCATCTTCACAGCGTTTGTCAAAGTGAGTGGTACAGACTATACAACTCTCTTATGAGTTTGCACACCAGCCTATTCTTGTTGTTTCAAGGCTCATTCTACAAGGGCTGTGGCTTTTTCGGAGGCTCTGCTCTGGGTAATTCTGTTGCCAAACCTCTGCAAACCCATAACATGCTCTCAGCCATTCCTCCAATACTACAGATTGAACTTCAGAGTGAGGGCAGATGCCCAATTCAGCCACGCTGTTCTGTCTGCTCTTCTCAAGTGGCCTGACCCACCATCTGTTGGTAAGCACCCATTTATGTGAGGCATAGAGACCATAAAGAAGAAGAACAGGTCACTTACCTGTAACTGCAATTCTTTGAGTCATCTGTGCCCTCATACGACCTGTTCTACCTTCTTTCTCTTTCAGGTCCCCCTCTTCATTTAATTCAGTGGACTTTGAAACTGGGGGGACAGTAGCTATGGTAGGCTAAGACACCCATGGTAGACGAGGGGTGGGATTTCCACCAATGCTATTCAGCTCTGGAACATTCCAATCGGGGTCACTGTGCAGACATGAAAACATGTGTGTGAGGGCACAGATGACTACTCAAAAAACTACAGTCACAGCAAGCAATCTGTTTTTTTCTTATGATGTGAACTCAAACTGATTGCTTCATGTGTGCTGGGTGACCTGAAGCCATTTCACACAACAGTTACAGTACTACAATTTCACTTTAACGGCCATGGCTGCCTCTTATAGAATCCTGGGGTTTATAGTTTGGTCAAAGGCACTGCAGGATCTCTCTGGCTGAGAATCGCAAAAGCAGCACCCGACACTGAAACTCTTAGGATTCCATAGGACAGAACCATGGCAGTTAAAATGGAATAATAGTGCTATAATTCTGTAGTGTGAATCGGCCTCTGGTTACTGACCTGGTCTGCAGCAGAACCAAGCTAAACAAAACAATTTCAATTACAGTTGATTCTGAATTGGAATCAATCAACTCCCCTCTTAACAAATCTTGACTTTCTCATTCACCCTTATATATTGCCATTGGCCTTATGACTAGATTTGATATGTGAGGACGATCTCTGCCTAAATTAAGGCTTCATATTCAAAAGCAGTATAGCACTGAAGCTCATTTTGGCCAGGCCTGGGCTTAGACTGCAGAGGTCTGTTTCCTTCATAGGCCTCCACAGAAGCATGTGTTGAGACATTGATAAGAGTGTAGTGGAGCCCAGACTCACTGGATCAGAGCACCAAAACTTTTTGATTGGCAGAGACAGGGATTGTAACTGCCACTGAGCTTTCTCTGCTCCTTCTGCTCACAATAGGTGGGAAAAAAAGTGTATTTTCTCAGCAACAATATACTGTAAGCTGCCCTTGTTTCAATGCAAAGTACTTTAGCATGGCTTCATCTTGAGTGAGCAATTAAGACCATTAGTTTTATAAAATATCTGCTCTTGGTAGAGATGTAAACTGCTAGAACTGATTTGTCGATACAGATCAATACAGTTTACCTAGGTTTCTGGACTCTTCTCGGGAGCATGCCTAAGCTATGGGAACTGTTATGGGAACTGTCCTAATAACAGCCCTCCACATTTGCGGGTTTCACTTTCACAGATTTGATTATTTGTGAGTTTCTCCAACCCTTGCTCCCCACTTCAGGTGCTTCTTTTCCAGGGGAATCTCTCTTCTCGGTGGCTCTGATTAGGCCCTGCAAGCCTTTAAAAACCCACCTCTAGTCCTTCTCTTCCTCCACCATCAGCTAAGGTCAGCTTGCAGCCCAGTTTCTCAGCACCACGAAGCCTCTCCTGTTGCAGAACCAAGATAGAGACCCACGGTTTAAAAAAGAGATTTCTTTATTGCCGGCAAGTGTCGGCTGGGACCGTTCCCAAAGCAAACCAACCCCCTCTCTTAGGTTTTACAAGCCTTTATACATTTCAATGCAAAATACATCACATGTTTAAGACAGGAATCTGATGTGTTCTCACCAGTGTCTACAAAATGTTGCAAACCTTCTGTAACGCTGCCAATAGCTAGCACGTCAAACTGATAACATTCCATTATAGAAGGTTCCTTTGTCCCTCCTTCAAACACAGAGGGACTTCAATTGCAAAGGAAATTAACTGCTTTTCCCTCACATGCAGGGGTCATCTAGACTGACCCAAAACTGCATGTCTACTACTCCCAATGCCCCCCACACACCCAAGGAAGGAGATGGGTGTGATAGAGGAAGTATGGGCCCCCCCTGCAGACCCACCCCCTTTCCCTCTCCTTTCCCTGACCTGGTTTGGACCTTGGCTGACTGCTGTGCACACATCTCAGTCCCCTTCCCACACACACATATGCATACGTTGTGATATTTGTGGTTTTCCCACTTTTGTTAGGGTCCTACACTCCTGACCCTTGTGAATGTGGAGGGTCAACTGTAAATGTCTTAATTTCAGTATTTGCCACTATAGAAAACATATGGCAGACTAGACAGACCTGCAACCAACACTCTCTTATAGAGGAAGAGGAGGAGCTGTTAAGTGCTAGACTGGTATAAACAGACCCACTCCACTTCACCTGCTAAGCAGTAGCAGATTTATTGCAGCTAACTGGGGCAATACATCTGTAAGTCTGTAGGAATCATTTGTAGTTTAAGACGATACAGTATTTATGTGCTTGGTGATAAGGGTCCCACACTTGCAATATAAAATCTTAAACACAAAAAAATGTGCAACGCTTAATTTAGCTTAGGAGTTTAAAAGTGTAATCCCGCAGGCACTAACTATGCAACCAATACAGTGAAAGCTTACTTCTTTTTGCATTCATGGCCATTTCCGCACTAGCCTGTTATAGCGCGATGATTCCACTTTCAACCTCCTCTGGAATCCTGGGGTTTGCAGTTTCGGGAGGGGCCGGCCGACCCCTCCCGAAACTGCAAACCCTAGGATTCCAGAAGAGGTTGAAAGTGGAATCATCGCGCTATAACAGGCTAGTGCGGAAATACCCAATGTTAAACCTACCATCTTATTACACGCATTTCTTAGAAAATCCCGCTGAACCCAGGGAAACCGACACATAGACAACTGAACCATATAATACTGTAGATATGTACACGCAATGGATCCTTAAAAGGATCTATCGTCAGGATCTATCGCCGCGGCTTCTGCCTATAAACGACACTCGTCTTCTCTCCTCAGTCTTCGGGAAATAGCCAATCCGCCCTTTCGCTAATGCGCATGCGCAAATTCGCACCGCGCCCTGTGCTGGGCTTGCCCCTCCCCCGGCGTTCTGCCAACCGTCGTGGGCAAGATGGCGGCGCCCACGAGAGGCGGCCGGTAGGAAGCCTGAGGCTGCTTCTTCCCCCCCCCCTCCCCTTCCCGGTTTCTGTGGTGTTTCAGCGGCTGCTCTTTGCTTTCCTGCTCGACTGCCTGATGCTGTTGTCTAGTAGCGGCAGGTTGGGACGCCGCCTGGCGGCGACCCCGACCTCAAGGGCCTGGTTCCAGGGGGTGAGGGAAGAAGCCAGCTCGTCTCAGGGCGACGCCGGCGGTTGGAAGTATGACGTCGTTGTCATCGGTGGTGGGCACGCGGGCACGGAAGCGGCGGCGGCGGCCGCGAGGGTGGGAGCCCGGACGCTGCTTGTCACGCACAAAATGGACACCGTAGGTAAATGAGAGCGAGAAGCCTGCCTTTGAGAAGCTAGACCCCGGAGTTGTGGGTATGGTCCTGCGAAGATGCACGTTGCTAAACCTATAGAAAGCGTGGGGGACCTGGCAGGAATCCTGGTGTATAATCACTTTCAAAGGACCAGAAATGGGTTTTATACATGAAATATAAAGCGATGTCTACAATATACTGAGACCTCAACTGCGGTGGAGCTGCTTTATGTGACAAACTTGGAAGTAGCAAATCCGTATAGGAGAGCTCTCCCACCAACACATTGAACATGGGGCTGGTAGGATGATTAATAATGATTATTCGTGTACTGTAGTTGAAATCAGGAAATATCTTTTTAAAATGTTGATTATAAATCAGATCGGACTGGTGATCTTGCCACCTTCCGGATGCTATTCAACTGCAACTCCCAGTATGCCTCAAAGTTGTGCTGGCTAAGGCTGCTGGGGTTGTAGTTTCACAAGGCACATAATTGAAAAGATTCTCTCTTCATGTCTTACAAGAAAGGCTTGCATGCTGAATATGTCCACACCCCCATGTTTCCAGACGTTTTGTCCCGAGTGGTGCAAGCTAAACATTGTTTTATGGAAAAATCATAGAATCGTAGAAATGTAGAGTTGGAAGAGACCATCCAGGGGCCATCCAGTCCAACCCCCTGCCATGCAGGAACACCCTCAAAGCACTCCCAACAGATGGCCATCAAGCCTCTGCTTCAAAACCTCCAAGGAAGGAGACTCCACTACACTCCACTGAGGCAGCATATTCCACTGCCGGACAGCCCTGACTGTCAGGAAGTTCTTCCTGAGGTTCAGGTGGAATCTCCTTTCCTGCAGCTTGAATCCATTGCTCCTTGTCCTGGTCTCTGGAGCAGCAGAAAACAAGCCCTCTCCCTCCTCTATGTGGCAAATGTCAAATTCCTCAGGATTCCCCAATAATACCAAACGCTATAAGAATGTGTGTTATGTTCTCCACAATATAGTTGCAACCTTATGGAATCCTTGTCCTCTTTGCTATGTTCCAAGCTTACTATATTAACTAAAAAGCTTAGGCAAATTTTGTTATTGTTACTGAATTTTCAGGAAGTTATCACTTCCAATTTGCAGATGGAAAGCTTCTGTCTTTTTGGCTGCTTGCATGTCAGCAATACTCTTTTTAAGCTGTTTGTAGGGTTTTCCCCATAATATCTGACAGGATGAAGTTTTATTTACAGTACAATAATATTTTTGGCCATGTAGACATAAGTCCCACTGAGTTCAGTAGAGGTTACTTCCTGACAGTGGACATAGTACTGAAGCCTTGGTTTGGTGTCCTCTTGATGATTTATGCTTCCCTGACCAATTCTACACAAATGCAAAGTTCTTTTCAGACATTTCATGAGGAAGTGTGCGGTACTCCTTTGTGCAATATTTTCTTCCAGTGATGCAATGGTAGCCCAACTGTACCAGAATACAGCCCCTTCCATCCAAAGGGCCATGGATTAGCACCATGATGTGTTAGGCGAGAACTCCCTTGTGCTGTTGCTCTGCTGGCTGCCATTGTCCTCTCATAGCATAAGTACATTGTCACTAGACACCCCCCCCTATACTCTACCAGCATTAAAGAACTTCTTGTCTGTAGTCTTTTTACTAAAAATTGCATAAAGGATGATGTAAAGACGGAAATGCTGTCAAGGTTCTGACAGAAATCAGTCTGGAAATATTTTAACTGTTTTCGTCTTTCTGGACGTTCATATATGATCAGATTTCTCCACCAAATACTGGTAACAATTCTTGAAAATTGAAGCAGTCTGCATAATGACAGGATATTTCCAATTTATAGCTGCAGTTCTGTGTGGCTCAGCATAGTGTAGTAATTCCACTTCTGGAACTATGCTAGGCTTATCCATACAGTCACTTCCCCTCACACTTGCCATACAGCCTCTGTACACACACATCCTGCACAGCCAGTCCATGCTTTAGCGGGAGCAGGCAGAATCGGAAAAGTTTCTGGCTTTGTTCCCATAGCCAGACACAAAGTAATTACATCAGTGTTGAGATCCATGGAATCTTTTGGAGCTGTCAATGACACAATGCTGCAGAGGAAGAGAATACTAATCTCTGCAGTGCCCAACAGGGACATACACATGTATAAGAAAAACTTATGTGTGTGTATGCCGCTAATAGAATACCAGCCAGCTAAGTATTTATGAGTAAGCAGAGTCTTGGTTTCCTCTTAAATGCTGGACATAGAATGGAACAGTGATTAAAACACTGAGCTTTGGACATCAAGTTGCCAGCTATCTGAGTGTCATGTCTTTTTCCAGTAACCTAAATGAATTGTTTAGTAGAATAGCTATATGATCTCAGATGCTTCTTTAAATAATACTACAGGAAGCCGCCCCCCCCGTTTTGCCTCCCCATTGTCTGATGGCTCACTCTTTTGATGCTTCTAAAATAAGGACAAGTTTTATTTTTTTGACAGGGGTTCTGCTTTTTTATCAGCTCTTGCCTATGGAGCTCACCTGGGACTGCATGCACATGCATGCCGCTTGCAAAGTGAGCTGAGGTGGGAAAAGCGTCAAGCCAGCTCAAAGAGTTTGCAAGCAGTGTGCAGGCAGTTGGTCCCAAATGAGCCTCCATAAGTGCTTCATGCTCCCTATAGTACATAAGTTCAGCTTTTCAACCGATTCCGTTCACTGGCTGTGCTCTGGTCCCTAACTTGTCAGATAAATGGGGGAAAGCTTGTACTGTATTTCCAGCAAACCTCTAATCTTGAGTAAACTTAGCTTGCAATTTTCATCTCACAGGGTTTAAGTTTAAAAATCCTGCTCATGATAGCAAGAGGAATCTGTGTAATAATCAGTTTGCTGATTTTAGGGTGAAAAATTGCACATAACTAGAAGTTTGATGGGAAAAGGTGAGGCTATAATTTCATTCCTATTGAACTATGGCCTAAATCTGCTGTTGCACTGGTGCTGCAGTCCAGCACACCAGAACTTTCTTCCCCCCAGCATCTCTCAGAACCACCTACACACTGACTGGAGAATTTACTGGACCTGCAGATCACGTTTTTGGAGAGCCTGGAGGGATGATGTGGGGAAATGTGATCAATTCCCTCTCCCCTCAGTTTTTGATTACTCTAAGGGAAGTGGGCCTTAGCCTATGCATTTAATAACATCAGTCATTTGCTCTTCTATATTTTTCAGTTGACGCCATTTTGTCCCTTCATAGATGGTCATTCATGCAAATGTGGAATAGTACAAAAGCTTCACCTTCCAGTAGCTTGTCTATCACATTGTCTATCACATTCTGACCATTTGCTTGTTGTCCCGTTCAGGACAAATGTCATGCAACCCTTCCTTTGGTGGAATTGGGAAAGGACATCTGGTGAGAGAAGTGGATGCATTAGATGGCCTTTGTGCTAGAATCTGTGACCAGTCTGGAGTGCATTACAAAGTGCTAAACAAGGGCAAGGGGCCAGCTGTCTGGGGTCTCCGGGCTCAGATTGACAGGAAGCTCTACAAAGAGAACATGCAGGTGAGAATGCAGAGAACAGCAGAGAAAACAAGGTATTTTTATAGTATGAGAAGGACAGTTAGGTAAATGTGTGAACAAAGGGGCAGGATATCCAATTGAAGTCCCTAGACAGTGAAATAGAGTGTGTTCTTTAGATTACTAATCTTGAGACATTTCTAGAAGGGTTCTTAACAGTGGCAAAAAATTGAGACTAATGCTTGGGGGACATCCAGGGTTTGTTTTTGTTTTTTGAAAATGTAAGTTAACAAGATCTTGAAAAAGAATGAAGGCATTCAGATACAAGGTTGGATTTTGATATTCATTCTCACAAATGAATTCTTGCTATGCTTAATGAGCCTGAATGTAAACTTTAGCAGTGGAGGGTTTACTGCAGGAAAAGGCATTTCATTTCATTGCATTGAAAAAGAGTGTGATTAAGTATGGGCCAGTTCAGAACCAAATCTGATACTAGTAGCTTTTTTAAAAAATCAAGGTTGCATTTCAGTTGTATTTTATGCCATATATTTATTGACTGAAAAAGCTCCATACGTAATTATATGTTTAGTGGTGGCACTGAATTTTTGTGCCTAGTAATGCATATTTACAGAACAGAGTGAAGATGCAAACATGATCTGAAAAGAATACTGGATAAAAAAATACTTGGAACTAATATTATTCTTAGTAACTGCTGCAAAATTGTGCATTGGTTCAGAATGAGGGAGGTGTTTGGGAACCAGTTGCTCTGACAATAGGGGATATGGGCAATAACGTTAAAATCATAACTTACTTAGGAACATACATTGATATGCAGGAAAAAAATATTGCCAATACATTTACTTCAGTAGTGTTTGCTTTTAAAAAGAATGAAAAAAACCACTGTATATTTTTTCATTATTAGAGAAGTTCTAATGTTGATAGAACCTTGTTATCTTATAATGATAACTCCAGACAATTCTCATAGCATCATTTCCAAACTTAAAAATAATGAAACCACAGAACTATACAACAGCCAGCTGTTCCAAGGCCAGTTTGAACTGGTGCCTTTTTATTAGGTAAAAATTTTCTTGAAAAGGATATTGCACAGTTCAAAGTCAATTTGGCAGATGATTTTAAAATGTTTGCTTCTGTAAGGAATCCATCTTTTGGTGCACCCTTAGAGAATAATTTCGTGAAAAATACACTTAACAGTTTGCAGCTTGCAGATGACATACTTCTATGTTTTCTTACTCTAGAAAATAAACTACAGAGACCTTCCATCTTTGAAGAAGTACATTAGCTTGAAAAGCAGTTTGAGAAACATTTTTTTAAAAAAACTGATTCATCATCCCTTGAAATTAACTATTTTCTGTTTTCTTAATGACCAAATCAGCACTTTACTGAGAGAGTTTTGAAACATGCCATATAAAAAAGGGAAATAGTTTTGTGGTTTCTTTTCTTCTCTTTGTAAAAATCTCATGGGGAGAAAACAGTCTGCATCAGTTCAAACATCTGTCTTTATATTGAGAATACAGGAATATATGATCTTCAGTTTTTCAAATGTTTATTATTTATTATTTAATTCATTTTTGTTAATGCATTTGTTATTTTTCAAATATAGTGTAGGAGCGGGGAAAGAAAGGCTCACCACAAGTGTGGAAAAAAACAATTATCTCCTATTGCTGAAACAGAATTTGATTTTTTTAAGGTTACCACTATCAAATGTGGTTCTGAAATGGCCCATATGTATTTTTAGGTGGGGAAGAACCAAGCCCTTCATATGCTTTCCTTTATTTGTATATTAGTTTTCTATAATGTAATGCCCTAAATTAATGCCACAACATGTCAAATAAATAGCAGTAAACACTAAAATAAAAAAAGGAGTACTTAGAAATAACCATACTGCTAATAGGTAAATACACAATAAAAATTTAATGCATACAGTTTTTTAGATTATTTTTTTAGATTATTTTAGATTATTTTTAGATTATTCATTTACAGTGGACTAGGTATAGCTTTGTCTTAGTAGAACATTTCCTGAGTAAAGTTCTGGGGTGCTGCCAGACTCAACTGGTATAGCACTATAATTCTACTTTAAGTTGCTTCTGTTCTTTAACATGCTTCTGTTCTATGGGATCTTGGGATTTATGGTTTACGAAGGGAAATGCTGAGCAGGAGAACTCTAGTGACTTAAAACTACAAAGCCTAGGATTCCATAGGATTAAACCATGGCCATTAAAGTGGAACCATAGTGTCCCTGCAGCCCCAACACCACTTCCCCACTTTTTTAGGGGTCTTATTCACCTTTAAAAACATTTTTGGTGTAATGTAGGCAACTGCAGAAGGACAGAAATTGAAAGTAATCCCTACACTGGATCAGAAGCTTCTCATGGATGGAAGGAGTTTTTCTCTCTGCAAATGACAAATCTAGGATCTAAATCTAGCAACTTGTTGATTTTGAAAATGTAAGTGGACTAATTGTCATGGTATAGAGGTTTGAGTATTGGACTGTGATCCTGGAGACCAGGGTTTAATTCCCCACTTGGCCATGGAAATCCACTAGTTGATCTTCGGTGCCATAAACAAACAAAAACATTTAAAGGAGTCTCTTCGTTGTTAAATCTTAGGTCATTTCCACACTACACTCTTATAGCGCGATTATTCCACTTTCAACATCCCATGGAATCTTGGGGTTTGCAGTTTAGGGAGGGACCAGCCGGCCCCTCCATAAACTACAAACCTCAGGATTCCATAGGATGTTGAAAGCGGAATAATCACGCTATAAGAGAGTAGTGCGGAAATGACATTAATGTCATGTAGAAATGGAAATTCCTGGAAAAAGAAATTGATAATAAGGAATAAATCATTTTTTTAAAAAAAATCATTTGGTAATTTGTGCAAAATCAACTGTCCTGGTGGGAAGGAGATATTATCTCTGAGTGTTTTTTCTTCCTTCTGAATCCTTAAAAAGATCTTGTCTGAAGGTGTGTGTCTGCATTCATGTAACAGTTCTTATTTTCCCAGTAGAAAGAAATTCTCCAGACTCCACATCTAACAGTCTGTGAGGCATCTGTGGAAGATCTTCTACTTACAGAGCCAGAGCCAGAGCATCCTGGGAAATGTGGTGTCGGTGGAGTCATTCTGGGTCAGTACTGAGGAATAGGGCTGCTTCTGGGATTAGTTTTTTCCCTTCACTTCTAGAGGGAGGGATTATTTTCCAAGGCTCCACCTTGAAAAAGCTATGACAGAGTAGCCAAAATCTACAAGTGACCTATAGGGCCTGAGAAGTTCCTGTGAAACATGGGCTTCTTTCTAAGTCTTGCAAAGTTTTTCTACAAATCTGAGAACCTGTCCCAGCCAGCATTCAGGGAATTGTGGTCTAGAAAGAGTACTTTTCAAAGTTCTGTTTCTTTCACCAGAAGTAACAGCCTTCGGAAGAAGTCCTTAGGGTAAGAATCATCTCTATGCATTTGCATTGGACCTGCTTTCATAGATTGCATGGGCTAGCATTTTGAATAATTTGGAAAGTAGCTGAATTCTTTCTCAGTTTTAGAAGAAGTAGCTCAGCTCATTTCTTCCTTTAAAGTAATGTTATTAAGAGTTTTCTAAATACATTAAAAATACAATAAAAAGAAAGGAGAAAAAGGAAGAAAGAAAAGATTTAAAGGAAATAAATACAGAACAAAAGAAAGCATGACTTCCAGCTTTCTTTCTTTCTTTCTTTCTTTCTTTCTTTCTTTCTTTCTTTCTTTCTTTCTTTCTTTTTTTTTTTTTGGTAGTTATACATACTTATCAAACCTTTCTATGTAACACTATATTGTACAGTTCTGCTAAAAACATCAAAACCAAAAGTTGCCAAATGATTTTCTTTTTTCCAGAAGTCATAAGGGGTTTCTAGTCTTTCAGAAATGTCTCCAACAGTTTTTTTCTGATCAAAGCCAATAATTTGTCCATTTCTACTAGCTCAGTTACTTTCAATAGCCACTCCTCCCATGTAGGTATTATTGAGTTCTTCCATCTTTGTGTCTACTGCAGTTTTGCTTGCTGAGATCATATACTGAAGTAACTTCCCATGCCTCTTACCCAATTGATCATCCATAAGTCCCAAAAGAAAAAGTTCTACAGTGACCCCTCTACTTTTGTGAGAGTTTGGGGCACAGAACCCTAACAAACATGGAAATTAACTCTCTCTCTCCTTCACTCCCCCTCTCCCAATCCCTTGCCTTTTGCCTTGGTGCGTATTCTCCGTACCCAAGAAAATGGGGAGAAGGCGTGTACACGCCTTCCTTTTCTGCATGTGGTGCTCCACTGCATTCCTTTGCTTTTAGCCTCAGCATGTCTTTTCTGCACCTAGGCAAAAGGAAAGGGAATAGGAGGAGGAGAAAGAGGGAAGCACGGATACCTTGCAAATAATCAAATTTGTGAAGGTCAAGCCCACAACTGTGGAGGGAGGGTTGTTCTTTTAATTGAATATTAATCTTTAAAATGTTCTGCATCAAATTATGTATTTGAACCCAGAACTTTTTAGCCTTTTCACATTTCCAGCATATATGGTATGAAGGCACATGCCATTCACAGCATACATTCAAAACATCCTTATATATTCTGGACAGTTTCTCTGCCATCATATACCGAAGATACATCATTTTATAAAAGTTCTCTTTAAATTCATTTCTGAACCTATTAAATGGGAAGCAGCGGAGCTGTCCCAGTCACTGCTTCCAAATAATATACTTATGATTGTGATCTTTGTTGAGTCTTTAATGAATTGTTTTCCTCATCACTTCAAATGACATGAGCTTGAAAAGTTATTTTTTGGACTACATCTCTCAGAATCCCTCAGCTAGCATGAGCAAGCTTGCCAAGTTCTGAAAATGACTATGTAGTCATATCAGTAATCTGAATATCTGAGGATGAAATTGTGTGCCCATGGAGTCACATATGATTATATAAAGCCACTGGGATCCATATCCTTACTTAGAAGAAGTGCCTATGTCCATTTAAATGTTCAAGGTACGAGGAAATGAAACAGCTAGTAGGCTTCCCTCCTTGTCCTTCTGTTGGTCGACTCAGTCTCTCCCTGAGCAATTCATAGCAGTCTAGATGCTAATTGTGCCCCATGAGAATCAGAACTGACATCACCATCACCCCATCACCATCTTGTCTTTCTGACCCAGAATATTTGGAGACACAAGCTTTATTCTTCAAATCATGGCCTTTTTGTTTCTGTGGGTGTGTGATCAACTATCTGAATAACCTGATGGAGATCAGAAATTAAACATCACTGCAGATTTACCACTTCCAGAAAAAAATACTCAGTATGTTGGTTAAACTAGAAAGCAGTAAGCTTCAATTTGCGTGTTTGAGACAGGGCATTCAGACAACTAGAAACGTGTGGCTTCAGTATATCAGAATGAGAAAAGTTCTACACCAACCTAAAGTTTGGAATTTCTAGAACATGGATTTGGTCCCACTAGGAATCCTGTAGAGGAAAATCACTGACTAGAGATGTTATCTGGGCTTTGCTGGATCATTGTCCTCACTGTGCAAGATGTTCTGGATGTTCTACACAGCATCAGTTCAGTATGTAGCATTTTGGTGTTCATATTTGATTTGAACAAACAGTAAAACCATACGTTCAAACTATGTGGACTTTGCAAGTTTGCTTCTGTTTTTCCTTTCTTTAAAAAAAAAAGATGAGTGAAAATGAAATACAAGATGCTGACTAGTATCAAATCCTTTTGGCTTGCATGATTTTATGGAGAAAAATGATATTCCTTTCCTTTCTTTGTCTTTTCTTGAAAATGTCCGTTTGATATTCCTGTAAAGTGCAAAACAGGAACATGCCACTCTTTCTGTAATTAGATCAGCAGCTGATGTACTATATTTTGCTCTGTTTCACTTCATGATTTCTCATCAGATGATGGAAGACAAGTACACACTGGCAGTGTTGTTCTGACCACAGGAACGTTTCTGAGAGGGATGATCCTAATTGGACTAGAAATGTACCCTGCTGGGCGAATGGGAGACCAGCCATCTATTGGCCTTGCTCAGACTCTGGAGAGACTTGGATTTGCCATTGGAAGGCTCAAGACTGGGACTCCACCTCGTCTGGTGAAAGATTCCATTGACTTCAGTGTCCTGGAGCGACAAACAGCTGACTGTTCTCCTGTCCCATTCAGCTTCCTTAGTGAAGCTGTGTGGATTAAGGTGGGATAGAGCCCTGAGAAATGTATGGCCTTTATGTGAGAATCTTTTCATCCCTCTCTCTGTGTGTCTTTGTGGGCGTTCTTTGCATTGTTTTACCAGTTCAGCACATGAGAAGGATATTTTCAAACATGTGTTTCAATATGAAAAAGTTCCAAGTAGTCTCCTGTGAAAGATGGGGATGCCTAATTGAGAATTACATTTCTCTGTAGCTGTTAAAAGTTGCTGAGTATTGTAAGAACTCCCTAGAATCCCCTCCTCTCCAGATACTGAGGCAGTCAGTAGCTACATTAAGCTTTCTACAATCTAGTTGTCCTACAGAAACGTGTGACTACAACTTTGGTCGTCCCCAGTCAGATTGGCCAATCCGATGCCCATACCACTTGCAACCAACCCATACAGCATAGTCTTTCACCACAGCTGGTAAAGAAGAGAACTACAATCTAAACCCATCTGGAAAGCACCAGATTGTGAGAGACAAATGTATCCTCTCATGACTTGTAAGTCTTGTTATTAAAATGTGAGTCCTGTTGGGTGGAACAATTAAATACAGTTTTATGCCACTTCTCCATTCACTAACAGCCTCCTCTCCCTGAAATATGTGCCCTGTAACTTAGGCAGCCACGTGTTTGATCATTATTTTCTTCTCAAGTATAAGTAGACTTTTTAGGCTTTTACCATGAAGAACCAGTAGGTTTCGACATTACTTGAAAGATCCCTAGTAATACAAAAGCAGACCATTTTTTTAAAGAACTATCACTACCCATTTAAAAGATCTCCACCATAAATTTAGAACAGTAATATTGTTTTTTAGACTGATGAATGACAACTACTCAGGGTCAGGAATGTTACGAATGTCCAGAGATGGATCTTAATGATTTGCTAAATCACTAAACCATGTCATCTCAAGCTTATTTGCTTAGAAGTAAATTCCACTGAAATGCTTTTGGATTTCTTCTTAGCAGATACCTTCAGGTTTGACCTGACATACATGTGCTCAGTGGTTTGATCCAGGATCTACCATCCAATGATAGAAGAGCTCTATTTACACAAACGTTGGCCCAATTGTCAAAGATCTCCCTCACTTCTGAACAATAGTTCACCCCACTCAACAGGGGTCCTACATCCCATTTACAACAATGTCAGCCAGCTGGAGGGGCTGTCATGGGGAGGACGGGAGATTCCTCTTCTCTCCTGATTGTATACAACTAAATCTGGATTCAAGGACGTGCTTCTGTCTCTTTGCATTCTAACAGTTCTACATTGCTTAAGTTTGTATCTCACCATATAAACAGCCCAGGTCTTAACACTCTTCGGGGTCGGGTTTCTCTCTATCTCACTACCTCCAAGGCTCATCCGGTGAAGACATGAGAGAGCTGCCTTGGTGGCTGCTCTTTGTCTGCAAACACCCTCCCAAAGGAGGCTCAGTTGCCACCTCTCTGCTTTCTCTTCACCAGCAGGCAAAGATCTTATTATCTCAATAGGCCTTTGGCTATTAAGTGATTGGGTTGAGTGTGCCATCTTTTACAATGTTTTGATTGTGTTTTTAACTTTTAATTTGAAATTATAATTGAATTGTTTGTTTAATGGTTTTTAAATGTTTATATCGCATATTGATTTTGCTATGGGAGACAGCATGATATAGCAGTTTGAGAGTTGGGCAAGGATGCTAGGAGACCAGGGTTCATAGCCCTGCTTGGCCATGAAAACCCACACAGCAACCTTGGGCAAGTCACAGAGGAAGGCAAAGACAAACCCGCCAAACAAATCTTGCCAAGAAAATCCCATTATAAGTTCACCTTAGGGTCACCATAAGATGGAAACCACTTGAAGGCACACAACAATAACAACAACAATTGTTTTAGCTATACATTGTTTATATAAGCCACTTTAGGTCCCATATTGGGTAATTAATTAATTAATGTATTGATCATTCTGTAATTAATTAATACAACACTAGTACTGTTGGAAATTACAGCTTTTGTAATGTGCTGTGGGAATGCAATATATAGTGCACTTATAACTTTCGTGGTATGAGGAAACAGATTAAGGACCTAAGCAATACTTAAGAAGATCAGTATGCACAAAAACTATCTGGCTCATACATTAAACCCAGGTGATTCTTACTCTGTTTCAGCCAGAAGATCAGCTGTCTTGTTATATCACTCACACCAACTCCAAAGTGGAGCAGGTCATCCGTGATAATCTTCACCTGAACAACCATGTCAAAGAGACAACAAGAGGACCCCGGTAAAGCTCCTTTACATTATTTATTGGTAAAGTGCTATCAAAATACATGACACTTAATAGAGTAACATAAAAAAGATGTCAGAACTCCAGAGACGTTACAAATATCCTTACAACAAGGGAAGAGAAGGGGGATGGAAGGACAGCAGCCAGGCCAGTGGAGCAAAGTGTGTGCAGATGGAGTTGCGTGTCTCCTGGCATTGCCTCAGGAGCCCTGAGGAAATAAATGAATAAATAAGTAAGATATATGTATTGGGTATTCTGTAAGATCCAGTGTGGTGTAATGGTTTGAGCACTGGACTACAATCTTGGAGACCAGGGTTCGATTCCCTGTTCAGCCATAGAAACCCACTGGGTCACCTTGGGTGCATCACACACTCTCAACCACAGAAAACCCTGTGATAGATTCGCCTTAGGCTTGCTATAAGTCAGAAATGACTTGAAGGCACACAGGAATGGCTGATTATTCTGTAACATCCTGGTACTATAGCAGATACCTAATTGGCCTTTTGGCTCATTGCTGCTAGCAAAAAAATTTCCCTGAAGCTTGAGTTAGGCAAGCAGTGGGAGTGGTTTCCCTTTGAGTGTCTCTGTTGATTCCTGAGGACATTTTGTAAAAATGTGGAGCTTCACTGACTCAGAATGAATTGGTCAGAAGAGGTGCTGGCAGTATGACTACCTTACACTGCAGTTGTTTATCCTGAGAACCAGTCTGCCATGGCTAGGGAGCTAGTATCTGAGAGCAGTGACAAAGTGTTGGCTCTACTCTGTTTCTAGACCACTGCCAGCATCCAATCTCTGCCATTCTTTTGGAGGATCATGGAAATTTCTCTTAGACTCTTCACCATGTCAGCATCCTGATTTGACTGGTTATTCCTTTGCCTAGGTACTGTCCTTCACTTGAGTCCAAAATTCTGCGTTTCCCAAATCGTGTGCATCAGATCTGGCTTGAGCCTGAGGGCCTGGATTCCAATGTTATCTACCCACAAGGAATGTCAATGACATTGCCACCTGAGATCCAGGAGGAGCTCATCACCCATATTAGGGGCTTAGAAAAAACTAAAATTGTACAGCCAGGTTAGTGGCACAAAGCAGGTGGAGGTACTCTAGTCATGGAGCTGGATAAACACTTTTTTATACACAATATCAAGATTTATTAAGAGCATTTACATGTCACCTTTCATCTGATTTGGATTCGGTGTGATGGGTGTGGAGATGGGTGTGCCTCAGAGCTTGGAAGCGAAGCCTTACAACTACTTACTTACAGTACATTGTTCATAGGGATAATGCAGGAGACTTAGTGTTACTTTTCAAAATAATGTATGCATTGTTAGGGTTTTTGGTGTAACATTTGTTGTAAATGTTGCTTCTAAACATTGTTTTAGGAGGGTCAGAAATTTGGGGTTTCATTATTTTTATGCTTCTCATTTTTTAAAAAAAAGAGAAATACTTGGGAATAAGAAGTAGCATCACTAATAAGTAATGAACAGTGATTTGCTTTTGAAAGAAAGTAAGGATAACACATGAGCTTTCATTGATACAATTTCCAAGCTCTGCACTGTTTACTGTCAAAAAAGTTTTATTAACAGATAAGCGCAGCAAATCATGCATTTCTGAATACTTGGAAGTATGCAACTTTGCGGACCTGTTCTTGTTCCTGTTTTGATCTGTCAAACAGACTGTTCCTTCAGTTGCTTTTTTATCCATTTTCCCTGTTCTAGGCTATGGAGTTCAGTACGATTATCTGGACCCACGTCAGCTGAGTGCCTCCTTGGAGTCTCGTCTCATTCAGCGCCTCTTCTTTGCAGGGCAGATAAATGGCACAACAGGCTATGAGGAAGCTGCAGCCCAGGTGAATAAAGTGGGGAAAGCTTGCAGCAGAAAGTGGATAATGCTTGTTAAAAATCTTCTGTGCTGTCAAATTTCATATCTAACTAGAGGTGTTCAGCCAAGATCATTTAGCTAGTTAACTTTAAATTGATAATGTGATTCCTACCTGTTACTACATGTGCTCAGAACATGCCTCCTTATACATATCCAAAATGTATTTTTCCATGATGTTCTGGAACACAATGAGTAAGGTGAGTTACTATAGTGCTGAGTTCCTGTTGTGGCATTGGCTCTTTTCTACCAAAGTACTGCTCCTGTTAGTCCAGTGTTGCTGACCCATATCCTATTATTTTTTACCAAAATACACAAGAGCAAAGAACATATAACATTCAGAACTTTTGTCTTGGTCTGAGAATCTCCACTTTAGGAAATCGATGAGGCTAGAGGTTTTGTGGAAAGTTTTTTTTTTAATGCACTACTGTAAGATGAATTACTGAAGTCTTGTCCTAGAAGTAAAAGAGTGAGGAAAGAAGAAAAGGATGTATCAGTACCGCAGCTCCAATATGTGGGAGGATGGGGAAGGCAGGAAGCCATAGAGGCTGGACAGAGAGAAGTGAGAGTCTGACTGATCACTGTTCCTGTTTTCCCAGCCTTACTAGTTAACATTATAGACCATGAGGCACTTTTGAGCCAAGGAGGTTGCATGGGTGAAAATGGAGACAGGCTGGTGCATTTTGGTGATGTAACTTCTAGCCTCCTGCAGTTAAATTCCCCTCTGCCAGTTTTCTTGCCTCCCTTCTTCATTACTCTGCATATTGTTCCAATCAGCCTACAAGGCGACGTTGAGTTTTCCTATCTCCTAATTTCTAGGCCCCTATTTTTTCCATATCTGTTTCCTAGTACTCTCCCCCCCACCTGCCCACAGGAAAGAGTTTAGAGAAACTTAAACTAAAAACTGTTTTGCCTCCCCTGCCCTTTGGCACTAACTGACCTGTTGTCAGATCAATGCCAGAAATTTTCTAACAACCACCTCAGCAACATTGCTATCTATATGAGTTAAAGGAAACCAAATGAGGCTTTCTGTTGGCCATTGCTGTGGCTGCTACCACCTTGAAGTTTCTGTCAGATTGCCATAACACTTGTATTTCATATAGGTTTCCTGTATTGATTTGTGTTATATTTATTTATTCATTTATTTTTGTAAAGCCATCTTCACCATGCCAGTGGACAGCCAACAAAAGAGTTACTTAAATATTGTGGCCAAGATCCTGCTCCTGCTGGCAGAGCATAAAGCTTATTTACACAGAGGGAATAGCATCAAGAGGGTTGACAGTTGTTAGTATCATGATGCTGGGGAGTTATCATTGCTCTGCAAGAGAATGGGAATCTCTTAAATAATGGGGTATTAAATATGCGCAAGTGTCTAAATAATACAGCCACAAGCATAACCAGATGTTATGCTGGCATAATTCCCTAACAGAATTCCAGACAATGCCTCAAATCCTTTTCTATATTACAGTAGAGATAATGTGGATCTGTACTTATGAGGTAAGCAAGAAAAGCGCCGTGTAGTAGTTGTGAGCATCTTTACTACTGAACTTAGCCTTGCTCATAAACTGCCTCAGTGCTAGATTGGAGAACTACTCAGGTGCCATTTAGTTGTTGAAGGGGAATAAGAGTTCCATGGGCAGTAGTATTTTCGAGTTCTGCAGTGTGTGAGTTGGTACTTCTTTACAGTTGCATTTAACAGTGCTGTTGAAATTTGCTTGAGTCTGCTATCACATATTACATATGGAGCTCCAATGTTCCACTCTCCCTCCCCACCCTAGTGGACGCAGAAGTGCTTCATAGCTCAAACAGACCAAGACACTGGGCCTTCTGTACATACACTGACTTCCTCCTACCACTTGTAACCATTTTGCTCTCTGATGCAGGGTGTAATTGCTGGCATCAACGCTGGCCTGCGAGTCAAAGGGAAGCCTCCCTTTGTTGTTAGCCGCACTGAGGGTTACATTGGAGTGTTGATAGATGATCTCACTACTCTTGGCACCAATGAGCCATACCGGATGTTTACAAGCCGTGTGGAGTTCCGGATGTCTCTGCGCCCAGATAATGCTGACAGCAGGCTCACTTTCCGAGGTACTCTGCTCTTCCAGTTACCCTTTGCATTCACGGAACTCTGTCTTCTTCCAGAGTTTGCAAGTGTTACTTTCTCAGACTACAGTTCCCATGGCCATGTTGGTTGAGGGATTCTTGGGACTATGGTCCAAGATGACCCTGCTCTTCTTCCTTCTTTCATGTTTTTGTTTTTTCCTTCTTTTTTTGGGTGGGGGGTACTCTCTCTCCAGGTTATAATGAAGCTGGATGTGTGTCCCAAAACCGGTATGAGCAAGCATCTCAGATGAAAGCAATGTTAGAAGAAGGAATGGAAGTCCTAAAGTCTGTTCAGTTCAGCTCCACAAAATGGGCCCAGCTTGTTCCAGAGGCTACCATAAGTACTCAGCGTAGTTCACCTTGCAGGTATGGACAGTTCTCTTCTCTTTCTGGGGCAGAATCAAGAATCATACAGCCTTTGGAATCCCCACTAGTCCCCCAAAGACCCTGGCACACATGCGCACGCGCACACACGCACACACACACACATATTTTTACCCACTTATCCGAAATGGTGGTTGCAATGACAGAGTGATGTAGCCTTCCAGGCTCTGCAGCACCCCAACCCTGATCTAGAGTTTTATTTTTGTGAGGCATGAAAGAGAGATGCATACAGAAATGTAGTGGCTCATAGTCTGTATTTTTAAAGGAAATTACTTGGCTGCTAAGATCACTGTTTTTGTGATGGTGCTTGGCAGAAAATGCACCAAGAAACCATCTGTTTCTATAGAAAGATGAAGTAATTAATTAATTGGCTTTCTTTTCAATTGTGCTGCAGCACTGGTGGATATGAACTCTTGCCCTGGAAACAAGAGACCAGACTTAGTGCTTTCTGCTGAACTTTTCAGTACGATTAGTGATGTGTCATAATGAGGATATCTTTCCTTCAGAAACAATATGTAATTTCACAGTTTCCTGTCCCAATGTAACAAACTCTTGGTTGCAGATTCAAAATTGAAGCCTTTAGAAGTGATCTTAGATTAGCTGGAGCTTTTTAATTGTATTTCTTTCACTTATTTTACTCTGGTTGCCCCACTCAAAAAATAACTTTAAAGCTCTGCCCTTGTTCACTTCTTTAGCTAAGGTAGCCATATTGCTTTGCTCATGAACCTGCAGCATGGAGAACATTCCTAGATAGTCACACAACAATATGAACTCGTGTGAAGCCTTTAAATCTGTCAAGATCCTGAAGTTCTGTGGGAATGGATATTAACCAAGCTGTGTTTACTCTGTTATTTTGCATCCCACCTTGCTCTGATTATTATAAAACATTTTACTGACTTAATAATCAGGATGACCTGGTTTTTGTTTGTTTAGTGCGCTAGATGTTCTTCAATACCAAGGGGTCAATATGGAGATCCTGGCAAGAGCTATCCCAGAACCCCTGAAGAAATTTGCTGAATGGAGACAACTGGCAGAGAGGCTGAAAATAGAAGGTACAGATCCCCAGCAAACTCTAAACAGGGTATATGTCCAGCAAGTCAGCAATGAGAAACCTCTTTCAGTGCATGCAGGGCCAAAGACAAAAGGGTAGAACCAAAAAATGCCAGCACCTTTTAGGATAAAGCTCTTACTTCTAATAACTATGCCTTAGGAGAGGCATTTCACCATTTTAGAATAGAAAAAGCTAGGAAACCATTAAATGATGGCGTTACACCAGGGATGGAGCGGGTTATTTATTTTTATTTTTTATTTAAATTGTTTTTTCAAAAATGAAATTTGGAATTTGATTTTTAAAATTTTAAAATTAAATAAAAATAAAAATTTATTTTTAAATAATTTTAATGATTTAATAATAATAACAATTTTAAATTAAAGTCATTTTAAAAATTTTATTTCCACAGTCTCCTTGCTGGCTGCACTGTCTCATTCAGGCACACTGCAAGTGACCTCACCTCACTTCCAGATGGCTTTTTGTCCCATTTTCAGGGGCTTAGAAGACCTAAATTCCCAAATATGTGGGCAGTCTGGAGGTTTTTTGGCCAGTGTTACAGGGAAACTTTGCACCTAACAAAGCCATGGGGGCTGTGGACCCCAGGGGTCTTTGTGGGCCATAAAAGTGAGAGGGTTACATAACAGCCTGTGGCCACACTTTGCTTTCCCCAATGTTACAAGAAAAAAGTGTGACCCTCTGGACAGATCTGGATGGCCAGGTATGGACCCATGGCCTCTGGTTCTGTATTCCTCCAGTAGGTCTTGTTTATTTGGGAATTGGCTCAAACCAGAAATTCCCTCCAATTCCATGACATATTCTGGATCTCTGTGAAACCTCACTGCTGCTATTAGCTTAATAGATAGAGATTGCCTGGGAGAGAGACCCTGGTTTTCTTTCTCCCCAGAATTCTAGGAGTAGTTCAAGGTAATGTACAGTTGTCAACCCACTTACTGATGAGTTAAGCTCATAAAACACAGTGGACTTACATCTGAATTAAATTGCCTAGGACTGGACTGTTGTAAATACCAGACAAACCATATGGACCGCAAGGAAAGTTCAGCCATTAAACATTATTTTTATTGCAAGTATTACCACTCAGGATGATGAGCATTGTTATCAGTTGACACTGATACATGTAGCAGAAGTCTTAGATTTGCCAGGTCTTTTGGTATATTTGGGATTTTCTTTAAAATATTTCCTCATTCTTATTTTCTTTGGTTATTCTGGGGTTGTCCTCTTTGCAAGCTGTGTATGAATGGCACGTGTCCAATCAGAGGTTAGAAATAGAAGAAGTGCGTCGAGATGAGGCTCTCCAGTTGCCAGAGGATCTGGATTATTTTGCTATCAGTGCATCATTATCCCAGGAAGTACGAGAGAAACTGGATTCCCACCGTCCACAGACGGTAATGTACTGGCATTCAAGGGGGCAGAATGTTTAATGGATGCTGTGCTTGTGTTGGGTTTTAGATGTGATTTGAAAACATTTAGTTATTTCAAACTCACTGGGGTCAGAATGGAAGTTCTTCGTGGTCTCTGTGCCTCACACATTAGGATCTTTTGCGCCTGCGCGGTAGCGTTCGGAAACTTCTAGAGCTTTTTAAAGTTTGGGGGAAACCCCCTTCCCCACGCCGGTACTGTGCATGCTCCTCCCGCCGAGCAACGGTCTCTCCTCAGTTCTTTCTCGTCCGCCATCGCGTACGGAAGGTTCTTCGGCTTGTTCCTCGATATTCCTTTGCTTGGCTTGTGTGTTTCATGGTTTTTTGACTATTTCGGACTGTTTCTCGACCTCTCTCTCGGACTTCCCCTCGGACGTGGTGAATTCGGACTTTTTCAACGTTTTTTCCCTTTCCCTTTTTTTTCGTCGTCTTATGCCGGCGCTGTTTAAAAACTGCGTGTCGTGTGGGCGTAAGGTCACCCTTTCCGACAGCCATAAGGAGTGTCTCTTCTGCTTGGGCGAGTTCACAACACTCGGACTTGCCCAATTTGTCGGGAGTTCACCTCTCAAACTCTCCACAACAGGTCTTCGAGACTAAATCTTTCTGTTGGGAGCAGTCTTTGAAGGCGATTGAAGAGACCTCCCAATCCAAAATGGCCGACAAGAAGACGACCACACCATCGACGGTATCGGCGGCTGCCGTCCCGTCTACTTCGTTGGTATCGGGCTCGGTACCGGCGACGAGAACGCCCATCTCGGCGTTACCGAGGATCCTGAAGCTGTCGGCGGCTGCCAAGGCAGCTAAAGGTTCCTCGACAACGAGGAAGGCTGAGGCTCCGGCCAAAGAGACGCCTCAGAAGAAACGCCCTGCTCCGGACGGAGACAAGGGAAAGGAAAAAGAAAGGACAAGAAGAAGAAGAGGAAGGAGAAGAAACGCTCCCCGCCTGGGGACGTTCGTCCTCCCACTCCTCCTCCGACTCTTGAGCCTTCAAAAGGGTGAGCCGGCCAATTTCTCGGATGACGAGATCGAAGACGTGCCACAAGAGCGCCCGGACTCGCCAGTGGAGGAACCTCCATCCCTGGTGGAGGAACATCACCACCGCCCTCCGAGCCGCCGCAGGTCGGCTGACCTGCAGCAGAGACCATCCCGGCAAGTCTCTGCTTCCCCGGAAAGGCGCTCGGTATCGGCTAGATCTTGGTCACGCTCTTCGGAGCTACCGCAAAGATCGCTGACCCACGGGGAACCCAGGAGGAACAACCCCGCTCTTCTGCCTCCAGATACACCTCGGCGTCCTCGTGGCCAGGTACGCCAGGGAATCTGAGTGGAGAGAGCGCCCGGCGTCCTACCGGTCACACTCTCCATCGTACCGGGTCGGCCACCGTAGCCGAGGCGCTGGGAGACCTTCCGGAGGTCCCGGTCACCTCAACGCGAATGCCGTCTGTCTCACTCCTGCTCTCCAGAAAGAGAAGACCGTCGGCATTGAAGACGCCGAAGCCGTTCCCCGGCTGACCACCGCCACGCTGACCGCTCCCTCAGCCGCTCTCCCTCGCCTCGATACCATAGAGCGAGGGAGCCTTCACCTTGATGCCGTGCGGTATCACCGCCTCCCAGGGTTACTGCTACGGCAACGCACCCGTAGAATCGGTGGTGACGAAGCAGGCCATGGCCACAACAGCCTGCCAGACAACACCTGTCACCACCAAGAAGGTGAAGTCGGTGGTCGCTGCTCCAAAACGGGACACCCCCACGGTTCCCGTTGCCACTGCGGACAAGCCTAAAAAGGCTAAGACAGTGGCCGAGACGAAAGAGCCAGAGCGGGAGCAGCGTGAGGACTCACCCAGCTCCGAGTCCTACGATTCCAGCGCCGAGTCAGACGTCTCGGAGGCTGCCTCACAGGAGTCCCCTCCTTTGGGGTTCGGAGATCCGGTTCCCGACTCAGCTCCGGAGGATGTCCAACAGTTCTCCGCGATGCTGCTCCGGATGGCCACGACCCTTGGCCTCAAGATTGCGGACGTAGAACCGGAGGATGGCGCCCGGTCTTCTCAATGGTCGAAGGGAGGCAACCTGCCACCGCCCCATTGCCTCTTCTCCCTCGCATTGGGAAGATTGTGAAGTCCGCGTGGACAGACCGGCATCGGCACAGCCGATACCGCAGAGGCTGGAACATCTATACAGGGTGCAGAAAGATAACGCTGGGTATCTCTTCAACCACCCCGCACCAAACTCTGTGGTCGTCGAGTCAGCTCAGACTAAGGGAGCCGGCCCAAAAACATACCACCCCACCGGACAAGGAGGGTCGTAAATTGGACACCTATGCCAGGAGGTTCTCTCCGCCGCCTCCTTGCATATACGGGTGTCCAACATGCAGGCTTGCCTCGTGGCATACCTGCGCAAGGTCCTCGATCGCCTCTCCCCGGCCATGAATCGGTCCGGAGGACATCCTCCAGGCCACTGCCATGATCTTCAACGAGGCGGTGGCGATCTCCCGCCAGCAGATCGTCTCCTCTCGACACGCTGTGGAGATTGCGTCGAATGTCATGGCAGGATCCGTCGGCTTCGCCGCCACGCCTGGCTAAGACCGGCGGACATTCAAGAGGACACTCGAAGGAGGATCGAGGACCTCCCCTTTGATGGCGAGGGCCTGTTCAATGCATCGACAGATGAATCGTTGGACAACCTCGTCAAGGCGAGACTGACGGACAAAAGATCGGCCTCCATCCATCCTCGCAGGCCCGCAGGCCGCCTGCTTTCCGTCAATTGTGGAGGAAGTCGTCGACCTCGTCCTTCCAGAGGTCGGCCCAGTCTGGTCCCTCGAGGCCTTCTTCGGGGTCGTCTGCTAGGCAGTCCTTCCGACGACGCCTGACCTCATCTAAGTCCTCTGACACAAAGTCACGGTTTTGACCTGCCCAGCAGGCCGCCTCACCACCTACCGATCTTCAGCCTTCCACCTGCCCTCGGAGACCGACTGACCTTAGCTCGACACCTGTCGGAGTGGCAACATGTCACCACGGACTCTTGGGTGCTTTCCATCGTCCGTCTTGGCTATGCCATCGAGTTTCAAGATATTCCGCCTCGAAAGGGGTTTCTACTCCCCCTCCGTCAAGCTCGGTCCTCCTGGAAGAGATCCAGTCCCTCCTCCAGAAAGGAGCAATCGAACGGCTCCCGTCGAAAGCCAGTTCCACCGGCTTCTTCTCCCGGTACTTTACGGTACCGAAGCCCGACGGCTCTCTTCAACCGATCCTCGATCTCAGAGGGGTGAACGACTACATCCGCCCCAAGAGGTTCAAGATGGTCACGCTACCGTCGATCTTGCCGTTTCTCCATCGAGGGGACTGGTTCGCCTCCTCGATCTCCGAGACGCCTACTTCCACATCGCCATTCGCCCGCAACACAGACGGTACCTCCGCTTCACAGTCGACGACATCTGCTACCAGTACAAGGTGCTGCCGTTCGGACTCTCGACTCCCCCGGGTCTTTACCAAATGCATGGCCCCGGTGGTATCGTTCCTGCGGACGAAGGGTGCCTCAGTCTACCCATACCTAGACAATTGGCTGTTGGTGGCATCCTGCAAACAAAGACTTTACCATGACGTCCACATGACGTTGACACTCCTTACCCGTCTCGGACTACAGGTCAACCCGAAGAAGTCCCACCTCGAGCCGGCGAGGACACTGGACTTCATCAGCGCCACTCTGGACTCCATGTCCGCCAGGGCGTACCTGCCAGAGACTTGGGCGCAGACCTTGATCCAAGCCGCCATCCACACACACGCGGCTCCCACTCTGTCCGCAAGGAGGATCCAGCAGCTGCTGGGCTACATGGCCTCGACGACTGCGGTCACTTACCTCTCCAGGCTGAGGGCAAGACCCCTTCAACACTGGTTCGTCCGCATATTCGACCCCCTGCGAGACGAACAGAGCAAATTTGATTGCAGCTGCCAGAAGGAGTCCGCTCGTCTCTCCGATGGTGGCAATCACGAGACAACCTGCTGTCAGGGATGCCCTTCCGACAGCCGACACCGAAGGTGACGGTAACGACCGACGCCTCCCTCTACGGATGGGGTGCCCACTGCGGCGATCTCAAAGTCCGCGACAGATGGAACGGCGACGAGACGGCTCTTCACATCAACGCCCTTGAGCTACTCGCCATTTCGAAAGCTCTATGGGCGTTCCGCCATGTCGTCGCCGGCCGCACAGTCCTGATCCTGACAGACAACACCACTGCTGTCTGTTACGTCAACAGACAAGGAGGGGCTCACTCACAGCTCTACTGAACATCGCCCTCGATCTGTGGGACTGGTGCGTTCGCCTACAAATACATCCCGTGGCTGTTCACCTGGCCGGGCAGGAGAACACCACAGCAGACGCCCTCAGCAGGGACACCTCATCTCACCATGAATGGTCTCTCTCCGGGGAGGCGTTAAACTGATTCGAGACCGCTGGGGTGAACCGTCGATCGACCTCTTCGCGACCAGGGAAAACGCGAAGTGCAGCCGATTCTGTTCGAGAGCGGGCCACGATCGAGTCTCCATCGGGGACGCCTCCCAGTTTCCGTGGACCGGAGAACTCCTGTATGCGTTCCTGCCGTTCCCCGCTGCTCGGCCAGACGATATCAAAGATCCTAGCCGACCGAGCCGACGCGATCCTGGTGGCCCCGTACTGGCCGAGGCAGCACTGGTTCACACCCCTGCTACGAGCCGCACGAGGCGATCTTCTCCGGCTACCACCGACACCGGGCTTGCTCTCCCACTCCAGCGGCCGCGTCCTCCATCCAGACCTGCCACGCCTGGCCCTCCATGCCTGGAGGATATCGCACTAGACGATCCCCTGCTCGGTCAACGTCCTTATCGCGGCCGGAAAGAATCCACCCGTCGCAACTACGAATACAAGTGGCGACGTTTCCTGGCCTTCGCTGAAGAGAGGCGTGAGCCGGTATCGCCTGCCAGGCCCCCCCACCGTTCTCCACTTTCTTCTTCATCTTCGACAGCAGGGCCTGGCGTTCCTGTCCCTGAGGGTGTACCTCTCTGCGATCGTGGCATACCAACTGCCACGATCCTCGGCATCAGCCTTCTTTAGAGACGATACCGTTAAGCGGTTCCTGAAGGGATTGCAACACCTCTACCCGCCGGTATCACTGCCGTACCGCCCTGGTCCCTGTCGCTGATGCTGTCGCAGCTTACGAAGCCGCCCTTTGAACCTATGGCGACCTCGGATGACAGGCTGCTCACCTTAAAGACTGCCTTTCTTGTTGCTGTTACCTCGGAAAGACGAGCGGGTGAGATAACAGCTCTCCGAGTGACGAGCCCTTCCTCGTCTTCCACAGAGACAAGGTGGTCCTGAGACCTGACATCTCGTTCCTTCCGAAGGTGGTGTCCAGCTTCCATCTCAACCAGGACATCATCCTGCCTGCCTTCTTCCCGGACCCGAAGACACCGCTGGAGCGGTCCCTTCACTCCCTGGACGTGCGTTGGGCTCTGGCCTTCTACCAGGATAGAACTGCTCCCTTCCGACAGACACCGCATCTCTTCGTATGCTACGGACGGCGTCGGAAGGGCCACAAGGTGTCCACCCAGCGCTTCTCCAAATGGGTGGTACAGACTATACGGCTGGCGTACGAGCTCGCGAGGAAGCCTCCGCCAGCCCTGCTTCGAGCCCACTCCACCAGAGCTGTGGCAACTTCTGCGGCCCTCCTGCGAGGAATAGACCTGCACGAACTCTGCCGTGTGGCGACCTGGTCCCAACCATCGACCTTCGTTCGCCACTACAGGCTCGACTGCCGGTCGCGCAGAGATGCTCGGTTTGGACGTGAGGTGCTGGCTTCCGTACTCTAGGACCTGACCCACCATCCAACCGGTAAGCTACACAGTCTCCTAATGTGTGAGGCACAGAGACCACGAAGAAGAAGAACAGGTTGCTTACCTGTAACTGTGGTTCTTCAAGTGGTCATCTGTGCCCTCACACATACCCGCCTTTCCTTCCCCTCTTCTCAGGTCCCTGTAGGTTCTACGGCAGATGACAGAACTGAGGAGAGACTGTTGCTCGGCGGGAGGAGCATGCGCAGTACCGGCGTGGGGGAGGGGTTCCCGCCAAGCTAACAAGCTCTAGAAGTTTCCGAACACTACCGCGCAGGCGCAAAAGCTCCTAATGTGTGAGGGCACAGATGACCACTCGAAGAACCACAGTTACAGGTAAGCAACCTGTTCAAACACTGTAATGTTTGAAGGAGGGGGTGACTGTGTTGCCAGTTTTGATTTGTGTGTTTGTCTTCAACCTTGTCCGTTGTTAGAGACAGCCGAAAAAGCTAAAAGACTTTCAATTCTGAACCAAGGAGAAAGCAGTGGGAGCATTTAACAAAACACAAGGCTCTGTCACTGAGTTTTGTTTTAACAAATCTGGAAATGAAAGCAGCAAGAGAAGTTTATCCACATCAGGTAGTTCTATGCTGTAGTGCTGTTACTGTGCTTACCTGGGAGTAACTCTCATTGAACTCAGTAGAACTTATTCCCAAATAGATGCACATAGGACTATGCTGTAATTGCGGTGGCCTGCCAGACTATTCTACTCTGATTTCACCTGTTATGCTATCTGACAAAATTTGGAGCAGTCTCACATATCTTTTTGGCTGTGTCATAAACTGTGTACTGGGGCAGGGAGCTTTTGGCTTTCCACGTGTTTTAAATATGAACTCCCAGAAGGTCTAGTCAGCACAGCTGTGAAAGTTGTAACCCAAACCATCTTTGAGGAGGTGCAAAACTTCCACAATTCTTCTCTATACTTTTAGATACACAAAAAAGGGGGGGGCGTAACGACTCATACCATGATTTCTCAACCAAGGTTCCCTGGAACCCTCAGGTTCCATGAGAGGTTGCTAGGGGTTCCACAACAGATTGCAATTGAAAAAACAACTTTTTGTTTTGAGCTGTAAATATAATAACTTTAATACAGGGGATCCCTGAGAAAAGAAGATTATTTTGAGGATTCCTCCAGGGTAAGAAAGCTTGAGAAAGTTAGACTTACACAATTCTCTGTGGCCAAGAGAGAGTGTTGCATAATGGCTAAGAAACTGAATCACAAATCAAGACATTCCTGATTCTAGTGAACTTGCTAGGTAGCTTTAAGCAACCTAGTCTCTCAGCTGAGCCCTTCCTCCCACCTGCAAATATGGGGACTGTCATACACCCTCCCTTGTTAAGGCATAAATGAGTAGAACACTCAAGACAAATGCTAAGAGGTGTTATGAAATAGTGTGTGCAGACATGGTCTAGCACACCTGACAACACTGTATTGCTACCATCTAGATACAGAGTGACAATTAAATGCTAAATGTGTCTCTCTTCCTGGCCTAGCTGAATACATAAAACAGGATTTTCCAAATGGTACGCCGCAACACATTAGTGTGTTGCCTGAAGCCTACAATCTTGGAAATGTACGTTATTCTTTATAAATCATATATTTTTAAAAATATATTAAAGGTTTTCATAAGACATGTTGTGTCCCTGTACATTTTGTTACTACAATTTATGTATGTGTCTGTTTCTCTTATAAGGGGTTAGTTTAACCTCCACTTTGTTACTAAAACTGAATTACTGTGTCACAAAATGATGCATGTATAAAAAGTGTGTCAACAACATGAAAAGTTTGGAAAGCTCTGACATAAAAGAAAAGGCATTGTGCTGAGGGGTAATACTTCTGGTGATAATAGTAAAAGATGTGAAATGTCTCCCTCCCCTTCTCTGTGTGTGTTAGAGATTTTATTTTCATGGTTGTTTAGAAGCCAAATGGACCAGGTCCACATTTGCTTCTGCTGGAAATGCCAAGATTAATGCAGCTTTCAAGTGCTTGAGAGTGGTGGGGTATGATGATTCTTTGTTAATAACTTTGGACCCACAATCCATCTTTGTTACCATACCATTGCCATAGAGTAACTAGAATTATATGCAAGAATGTTTCCACTGTTAATTGTTTTCTTTTTACAGGACTAGGGGGGGTGGTAAAAGTAATGAAAATGAATTGTGTTCTCACCTTTGTGTTTTCTCTTCCTAGATTGGAGCTGCAAGCCGCATCCCTGGCATCACACCAGCTGCTGTTGTTAATCTCCTGAGGTTTGTGAAAACCAATTGTGAAAGAGCAAAGAGAGCACATGACCTACCCAGAGTTGCTGGTCCTTTACCAGGTGCAGATCTGCTGGGGCAAAGAAAGTTCCAGGCTGCTGACGTGAGCAATGCTTTTTGAGGAAAAGCCATTGAACACATTATTTGAGTTCTTGGAACCTGTGGCTTCCATATTATATATGTATTTATGTATGTAATTACTATCCAATAAATGTGTAAACCTATCATTTTATAATAACTTTTACCTTGTGTTATCACAAAATCTGGCAATCTAATTGTGGGTAGAGTTGGGGAGGGAAAGTAACCTCAATTTGGATCCAGAGAATCCCAGTTACACCTTCCTATTCCATTTCTTCCCCAAGTTAAAATCAAGAAAGGAGGGCATACTGTGATTTTCTGTTGTGTTGGATGCATTGGTTTTACACTGATGCATCTTTTACAAAAGGGACATCAGGGTAGTCTAGCATTCTTAACAAGTATTTACCATATGGATGTCTTTAGTAACACCCTTTGGCAAAGCAGCAAATTGGGTCCACTGGCTGATCTCTGCTTTTTACACAAGACACAGAAGAAGCAGTGCCTCACCTGGACAGAATCATATAATTTTAGAGATGATAGAAATCCAAAGGATCATCTAAGGCCAACCCCCAGCCAAAAGAATGGACCCACAACTAAATATCCTTGACAGAACGCCATTCAACCTCCTGTGTGAGAGATCCAAGATAATTTGTTCTGCTGTTTAGACATCAAGAAGTTCTTTCTAATGTTTTGTTGGAATCTCTTTTAATTTGAATCCACTGATTTGGGTCCTACTTTGTGGAGTAATGGTAAGCTTTCTCCATTTACCATTTAACAGATACTTGAAGATAACTGTTTATCTCTTAAACATCTCTTCTGCAGATTAAACATATGCTCAATTGTTCCTCATAGGGCTTGGTTGCCCAAACATTCTCTATCTGTCATCCACCCCTGGAGATTTTCTAGCTGATATCCTTAAACTGTCTTGCCCCAAACTGAACAAAGTACTCTAGCCAAGGCTTGGCAAAAGCAACAGAGCAGTACTATTATTTTCCTTAATCTGGGCACTACACTTGATGCAGTCTGAAACTACATAGGCCTTTTTACCGGGGGGGCAGCTGTATCATGCTGTTGATTTGTTTTTAACTTGTGTTCTACTAAAACCCTAGATACATTTTACACATCCTACTGTAAAGCCAGGTTTCACCATCCCTTATTTTTGTATCTGTATTTTCTTGGCAGTGCTTTACATTTACTCCTGATAAAATACGTTTTGTTAAGATTGGTCCAGTTCCTCAATTTGCTAAGGTCATCTTGAATCTTAATTCTGTTTTCTGAGGTATTAGTTACCCATTCTAATTTGGTGTCATCTAGAAATTTGGAGTGTGCTCTCTGTTCCTTCTGCAACGTCATTTATAAAACTTCTGAATAGCACTGGGCCCAAAATAGAACCCTAAGGTACTCATGCATCACTTCTTTCCAAGATGAAGAGGAACCATTGGTGAGCACTCTTCACATTTGGTCCATCAACAAGCTACAAATCCACCTAACAATAGCATTATCTTGCCTCCATCTTACCAGCTTGTATGCAAAAATATGGGTAGCTTTATCAAAAGTCAAACTAAAATCAAGATACACTACATCCACAGTTTTCTTGTGGTCTACCAATGTTCAAAAAAAGAGTGAGAAAGATTTGCCTGCATGATTTGTTCTAGAGAAACCCATGTTGCCTTTTAGTAATCACACTTTTCTTTTCTAAGTGCTTACAGACAAACTCTTTAAGAATCAATTCAATGAGAGCCAGTAGCAACCCCCAAGACAGATCTCCCTCAACTGCAGGCTATTTTGGATGGAAAATCATTTACTCACCATTCATGCTGTCTTGTGGTCCATGTCCAGTACAACTGATTGCTATTACAAGCATTCATAGATCAAGGTTTGATTAAGATGCTAAGTGTGTCAGGGCTAAGGTCAGACCACAGCTTAGGGATGACAGTATTTTCATTCTTCTTTCTTAATAAAGGGGAAAGTAGAAAAGAGCATAGCAGAGAGAATGGGTTTCTATATGCCTTCTCTTGATAGTACTCAAATTCTAGATGCAGGATTTTTTATAGATCCTAGCCCAGACATAGACTTACCACCTGAAGGAGAATTATTTATATTTATATATTCATTAAAAGTATATACTCTTAATTGGCAAATATCTTTTGGAAGGTTTACATTGATTAAAAACTCAAAATAGTCAGTTAAATAACAACCAAAAAATAAAGCACAGTTAGTATTTTAATGTTAAGATATTTAAAAGCCAGTAACTAAACTTAATAGTGAAACCAACAAATTGAAGATTTGAATTCTTGCTGGAAGAAACTGGTCTCTAAAAACGAAGAATCTTAGAGTTGGAAGAGTCACAAGGGAGATCTAGTCCAACCCCCTGCCAACTAAAGCACTCTCAAAAAATCATTCATTCATTCATTCATTCATTCATTCATTCATCCATTCTTACAGTATTTATAGCCCACTCTGCTTCCAAAAAGTCTCCCAGGGCACCTTACAAATAATTAGTTTGACATTTCAGTGCCCTCTGGCTTACAGTCTGAAATAAGACATGAAATACAAGAAAAAGGAAATGGGAGTGGGAAAGGGAATTAAGTCTGGCAGACATTGCCTAATTTTCTCTCCTTCTGTAGGCCAAAACATTGGCACTTGGGATGGAGGGAGGGCCTTTCATCTGCTACTGGAGTTAAGGCATGATGGAGCTGTGTGTAGCTATTCTTCTCTCCCTGTTAACACAACAGAAGCCCATCCAACTTCTGTTTAAAGATTTGTAAAGCCCATCAGCCTTCAAGGCAATGTATTCCACTGTTGCACAGTTCTTTCAGTAAAAAAGTTCTTCCTAATGTTTAGATGGAATCCCTTTTATTACAATCCATTGGTTTCTGTCCTAGTGTTTGGAGCAGCAGAAACGAGCAGCTGGCTCCATCTTCTATGTGATCTCTCTTCAGATATTTAAACATAGGTAGGTATTTCAGGTTGTTTATGTATATATTTATTTAATAAAATATTTATACCCAACTCCCTATATCAGGAGGTGTCAGGCAGCTTACAAATAGCATTAAAACAAGCAGGAAAATACAAGTAAGTTGAAACCATATTAAACAAATACAGTGAGTTGAAAACAGATTTTTTTAAAAAGTTTTTGAAAATACAAATAACAATCTTGGGTTGAATTAATAAGGCCCAAAGGTTTTGGTGAACAGCCAAATTTTATCTCAGTGCCTAAATGACAAAGAGTGCTGGCACCAGTCAGACCTCCAGGCGGAGGGCTTTCCACATTTGGGGGTACCATGGCTGAAAAGGCCCTCTCCCGCATGTCCCAACACAGTGTACTAATCTCATTGGTGGGATACAGAGGAGAGCCACCCCAGCAAAATCCTCAGGCAGGCATATATGGGGAGACCCACTCCTTCAAGTATTAGGGTCCCAAGCTGATTAGGACTTTAAATGTTATCACAAGCACTTTGAATTCAGACTGGAAATATATTGGCAGCCAGTGCAAGCTTTTTTAAGGCTCATATCCTATGCTGTCTATAGGATATTCTAACCAGCAGTCGCTCTGCATGTTTGCACTAACTGCAGCTTCTGAATCTTCTTCAAGAGCAGCCCCAAGTATAGCATGTTACAGTACTCAGGAGGTTACCAGCATATGGACTACTATGGTTAGCTTATCTCTGTCCAGGAAATATCACAGCTGGAGCACCAGTTAAGCTGGTGCCAAGCACTGTAAGCCATGGAGTCCACTTAGGCCCCTGGTGATAGAGATGGATCTAGGACCATTCCCAAGCTGCATACCTGCTCCCTCAGGGGGAATGCAACCCCATCCAGAACAAGCTGTTACCCAAATTCCCAGATCCAAGAACCACCAAACCCCAGAGCCTCTAGCATATGAGAACTCGATTTCAGTTTATTGGTCTTCATCCAGCCCATTACAACATCCATGCACATGTCCAGCATTTGCACAATCCCACCTGACTCAGATGACAAGGAGAAACAGAGCTGAATGTCACCAGCATACTGATAGTACACCACTCCAAACCCCCTTATGACCTCCCCCAGTAGCTTCATGTTGATATTAAATAGCATGAGATATAGTATGGAACGCTGCAGCCAGCATCTCACAGCTTAATTGCCAGGAGGCTGAATAGAAATCCTCCAATGCTATTCTCTGGAACTGACCCTCCAAGTAGGAGTGGAAGCACTGCAGACCAGTGCCTCCTACTCCCATCCCATATAGTCAGTGCAGTAAAATTCCATGATCAATGGTATGAAAAGCAGCAAAGAGATCCAGGAAGATTTCTCTTTCTTCCAGAGTAGGTCATCAATTGGAGCAACTAAGGCCATTTCAGTGCCAAATCCTACTCAAAAACTAGACTAAAATGGATCCAGATAATCTGTTCCCTCCAAGAATAGCTCAGTAGTTACCATATACTACTGCATCCAGGGAAGGCCTCATCAGGAGAGGGTGTACCACTGCCTCCTTTAAGGCAGCAGGCCCTTCCCTTTTGATATAAAGAAGCATTCACCACTCCCTGGACCCACCACCTGGCCAGTCCGTCACTGTTGATAGGCTAAACTGTTTCAAGCATCTTGTTCACATCATAAGGCCTTAATAACTGAAACAGATCCCATAAAAACTGACCAGATGGTGCGCTGGGCAACTTTCTAGGCTCTGTAACAAGTGTGGTGTCAAGTTCTCAGAGAAAGTGTGCAACTTTTTTCTCATAGTACCTAGCAAATTTTTCACAGCAGGTATTTATGGGTTGCATCTCTGAGCTCTCTGGGCCCATGCTCAAAAGACTGTTTACCACTTGGAAAAGTTCTACTGGGTGGGAGATTGAGGATGCAATACAAGAGATATAGTAAGATTTTTTGGCCTGCCTCTCTGTGAGTCTTTGCTGATTTCCAATTGAATTCACTCCAAGCCTTACACCACTTGCACTCTAGTCATCATCCAGGCTGCTTCATTGCCCACAGATCTTCTGTAAACCAGGGTGAATTTGGGCTCCAGAACATTGGATTAAGTGCTTAGGACTAATTGTATTGATAGTTTGTCAATATCCTTCTGGAACTAGTAATGAAGATCCAGGCAGATGACTCAAGAACAGACAAACACAACAGAGGGCTCTTTCTCTTTCCCATTGCACCATGGCAAGTGATAGTTCTCAAAGAAAGACATCCAAGTATCACCCGAATAATTGGGCAGAGACCTAGGGCAGAAAGTGCACCTTAAGATAAACTGATAACTGCTTAAGGCTTTAAAAGTCAGCACTAACACTTTAAATCAAGATTTAAAAGGTCAGTCTGCAGAGAGATTTTAAGTTCTTCACCAACTGAAGTTTCCAGAACATTTTCAAAAGTAACCTTGCCTCTGATGCATGGCAAGAATGGATTATTCTTAATATGAAGAATCAGGTCAGTTGATTCCAGAACATCAGTTGCTCGGACCATTTGATCTATTCAGAGTAATCTGCAAGGCAATCAAGCTAGAGACAGTTTCCAAAGATTGTGCAGTATAGAATCTATGAAGGTTACCCTCTTGGACTAAAGCTCCCAGAATTCGCTAGCCAGTACGCCCACTGTGCCAGTGTATACGATACTTACACTACAGAGTAAATATTGCCTTTGGGTTCAAATGTTTAAATGTTTTTAAATTGTTTTAATGTTTTTAATAAGATTCTTATTTAGTTGTTTTTTTTTTTAATTTGATATTATAAATTGTATTTTTAGCTGTTTTTTGTTTTAACCTATACTGTGAGCTATCTTTGGTTCTCTATTTAGAGAAATGTGGGATATAAATATAAATCAATGAACAGCAAAGGCAAAGTCTGCAGGCCAGACTGTATGCCTATTGCTCCGTTTCAGAGATTGAGCACTACTAACTAGTGCAGCAAATGCTGAGTCTGCGACCCGCTGGCAATGATTACTCAAGAGGCATGCCAACTTTTGATTGGCTCCAGGAAAAGCAATAACATGCCCTTTTTTTAAAGTCTAGCCTGCCATCTCATTGGGTTTCTTAGACAAACAATTGCTTTTTAAAATCCCCCAAAGAAAGAATAGCCTTCCAACTTTGGCACTAAAGACAGGGAACAACGATATGTGGATTTAGATGCACATCTGCATTTGAACATCTCTCCCAGTGGGAGATTCTGTCTATTCAGGTCAGTGGATTGACATGCAATTATGCTTTTAAAGAAACTGGGAATTGCACAGTTTAGTTAGAACTCCACACACTCCAAGCCTATTCCCTACTTATTTAAAAAAAATCAGGCTCATAACTGCTAAGGATAATAATGTGATCACCCAACTCAAACAGCAGTCAATCTTGCTGAACCAGCTGAAAATCTCAGTGTTATGCAAAACTGCATAGCAGCCACAAGATGGCACTGCAAAAGAACATATTACATCAAAGGGCTGGGCTGTATTCTGGCAGCTAAAGCATGGCTGAATCCTGATTTCTCTCTTCTAGTAGGTATTGTATTTTAGTACTTCTCGAGCTTTCTGATGTGGGGGCTCACAATTTTTCCCAGTATGCCAGGAAACAGCATTGTGTTTGTGCTCACTGGGTACAATTCACTCATTTGTTCTCTCTCTCTCTCTCTTTTTCATTTTCTTCTTTCTTTCCATCAGGGGCCAGCACTGATACAGGAACCACCACTTTGAGAAGCACTGCCTTTACAGATTGATGTCCAGTATATGTTGTTTCTGAGCTCCAGTGTGGTGTAGTGGTTTCAGTATTAGACCAGGGTTCAATTCCCTGCTTGCCCAGGGAAACCAATGGGTGGCCTTGGGCACATCACACACTCTCAGCCCCAGAAAACCCCATGATAGGGTCCCCTTAGGGTCACCATAAATTGGAAACAACTTGAAGGCACGCAACAACAACAGCCACAACAAACAACATTTGTTGTTCCTAATATATTCTTTTCCTTCAAACTCCATACCTGCTTCCCCTTCTTCCTTCTCACTCCCTTCAGTCATTTTTTTTTTAAGAAGCACAACGCAAGTTGAATTTACTGGATCTGCTGTTTTAACAGCTGAAGTGTAACCTGTAAATCAACTGTGCAATTTTCCTTTCACTTGCTGATCCCTTCTCTCACCAGTGCTCCAAGCTTTCCCTAGGCAATAATTGTAGACTCTATCGTCTTTGTACTCTTAAAGTCTTGAAACCTGAGGATGTTCACAGTTGTTTGTCCTGCACAGAGTGGTGCTTACTCAAAGCAATCGAAGTAGTTCCAGAAGGTAAGTCCAAATGGTTTAGGTAATCAAGGCCCTGAGCTCAGTTTTAATATATGGCAGGAGATGTGTGCAGGAAATGTGTTAACAAGATTGTGGTTACTGATTCATATCACAGACAAGACACATTAAATCTAACTTTAACAGCATGTCCTACCCTTCTCACCCCCACACCAGCATATCAGAAATGGCAATGGTATCTAGCTGGAGTTCAGAATCTGTGTACAAGTTCCTAAGTTTTTGCTGAGAAATCTTGTACTATTTTCACATAGGAATATGTGGCATCATTCCCCCACCCCAACTGGCTACAATCTGCAGCTGTGATGCTGTGGTCACAAAGTAGCATAACTACTGAGATTCTGATTGAAACATCACCCCTTTCAGACCCTCAAAGGGCAGACATAAGCAGTTCCCAAATTCAACCTCAGCACCTACCTCTCCACCCACGATGTGGAATTAATACTTGGCTATTTTCCAGACTTTTTTGCAGCAGAGGGGAGGATTGCATGTAAATTGCTTACATTTCTAACAAGTTGTATTAGGAGACGGCAACAGTTTCTATATCCAAGCATGCAAACTACAAACCTGAGCTTTTCAGTTGACCTAATGCACAATGCTACATCAAGTGAGAAAGCAACAGGCCAGTGGGATTTCAATATTTTTGAAATTCAATCCTACTGGCAGCTTCTCACTGATGTCAAGTGGGCTTATTTCTGAATAAGCATCTATAGAACTGTGTGAACCAGCCTTTAACAGTTCATTGCACAAGAGCAGGCACCTATTTTCATTTGACAAAAGAAGACACTAAAGCTGTTGTGTCTTCCTCATGCAGCTGTAGAGCAGGCAGCATTCCAAGAGCACTGATGGGCAAGAGACTAGTTAAAAAAAAAAAGGAAAAAAAAGAACAGCTTTAACCTGAATTTCCGTGAACTAGCAGGTATAGAATGACACATCCTTTAGGAATTTCACTCTCAATTAAGAACAGTTTACATTTATATAGTGGCTAATTTAGAATACCTAAAGGGCACCTGGAGGAGTGGGCTGTGTTCTCTCATCTGCAATCCAGCAGGTCAAAACACAGGAAGCACAAAAATGGAACATCCCCTCTAGCAGCCTGCTTTGCTCCTTTCTTTTTTACTCTTAATACACCAGTCTAAGTGGAGCTGTTTTTCAGGGTTCCCCAGGAAGCTCTCCTCTCATTTCTTCTGGCAATCAGCTCATCCTCATTAATTCTAATTTAAGATTGGTTTGTCCCTGGTACATTCTTGTATTAATACATGTATCCCTGTAGTACACATAGGAGGCAATTATTTGCCTAAAAGCTGTCAAATGAGCTATCTGAGCCTACCATGCCTTATGTTCAGAACTGTGTCTTCATCTTTCTGCAGGATATAGCTGTATCAATTTGATATCACTTATAACTATCATGGTGGCACTCTACAGAATCCTGGGCACTTTGCAGAAGGAACTGGATTTAAAAACAAACAAACTAAATAGCTCTAGTCAGCAAGAGATGCAGTGCAATGTGGTGTTTGAGAGTTCAACTAAGTCTCTGGAGACCAAGGTTTGAATCCCCCGCTCAGCCATTGGGTGACCTTGGGCAAGTCACACACTCTCAGCCTTAGAGGAAAGTAAGAGCAAACCCCCTCTGAACAAATCTTGGCAAGAAAACTCCATGATAGGTTCACCTTAGGGTTGCCAGTTGGAAACAACATGAAGGCACATGGCAACAAAGTTCTAGTGCACTCTCAACTACAGTTCCCAAGATAGGAATGTCATCCTGTTTGAAGCAGCTCATAATCTAAAAGAAAAATACAATTAGAAATATATGAAAAGTGAACATTAAACTAGGGTTAAACTATCTACAGTATTAAAATAATTCATGCCTGAGGTTAAAATAATAAAATGCAATTTAAAAATATAAGAAGGTCTTAAACACAGTTTAATCAAAACAATGCAGCTTCTCATTTTTTAAAAAACTTTCTGTTTTGAAGCCTGTCTGATTAAACAACTTTAGCCCACTGGTGGAAGGATAAAGAGGGAGCCATTCTAGTCTCCCTGTAGAGTTTCAGAGTCTAGAGATAATTAGCAAGAAGGCCCTCCCTCACACCCTCGCCAATTGTGCTTGTGACGGTGGTGGGACTCTGAGAAGGGCCTCTCATAGAATCATAGAATTATAGAAACGTAGAGTTGGAAGCGACCACACGGGCCATCCAGTCCAACCCCTTGCCATGCAGGAACACCCTCAAAGCACTCCCGACAGATGGCCATCTAGCCTCTGCTTAAAAACCTCCAAGGAAGGAGACTCCATTACACTCCGAGGCAGCACATTCCACTGCTGGACAGCCCTGACTGTCAGGAAGTTCTTCCTGAGGTTCAGGTGGAATCTCCTTTCCTGCAGCTTGAATCCATTGCTCCTTGTCCTGGTCTCTGGAGCAGCAGAAAATAAGCTCTCTCCTTCCTCTACATGGCATCCCTTCAAATATTTAAATATGGTTATCATGTTCCCCTCTTAACCTTCTCTTCTGCAGACTAAACATACCCAGCTCTCTAAGTCTATCCTCATAGGGCATGGCTTCCAGGCCTCTCACCATTTTGGTCGCCCTCCTCTGGACTTGCTCCAGCTTGACCATGTCCTTCTTGAATTGGGGTGCCCAGAACTGGACACAGTATTCAAAATGAGGTCTAATCAGAGCAGAGTAGAGTGGTACCAGTACCTCCCTCAATCTAGACACCATACTCCTATTGATGCAGCCGAGAATTGCATTGGCTTTCTTGGCTGCCGCATCACACTGCCAACTCATGTTCAGCTTGTGGTCTATTAAGACTCCTAGATCCCTTTCACACGTACTGCTCATGATAACCTCAGAGCCGAGGCCAGCTCATACAGGGAAGTACAGTGTGTCAAACTGCCTATACCTAACCATATAGAGCTTTGTAGGTCATACCCAACACTTTGATTTGTGCCTGGAAACAATTTGGCAGCCAGCAGAGTCTCTGTAACCTGGCTAACAGTCTGGCTCCAGCTCTTTGGACCAGCCGAAGTTTTCACCTTGCTGTTGTGTGTTGTTGTTGTGAGACTTCAAGTTGCTCCCAACTTATGGCAACCCTAACGGGAAAGTATCACATGGTTTTCTGGGTCTGAGCGTGGGATGTGACCAACATCACCCAGTGGGTTTCCATGGCCAAGTAGGGAATTGAACCCTGGTCTGGGGTCATAGTCCAGCGCTCAAACCACTGCAACACACTGGTTCTCCCTATGGGATAGAACGAAGGCGTGTCCCACTGTGAACAGGTCTGACATCTCAAAAGAGCATGCACTGTTGGCATGCAAACTTTAAACATGTAAAAAACATTTCTGGCCACCACAAAAACCTGGGCCTCCAGGTGGAAAGCTGAGTCCAGCATACCCAAACTGGAAACATGTCTTCAGGGAGAGAGCAATAATACAGGCTTGAATCCCTATTCCTGGATCTGTCTTGTGGCTGACCAGGAACACCTGTCTTCCCTGGATGACATTTCAACTTATTTGCCCTCACCCAGTCTATTACTGATGATAAACACTGGCTCAGGACCACGACAGCCTCCCTGGATTGGGGATGGCAAGGATTTGGGTGTGCCACAAGGGTGAAGATTAAAATCAGGCTACTTGGGAAAATAAGCAGGGTTAGTACTTGACTGGGAGACTAACAAGTACCCAAGCATTGCAGGCTGTATTTCAGAGGAAAGAACTGGGAAAATCACCTGAGTATTTCTTATCTAAGAAACTCTTTGAGAGGCAACTTAGAAGCACGTATGCACATACACTTTGGGAAATGGAACTCAGTGGCATACACTGTGTAAATTCTAATACACCCCATTTTATGCTAGCTTTAACCTGAGGCTCTGTTGTATGCCTTCAAATTGTTTGACTTATGGCAACCCTGTCACCAGAGGCTGAGTGATGCACCCAAAGTCACCCAGTAGATTTCCATGACCAAGTGGTGAAATGCTCATACCTCTATTCCATGCTACTATTTTAGCAGCTCCTGATCAGCTAGTGTTTACTATCTTGTGAGAAGGGCCTCTCACGATAACCTCAGAGCTGTGGCCAGCTCAAACAGGGAAGTACAGTGTGTCAAACTGCCTAGACCTAACGATATAGAGCTTTGTAGGTCATACCCAACACTTTGATTTGTGCCTGGAAACAAATTGGCAGCCAGCAGAGTTGCTTCAACAAGGGCTTGGTCTGCAGTGCATTTGGGCATGTAAAATTTTTTGTTGTTCTGCACCTTCAAATAATTTCTAGAGTCATGGTGACCCTCAGGTGAACCTATTGGGGATTTTTTCTGGAGCTCAGTGTGACGTGGGAATGTAGTCCAATACACCATGCTGGCTCTGTAAGACTTCTTAAGCACGCCAAAGTACTTGAGTATTTGTGTAGGAAATATTTCTTGCAGGAATATTCACACCTCCTTTGCAAACTGGACAACTCTAAATAGCAGTCATGATTGGTTACCATTACTATACACAGAACATCTCACAAGTTATCACATATAACTATTTGAAATAATTCATGTACACATTCTGAAACAATGAGTTATGCTGTTCTACACACTAGCCTACCTGGAAAATAAAAAGCCATAGAGGTCAAGTAGTTCTAGACTGCATTTATTGAAGATAAACTAAAGTCCAAGTGTTTTGGCTTACAAAATTTAGTATTTTTTCCATTAACCCAACAGTTATACCATCACATATGCATTGGAAAGCAAAACTAGCCTACTGAACTGAATTACCAAATATCAGAATGTCAGTGTTGATGTGATTTGGGTGTAATAAAAGGCAGCATTGAGAATAGGCGATCCCCTGCCAGCTACCTGCTTGAAGGCAATACAAAACCCAACTCACTTCTCACTAGCTCCCCATGCAATGTCCTTTTAATACTTCAGGATCAAAATTACTGTTTTGAAGCTCTGGCATTTGTATTTCAAAGTATTTCCACCTTCTATACTCGTTCTATACAAGGAGTTATTGCGGTCTACTGTGGGACATATTAACATAGAAGCAGATGCTCAGCTTCAGTGATACTTATTTTTTCAATATTCTTGCTCCTAGTAGGAAAGAAGCATATTTTATTGAAAGGTCCCAAATGCAAAAAAAGGCAACAGGACACAATATAAACATCGTTAGCTGTTAATTTAAGGCTAAAAGAATGAATATGGCAGTCTTTGAAAAGCCAACAACAGTACTGCTTGAAGTTACCAGCCTATTACAAAGAAAAACCGAGAACTGTTATGCAAGTAGCTGAGGGCGAGTGGTGGGAGTGCAGGGTATCAAAGAGAACTTTCACTAGCTAGCACCAGTTATGCTACCCAAAGATCTGTTTTAGGGCCTTTGAGAAACATCTTTTTTTACCCAAAATTTGAAGTGAATGTCTTCAAATTTAACTTCGACTCACAGATCAGCAATACACTAATAATCTTCCTAAAGCCCACATTTCACTAGCATGACATGTGTTGAACCTTCCCATTTTGAATACTTTTTAAAGCATTCAGCAGTGAGTGTAAAGCACCCTAAATTACTGGTTTGAGCAGGAATAGTGGCTAAAACTACTAAAAACAGGCCACTGACATCTGTGACTTAAAATACACCAAAGAAATTTGAGCAACTTAGGCATACAACAGCAAGCTTGCTAATTTCCACGTCATGCCCCACAGTTCAAATCATGATTGCAAAATGTTCAAGTAACCATACAATGCTTGTTTGTCAACATTAAAACTCCCATCTCCCATTTATTAAACCAACCCACAGAAGCCACAACTCAAACTTACAACTACATGGACTCAGCAGGAAATATTATTTAAAATGGTGCACATAAACCAAACCTCTAGCTGGAAGCACAGCATCCCTGCTCTAAGTAAAGTCTGCAATTTGATTCCATTTACTTTATAAGACACTTAGGAAATCCTTTTGGCATAGCACTTAACAGTTTAAATGTTGTTGGCATTGGGCGTTGTTACCTTTTGTAATATAATTTAGTTTTATACAAGGGATTACTAATGGTAAGAACACACAACATTATCATACAAATAACATATGATCTACTCTGGAGAAGTTATGATTTAACAGACCTGTTGGAAAATAGGAGGAAAAAACCCTCCAAATTCCCCTACCTTCCATTAGCAGCAATATGCTATTCAGTAAACCTTTATGGTCCCCTAGTTAACTCAAAGAATCAAATTTGCATTCTCAACCACTAGTTTGAAAAGACCCTATGAAAAGCATCTGCAATTTGTGATAAACTGTAGAAAACACAATGCCCCAAACCAGTAATACTTCATTTAATTAAACAGTAAAAAAAAAAATAAAAGAGGGGGGATACCAAGTTTGTAGTCCTATTATGTTAATAGTCATTGTTTAGGTTATGTGAGAAGCTACTCTGTATTAGACTGAGCTAGTTTTTGACTACTGCACAACTCTGTTGGCACAATATTTTTTTTTGTCACATAAGCACTTTTATGTTGTAATACTTTTGGGAAATATTAACATGCTAATATCAAGGGTAAAGTCTGCTCTTTATCTTCCCTCACAACTTTTTGAACAGAGGCAGATGTCCAACTTTATTAAGGTCCAAAACGTAACTATTAGCCCCAAAGAACACAGAGACTTTGCATTAAACTTTGTTTTAATGGTCTCAAAATTTGTGACAGATTTTGGTCAAGTTGTTTCCATTTAAAAAAGTTTACTGATTTTAAAAACTAATAACTTAAACTGCCACGAAACAAATGGTCCACAAACATTCCTTTCCTTCTGAAGCTTTTACGATGCATTGTAATCATTAACCAGTCTTTTACTATTAAACTTAAATGGCCAATTGAAACAAACAGTTCTGAGACCATACTTCCACCACTGATTAAGACTGAGGTGGCAGGTGTACAGAATTTTCATTTAGCCTTCTGAGCCTTCTGGGCAGACTTCGTAACCTTGCCAGCACCAGATGCTTTCTTATCAACTGCCTTGATGACACCAACAGCAACGGTCTGTCTCATATCGCGTACAGCAAAACGACCTAGGTATAAACAAAAATTAGGTTAAAGCACTTCCATGGGATAAAAGTCAGTCCTGCTTCTTCTATCCCTTTCTGTATAAGCAAGTCTTGATAACCTTCCCTTTCAATACTGCCCATCATCGACAAATGCCAACTAATACATGCTAATTCCTACACTGGCTGGTAAAAGGCACACACATAGTAAATGACTGAAATATTTTAAGTGTTTAGAATTTCATAAACAGCAAGGTGCCATTCATCAGAGGCTTACAACAGGCCACATCGCTCCCATTCCTGGTCACTCTCCCTGCTGATAACATCTCTGTATTAACTAACTGTAACCCCTCTCATTGCAGACCAATAGTCTGTTACTTATAAATGGTTGGCCAGGGCAATTTCTCCTAATCCCAAACAAGGCATGCAGCAAATTAAAGGGTGCCTTGAAAATAATTGTTATCTGTCAGTTGTACTGGATTAATTGCCATATTTTTAATAGCGGCAACAATAAAACCAGGATTATCTCAAATGATGCATGTTTTACTGTCAAAACCAACACGGCACATAAAGACATGGCACATTAAAGAGGGCTACTTACCCAGAGGTGGATAGTCTGAGAAGCTCTCAACGCACATAGGCTTGCCTGGAATCATGTCAACAATGGCAGCATCTCCAGATTTGAGGAATTTTGGACCATCTTCCAGTTTCTTACCAGAACGACGATCAATCTTCTCCTTCAGTTCAGCAAACTTACAGGCAATATGAGCAGTGTGACAATCAAGCACAGGGGCATAACCAGCACTTATTTGGCCTGGGTGGTTCAGAATGATAACCTGTGGAATTATTAAAAAAGATTAATCCACATCTTTACATTTAAACACTACATACACCAACACCATTTCAAACAAAGAAACTTATGCAAATTACCTGTGCTGTGAACCCAGCAGCTTCCATTGGTGGATCATTTTTGCTGTCACCTGCAACATTACCACGGCGGACATCTTTAACAGACACGTTCTTTACATTGAAGCCAACGTTGTCACCAGGGAGAGCTTCACTCAGAGCCTCATGGTGCATCTCCACAGATTTCACTTCAGTTGTAACATTAACAGGGGCAAATGTTACCACCATGCCTGGTTTCAGAATGCCTGTTTCCACACGGCCCACTGGAACAGTGCCAATTCCTTTAAAAAATGCAATTACAACATTACTATCATTTTGGAAAGTCAGACAAGAACAGTTTCAGATATAGTTTGAGTGCACAGCTTCAGACAGGAATTAAGAGCCCTGGTTAAAGATAAGTATTTTACCTCCAAAAATCCTTTTTATTCTAGAACCAGACAGCCACCACATGTACAAATTGTTTGCACAATATGCTCACATACTGATCTTGCTTCTCAAAGATTCATAGCTTGTTGTAATACATACCACCAATTTTGTAGACATCCTGAAGCGGCAGGCGCAGGGGTTTGTCAGTTGGACGAGTTGGTGGCAAGATGGAATCCAGAGCTTCCAACAATGTGGTTCCACTAGCATTACCATCCTTACGGGTCACTTTCCACCCCTTGAACCAGGGCATCTGCAAAGAAAGAACACAGTATGTAGTTTCTTTCCTCCCAAAGATCAGAATATAGATTCACAATTTCTCACACAACAAATGTGCATACTTCAAGTGTAATGCAGACTAAAAAAGCGCTTTCTTCAGTACAGCAATCTGTGTTGCTCGTGTCTACATCTGCCACATTAGCTTAACTAATGGAAGGCATCTTTATTACTTTCATAGATTTCAATCCTGGAAAAAATTGGCTGGGCTGCATTCATCAAAGCTTGGTTAGTATTACTTACATTAGAGCTGGGCTCCAACATGTTGTCTCCATTCCAACCAGAAATTGGCACAAAGGCTACTGTATCTGGGTTGTAGCCAATTTTCTTGATGTATGTGCTGACTTCTTTGACAATTTCCTCATATCTTTTCTGGCTGTAAGGTGGCTCAGTAGAATCCATTTTGTTAACACCAACAATAAGCTGTTTCACACCCAGAGTATAGGCCAGAAGGGCATGCTCACGGGTCTGCCCGTTCTTAGAGATACCTGCTTCAAATTCACCGACGCCAGCAGCAACAATAAGGACAGCACAGTCAGCCTGTAGAGGAAAAATAATAATAATTTATATCTATTTATTCAACATATACCCAATTTTATACTATATCCCCAAAGAAACATTATTTGCTCACCTGGGAGGTACCAGTAATCATGTTTTTGATGAAGTCTCTGTGTCCAGGGGCATCAATGATAGTGACATAGTATTTGCTTGTTTCGAACTTCCAGAGTGAAATATCAATAGTGATACCACGTTCACGTTCTGCCTTCAGTTTGTCCAACACCCAGGCATATTTGAAGGAGCCTTTACCCATCTATTTAGCAAACAGTAACAAAACAATTAATGTAGTCAATGCATGGCAGTAACAGATACTAGTGTTGCCAAAAAGCTCTCTCTCAAAACATGCATCAACACACTGAAATTTAATATACCAGCTATATTTAGCAGAATTTGGCAGATGTAGTGCGAGATTCCAAACCTGTTTCGCTTACTTAACCCAGTGACACTTAATCCATGACTGAACATAAATAACTGTTTCATTGCTTAAAAACTTCTTCAAATTTTACAGATATTTCTGGCCAAATAATTTACAACATAAATGGCACATTCACAAGTTCTTCCATGCATTTGAGGTACATTTATTTCACCTGATAACTCTGCTATTATAAACTAAACTAATTTGTTAAACCCAAGCAGGAGCCCCACTAAATAAATAATAACCTGGTAAATAAATTCCACTGATTCAGCTACAGTTCAGATTAACAACCGGATTCAGGCCTAACAGTGAGGCCCAAACTGTTTTTTCCTAGAAGCCCATACAGAATAGACCTCTTAAACTGTATAAGATCATATCAATGTAGCCAAAAAGCCTTATGTGAATTTTAATATACCGTATTTTAATAAAAGGTTCAACAAGAGAAATTGTAATTCACTGAAAACGTTCATCATTTTGACATCCTGCTGGAAATTACACTGAAGGCAAACCCACCTCAGCAGCTTCCTTCTCAAATTTCTCAATGGTCCTCTTGTCAATCCCACCACATTTGTAGATCAGGTGGCCGGTGGTGGTGGACTTGCCAGAGTCGACGTGCCCAATGACGACAATGTTGATGTGGGTCTTTTCCTTTCCCATTTTGGCTGATTAGTAGATGGTTCTCTTCCACTTCAGACAAGACACCCTGCGGGGAGAAAACGCAGAAAAAGGTCACAACTCCCTTCTAAAAATAAAAATCAAAAACCGTTTATTGACAGCACGCAATCAAAGAGGTGGAAGGGAGGCGGAGGCACGTCCTGCTCCTCGGTCTCGCAGGCCCAGCCACGGATCCAGGCCGGAACTAGGCCAAGGCCTGCCTCGAGTTCCTCAACTCCACCCACCCTTCCAGGTGGCGGCGGCGGCGAGGGGTGTTGCGTCAGCGGGGCGGGAGCCCAGACTTTCGCCTCGGCAGACGCCTCCAAAGCCCTTCGTCCCCGCCGTCGTGGCCATGAGAAAGGGCGGCGGGGACGGGAAGGAGGGTGAGGGCGGCGGCGGCCTCCCTTTGTGTCGAGAACCGAGCGGGCCGAGCACGAGCCCGGAGGGCGCGAGCCGCTCCGTTGGCTGGCACGCGCCCCGCCCGCCGCGCGTCCTCCATTTTGTGACGGCAGCGGCAGCCACAGCGAGCCGAGAGCGGCCATTTTTCCCCTCTTACTACACACACACGGCTAAGCGAGGGAAAAAGGAGGGAAGGGTGGCGGGCCAGGGCTGCGATTGAAACAGACAGACACACACACGCTGGTTATCGTTCAGAGAAAGAAATACGTCCAACTGCAACACAGTAACTAGGACTAGAACAGCCAACTAGATCGCGAGGAAAACCCCAGGGGAGGAAAGGAAACACAGGAACACACCTGCCACGGTCGCCCCATTCTCACGACCAGCGCGTCTCAACGCGAAAGAACGCCTAGTTAAGCGTCCCTAAAACTCTCCCCTTTCCTTTCCCCAACTGCCATTTCCTCACGAGCCAATATATCCCCGGGGAGGGGTACAGGGACCCCGTATACACATGGAGAGGACGAACCCAAGCCGCGGACAACGCGGTGGGGGAGGAACCGAGCACATACGCCTTCGCCGCCGCCGCCACCCCGCCGACCTATTTCCTTTCGGCCGTCGAAGGCGGCCTTTGTCCTTGCCTGCCGGCCGCACGTGGGCCTCCGCCAGTCCCCGCCTTGGCCTAGGCCCAGACCCGAACCTTCGGCCTCCCGCCTCTCCCCTCCCTCCCCACCCCCGCCGGCGCACGTGGAACCCACTCACCTCTGAAGCAGCGGCAAACCCGTAGCGAAAAAGACCGAAGCGGTGAGCGGCGCCCCTTATATAGCTTGAGCGGGAGGGCGGAGGCCTGAGGGACACGTCACGCCTCCCAGCATCCCGTTCGGCATCTCTGGCTCCCTTGTCTCCCCCCCCCAACTCACCCAACCTCCCTGCCTCGCCCCGACTCCCCCCTCCCATCGAAAGCGGCGAAGGGAAATACCTTCCTCTTCACAAAAATGTGTCTTTTCCCTCCGCCCCTCCCTCCCTTGCCATCTTTAGGGGCTCCACCCATTCCTCCCTCTGCCTCGGAAAGTCGGCGCCTCTCAGGGCATTGGATTGTGGCGACCCCCGTCAAGGCTGCGGGGCGAGGAACGGGCTGAGGGGAACCGTCGGGTCTTGGGCCGCCTCTGCCCTTTTCTCGCCTCACGACGACGCCAGTTGCTCCGGGCCGTCTCGTTTCTTCCCCACACGCGCCCCAAAGCCTTAACCGGCTCCTCTTCTCATCCCCTTTAAGGATATCTTTTCATTCCAAGTGTCCAAAACCCAGCCTCTGGAAGCATATTTTGACTCCACTTAAGGCGGATACAGGCGCCACATTGAACGCAATCTGTTGCGACAGCTGCGGTCTTAAAAACCATTCCACTTAATCCACCATTTCCCATTCCAATTAATCCACCGTGATTTTGCAGCATCCTTGCTTCTCCACCCACCCCTCACTCCATTCATATATTCCATCCCTCAACAAGATAGCAACACAAAACTTCCCTCTGGCCATTTCCGCACTAGGCTGTTATAGCGGGATGATTCCACTTTCAACCTCCTCTGGAATCCTGGGGTTTGCAGTTCCGGGAGGGGCCGACCGGCCCCTCCCGAAACTGCAAACCCCAGGATTCCAGAGGAGGTTGAAAGTGGGATCATCCCGCTATAACAGCCTAGTGCGGAAATGGCCTGTGTCTTTAATCCCAGCCGATTGTGTTGCTTTTCCCACTTCGGTTCCCCTCAACTTAAAAAACCGGCATTTTATCAAAAGTCTAGACTACCATTCCACATTCTTGGGATTTGGGATCTATTTTTATTTTAAAGTACCTACTGCCCTGGCTGTCTCAGAGTTACCACATGAGCAACAAACTTTCACTTAACGCACGTTTTATGGAGTCTGAAAGACAAAATGTTCTTTGTTTTTTTTTTAACATTCATTTCCCAAATATCTGGATAAAGGCATGTTTGACAATGGAGTGCGCCAAAGGATTTCAGAAGAAAATCAGCCTGTGCTTTATAGATTATAACACATTTAAATATGTAGATCATGGAAAATTGTGGACGACTCAAAGAAATGGGTGTGCCACAACATTCGATGATCCTAATGCATAACTTACACTTAGGACAAAAGGCTACATGGGACAGACTATGGAGACACAGAATGGTTTCCAATTAGCAAGGAGGTCAGGCAAAGCTGGATTGATTACCCTATCTGAGGTAATTTCTGCACCATGCTGTTATAGTGCTATTATTCCACTTTCAAACATCCTGTAGGATCTTGGAGTGTGCAGTTTAGGGAGAGGCATCAGCCAGAGAGCTCTTGGGCCTCAGTAAACTACAAACCCCAGAATTCCAGAGGATGTTGAAAGTGGAATGATAGCGCTGTAACAGCATAGTGTGGAAATGGCCTGAATATACCATACCTAAAGCAGGATTAGACTACGAGGGAGGAAGGAGGGCTGGAAACAGGAGGAAGGAACATCAGCAATTTAAGATATGCAAATAGCACCATACTACTAGCAGAAACTAACAATGACAAGGAATGGTAAAGAAAGTCAAGGCAGAAAGTGCAAAAGCAGGTTTACAGTTAAACATGAAAAAACCAAAATGCCCACAGATGATTTACATAAGTTTCAAGCAGACAATTAAAACATTGGAATAGTTAAGGATTTTTCATACTTTGAGGTTGTGGTGGCAGTGGTGGTGTGCCTTCAAGTTGTTTCTAACGCATGGTGACCCAGGAATTTCTTGACAAGATTTGTTCAGAGGGGGTTTGCCTTTGCTTTCCTCTGGTGCTGAGAGAATGTGACTTACCCAAGGTCACCCAGTGGGTTTCCATGGCTGAAGCAGGGAGTCAGTCCCTGGTCTCCAGCGTCATAATCCAATGTGCACCCTGATACACCACATCATACTTTGGCTCAGTATTTAATCTGAATGGAGACTGTAGTTAAGAAATCAGAAGAAGACTTAGAAGGGCAACTATGAAAGAACTTGGTAAGATTCTTAAATATAAAGATATATCACTGAATGCTAAAGTTAGGATTGTCCATGGTATCATATTTCTAATTTCTATGTATGGTTGGGGAAGCTGGATAGTGAAGAAAGCTAATAGGAAGATTAATTCATTTGAAATGTGGTGCTAGAGAAGAGTTCTATAGATACCCTGGACGGCTAAAAAGATAAATAAATGGGTCTTAGAACAAACCAAGCCAGAACCCTCCCTAGAAGCCCAGATGACTAAACTTAGATTGTTGCACTTTGCACTTACCATGAGAACACATGACTCATTAGAAAAGACCATAATGCTCAGTAAGGTAGAGGGCAGTGGGAAAAGAGGAAGACTGCATTACAGATGAGTAGACTCAATTATGGAAGCCCTGGTCCTGAGCCTTCAAAACTCAGGGCTGTTGGTGACAGGGTGACTTCAAGATCTCTCACTCATAGGGTTGCCACAAGCCAAAGTCGACTTGATGGAAGTTAACAACAAACAAACAAACACAAGTGCATAATTGGGCTGGGTTGGTTCTGAGATCACTGAAATGAATGTGGCTTAAATTTGTGTAAGTATTGTGTTCCTCAAATTTTGGTTTAAGAGCCACCATCTTTGGCAGGACTGGGGCCATCATCTTTTCAATTTACTTTCTCTCATCCACCTACCACATTGAGACTTTTCACTCCATATGATTAGGACTGGCTAAAATAAACATCTAAATTAGCTAAACCCAGGTCTGCCTGAATTATAAAAAAGCAACTGGGAGCATAGCATGCTGTTTTAATTTGATATGGTCATGTTCCTCGGCAACATAGACAACAGAGAGTATTTCTCTTTGGTTGGATCAAAAGTTTTCTAGAGCTAATTAGATGGGAAAATGTTTATATTTAAGAACTTTTAACCCTTTGATCTCCTACATTTTGGGGACAAACACAGTAAAAAGAAAGCCCTATTAAACACAAAGGGACATCCATAGGGTTACATGTTGTATACAGGAATGTATTTCTTAGTAAATATATTTCATTCAGATTAAGCTGCCTGGCACATTAGATTCAATTCCGAATGCCACAACTGTTTTGTTTACTTTAAAGGTGACCTTCTTTATGTTTTTTAGGAGACAGATAATCAGTATAGTTTGAGAAAAGAACACCCACTAAGCACAGACCCACAGTGGGTAAAATTACCAGTTTCCCCAGTACTCCTGTCCTGTAAAGCATGTCTACAAACTACACTGCTGAAAATGCCATTTGCATTCATGGGCCCTCTGACAACAGCAGCAAAGTTAACACAGCCAGAGGGGGATTCACAATGGCATGGAGTGAAGGAACTACTTAAACAAACACGTCCAACTTGCTCACAAGGATTTTTCCATTTGGCAAGAATAGTTCATTGTTTCCAAACTTTGAGTAAACTGTCTGACCTGACGGGTTTACATAGGACACATGTCAAAAAGACATTTAATATGGCTAGCCCTCTCTATGCGGTGCCAACAGATATCCTTTAAACATCAGTCTTATACATGTTTACCTGGAAGTAAGTCCTCTAGAACTCAGTAGAGCTTACATATGAGATGACATGGAGTGGACTACAGTCAGCCCTCCACACTTGCAAGTTTCACTTTAGTGGATTTGATTATTCATGGATTATTTGCTGTCACCTCTGCTGCCTCCCTATGCCATTTTTAATAGGGACTGCAAGCCCTGTGAGACAGAGAAACTGCAAATGAGGCTTGTGGATCTCTATTAAATATTATGTGGGGCAGTAGCGGAGGCGGCAGTAAGCCCCACCAGCTACCCACTTCTGCCTTGTGAAGGAATCCTGATATCTCAAAGGAATCCACGGTAGGTTGAATATGGTGATCATACTTCTTTTGTGTGTTAAGTATGGTTTGGGAGGGCATAGAGCAGCGGTTCTCAACCTGTGGGTTGCGACCCCTTTGGGGGTTGAATGACCCTTTCACAGAGGTCGCCCAAGACCATCAGAAAATACGTATTCCCAATGGTCTTAGGCTCCATTCCCTCCTCAGTGGTGGCACGCAAGTGTGAGCCATCCGCTCGTGTCCTCCTGCCCCCTTTGGCGGGAGTGTGTGCGGCTGCACACGCTCCTGCAAAAGGGGGCAGGAGGACGCGAGTGCATGGCTCGCACTTGCGCACCACCACTCCCTGGCCTTTTCCGCACATTACCCCTTCCTTCCACAGTGCAGCCTGTTGTGCTGGAGGAGGAAGGGGCGGGGCGGTCGCGCAACCAGGAAGCCAGCTGCAGGACGAAGGAGCAGCAAAGAGAGCACCTCGCGCAAGAACCTGCTTGCACGAACGGCACCTCCACCTCCGCGATAAGGTAACGTGCGGAAAAGGCCCAGGAGTGGTGGTGCGCAAGTGCGAGCCACGCGCTCGCGTCCTCCTGCCCCCTTTGGTGGGACTGCATGCAGCCATAGTGTCACCACAGCAGGAGTGGTGGTGCGCAAGCGCGAGCCACGCACTCGCGTCTTCCTGCCCCCGTTCAGAAGGGACTGAAATCACTCCCCTTTTCCGCTACCGGGAGAACCTCCCATCTGATGGGCCAGCTTGGGGGGGCGGCGGCGGCAGCAGCATGGGGAGCAGGCCCCCTCCTCGCCATGGCCCCTGCACCACTCGCCACGGAGGGGGGCACTGCGGAAGGGCCAGGGGGCCGCAAGGCGGTGCTTTTCCGGGGGGCGAGCTGTGCCCGGCACAAAAGATAAAGGTGCTGGAATTCCTCCCCCCGGCCAGGGTCGACACTTTGGAAACTTTTCCCACACTGCCCCCCCACAGCGCAAATGAGAGCGAAGCAGAAGCAGAGCCCGGGAGGGGTTCTCGGAGTTTTTTCCCAGGGGAGATGCACAGCTCCTCTTTCCCTCCCTTCCTGGTCAGCGAGGAGGCCTTTGCCGGTGGGGGGAGGCATTGTAAATAATAAATAAATAATTTTATGGTTGGGGGTCACCACAACATGAGGAACTGTATTAAAGGGCCGCTGCATTAGGAAGGTTGAGAATCACTGGCCTAGAGTTATTAACATTTTTTCCACTTTCACAGGGGTCCTGTGCCCTTAACCCTAGCGAATGTGGAGGGATGATTGTATATTGTTAGTGTAGTAGTTTTATACTATATTAAATAGATATTGCCATTTGAGGTGACAGAAACTATACAGGCTGTGATCTAACTAATATTTCTATCCAACAAAGAGCAAACAAAACAGAATAACAAAGAAATGTGTTTGTGTTTGGTTTAAATAATGTATTTTGCTCCAAATATAAATCAGGCATTTCTAGATGCCACAGTATTCTGGATCTATATTAATCTAACACAATTACAGAAGGTTCTGCCTTTCTGCCTTTATTATATATTTTAAAGTGTTTTTACTGTGTGTGTCTCTCTGTGTGTGTATGTGCGCGCGCACATGCATCAATTCTTTTTTCAGAAAAAGCTAAATAAAGGTATTTTTGACCTAAGGCTGAATTCAACTTCAGAGATCTGGCAATCTGCATTCCAATAGGGTGGAGCTAAAGACATAAGGGCAGGGGCAAAATATCAGCATAGTTTAGCTTGAAGTTTCTCAACCAGTTAGAAGAGGAAGGAGAAAAAGTAGGACAGGACAAAGCAATGGTATGATGGGGCAGCCAGCGTTCTAGAGAAACCTAGAGGGCCAGATTGAAACTGTAACACAGCCAAATTTGATCCCAGAGCATAAGGTTCTTGCTGTAACTGATGCAAGTTATTACTCATTATTTTTTAAAAATGGTACTTACAGAAACACAGCTTTCACTTATCACCTATGGAGTCCTGGGGTTTGCAGTTACGGGAGGGGCCAGAGAGCCCTGCCCGTAACTGTAACCCCCAGGATTCCATAGGATGTTGAAAGTGAGATAACAGTGCTATAACAGTCCAGTGCAGAAATGGCCCATATCTTGTGCACACTTACTTGGGAGTAAGTTTCATTAAGAACTGGTGTGGAATAGTAGTTTGAACATTGGACTACAACTTTGGATACTTTGGTTTGAATCCCTGTTCAGGCATGGAAAACCATTGGGTAATCATGGACAAGTCACACTGTCTTTGCCTTCCTCTGAGGCTTAAGACAAACTCCCTCTGAACAAATCTCACTGAGAAAACCCTGTGATAGATTCACCTTAGGGTCTCCATAAGTCAGAAATGACTTGAAGGTACACAGCAACAATAACAATGCTTTATTAAACTGAACTATTTGAACAAGCTAGTGTTAGGGTTTTACTTGCCCAATTAATTACTCTGGAGTTTTAACAGTCTGGATTATCATCAGTTTTATAATTCTTTTATAATTTTTAATATCATATTTTTGTTTTTACTTGCAGTACACTGTATTTTCCCAACATGGGAGAACTGGCAGAAATTATGTAAAACACTGAATAAATTGGATTATAGGTCATTCCTTCACTACTATGACTCTGATCTTAAATAGTTTTGTTATTATACTTAGGCATTAGCCTGGAATGATCCCTGGTCCTAAGCTCTGAAAGTGGGAGCTGTATCCCTCAGATGATGGGATGAAAAATGAAAAATCAGGTTCATCAATATGGATCCCAGCCTGCCTAGAGCTTTAAAAGTCAAAAACAGCGGTTGGAATTACACACAGAAGCCAACAAAGCCAGTTAAAATCTTTTGACACATACAAGTCTCTGTTTCTTCCAATGAGTCTGAAGGCCAATTCACACTACACAATTATAGCACTATGATCTATCTTTACTGCCATGGCAACATTCTTTGGAATCTTAGAATCTGTAGTTTGGTGAGACACTAGAACTTTCTGGCTGAGAATTCTAAATACCTCTACCTAAACTGCAACTCCCAGAATTCCAGAAGATGGACCCTGGCAATTAACATGGAATCATAGAGCTATAGCTGCACAATGTAAATGTCATGTCAGTCAACACAGGGTATGGCTACAATACTCAAAGCGAATTGGAACTTCTCAGCCCAGTCCACATATAACGCATTATAATAGTCCAGCCTGGATATTACTAAAACATGGATAACTGTGACAAAATAATCTTTATACTAGACATGCTGTTGCTACTGCTTCATCTTCAGAGAAAATGTGACCTCATCTTGAAAAAGCCAGACCAGACATCAGTGTCACGTCCTTCCAACAGTATAGTGATTAATGCTGAAGCACCAGCTCTCGCCATTGCTCCACCACACCACCACCATTTTCCAATAGTTCCCGTGTTTTGTCCTCACAAATATTAACCACATTGCCCAATGCTGTGTTCTTTTTTTTTTTTTTAAATTACATTACGTATAGGAGCTGCTGGGACTGAGGGAATCTGAGATTGAGATTCAGACCTCAGTAGGAAAGCAGAGTTTAATCCTTTCTGCCTCTGCCACAGTCCTGATAGAAATTGCCATTCTGAAACTGATCTTGCCAAGGTAGGGGACGGTGGGGGAGAGGTTCCTATCATAACAATGACTACTTCCTGCCCTGTGCAAATAGCAGTACCTCTATTAGAGGGCTGTGTGTTAAATAGTACGTAGGGACTATCTCACTTCCAATTCCACTTTCTGCACTACAGTCAGTCCTCCACATTTGCAGGTTTGACATTCACAGATTTGATTATTTGTGAGTTTCTCTAACCCCTGCTCTCTCACCTCAGGTATTACTTTTAGGGGGGAATTTTCCCTCTTGGTGGCTCCAATCAGGCTGCCCATCTCTTTAAAAACTGCCCTCCACTCCTCATCCTCTTCTATCAGCCACTGCCTGGCCAGCCAAGGACAGCCCAAGGTCTGATTTCTCAGGACTACAAGCCCTCTCCCAAAGCTCTCCATATATACCCAAGGAAGGAGATGGGTAAGGGAGAGGTAGTACAGGACTACCATGCCAACCATCTCCTTTCCCTGATCTGGTTTAGACATTGGGCACCCACTCTCCCCACCCATGCCTCAGCCCCCTTCCCACAGACACACAAATTTTGATATTGGTGAATTTTTCACTTTTGCGAGGGTCCTGTGCTCCTAATCCTAGCGAATGTGGAGGGCCAAGTGTACACTGTTTTAGTGCTATTATTCCATTTTCAACATCCTATGGAATTCTGGACGTTGTAGTTACTGAGGTCAAAGAGGTCTCTGATGAGAATTCTAAATGCCCCTCCCTAAACTGCAAACCCCAGGATTCCATAGGTTGTAGGATGTTGAAAGTGGAATAGTAGCACTAGAACCACATAGTGCAGAAAAGCCCTAACTTTTAGTAAGTCAAACACTCTCAATCAATTACCAGCATCTCGGAATGTGAACGAATTATATATACATGTACATTTCTGGGGGAAATGGTGATACAATTGAGTAACTGCAAATATATATATTCATGGTAGACTACAATAGCTGAAGCCTATTTTTATACTATAAATACAAGAAGGACTAATTAGGAAGGAAGAGGAATGTTATGACTTCTTCAGCTACCCACAATTCTCAGCCAATCAAACTGGTCCGGCATGTTACAAAAATTGCCATGCCTTTTTATCAACCAAAAATTGTTTAAGTAAGGGATGCCTCTGAAATAGGGCTAAACCTGTAAACTCCTAGGCCTATGTCACACTGAGAGCAAGAACAAATCATTCAAAAATTGACAAATTAGAAATAAGAGTAAACAGTTTTCTTGATTGGTAAACAATATTAGATCTACTTACAGGACTAGCAGCATTTCATGTCTGAAAAGTAAAAAGCACAACATGCAGTTTCCTGTAGCCCAGAAAAGGTGAACTCGATTTTTCTTACATAAAACATCTAAATACTTTTCACACTTAACATCACTCTAATATTCTGAAACACTGAAGAATCAGGCATTGTTTTGGTCTGGAGGTCAAACTGTGCCACCCTGTATATCTACTACTTTCAAGTCCAGACTATTCTAACACTAATTAATAGGACTGGAATTTGCTTTTGGAGTCCATCTTCAGTATTTGTCATTACTTGCCCCCTTTCTTTACATCCAGCAAGTCCTTTCCTTACAACACAGAGATAGTTTCTAATTGTCTGTCTCTTCTCTATATTGCAGTATATGAAATGCTAAGCTTGAAACATTTGCTCATTTGGACTGCAGTTCCCTCAATCAGCATGTGATAGGGAGAAAAGCCAAAGAAATTTTCTTTGTCTGTAGCTCCAAGAGCAACCAATTAGTCTCTCAGTTGGGACTGGCTGTGAGTGTGAACAATTTTTGCTTCTCTTCAGAACAGATGACATGCCAGGCATACCTGAGCAAATTTGGTGCACTTCTGTGTTACCCTGATTTCTGGGGGTCCCGGGAGGGATACCTAAGTGCACTCCAAATATTACTAAGTTGGGGGAATTAGCAAGGAGCACAATCTAGCAATACGAGAGGCAGGGTAACATAGCGAGATCTTTAACCCTATGTTTACAGGGTCGGGCCACAACAAGAACTAGGCAAGTTGTTCAATTAAAATATTTTATTAAACTCTCCTTAATAAAGCAAACAACAACTCACCCACTCATCTAAGAACTATAGGAGCAGAAAGTGAGGAAAATTGATAGGGGTTTGCAGAGGATTTCTGGGGTGATACTCCACCTGATCCTGCAGTCCGGTAAAAGAGAAGATAGAGATCGAGGCTTAGGTTTGTGGTTTCCCAGCACGTGGAGGCTGAGGGGAGGCTCACTGAACAGAACGGCAGCAGTTCGGGATGCAAGGCACGAGTGTTCTGACAAGGAGCTCAAACTTGGGGTTTTTATAGGGAAGATTGTACCTGGAGGCTAGCCCTCTCCCGAGGAGAACAATAGGGTTTTTAGTGGAGACAAAGCCTCCGAAAGGTCAAAATTAGAATTTATGAGATTTGGCCAGCACTGCCAATTGTTAGAACAGTATGCAGATGAGGAGCGCTTAGCGTTTGTATAGCACAAGCAGTTCGGGATTGAGAGCCCTTGCATTAGCTTAATGGTCGGCTGTGTCTGGAGGACACTACCAGCAGTGCAGCAAATGGTTGTTTACTGGCCTAGACCTAGCGTGCATAATTAAGGCCATGCGGCCGTGCCTGCCTACACAGGCTTTTCGTGACCCTTTCAGACACGTGGAGTTCATCTTATGGAGTGCCACGTGGAAATATTAAACATAAACAATATGAAATTGTAGACCTCGGGCCAGGGCCAGATAATCGCAGTAACATCTGAATTCTGATTCAATAGGAAACTTTACTTTTTGGACTACAACTCCCAGAATCCTTCAGTCAGCATGGCTAGGCATTCCAGGATACTAGTAGTTGTAGTCCATAAAGTAACTTTTCTAACCTCTCTAAATAAACATGTACAGGATCACATGGCTTGCTAAGAAAACACAACATAAGGTCAGGCATTTTGAAATGAATCAAGAACATGATACATATTTCAATGCTGTTTTACACAAACACTTCAGTGCCCAGAATCCCTGATCACTGGCCATTGTGGATAGGATTTCCAGGAGTTGTAATGCAGAACATGTGGAAGACAAGACACTGGCAGCCACTACTCTAGAAAACTTTCACAAATCAGAGAAAGCTGGCCAGTCAGGGTAATGGCAGAGATTTTACAACACTAGTTTAGTAAAATGCCCCTTACTAAAAACTACTTCATATTTTCTTACTGTCTAAATGTGGCAAGAATATAATTTCCCATATAATTTCCTGTTGTCCCACCATTTCAGCCACTTTTAGAATGTCTTAGTTCCTTTCTTCACCTCTCACTTTTCCGTATTGCTCCTGGCTTACTTAAAATGATGCACTCTGAGTTCAAAATGCAGAAAGCGTTTGCACTCAGTTAACTCAGCAGGGAAGAGAGGATGGGAGAGGGCAGACTCTTGACCTCTCCACTAAGCTCAGGCAAAAGCAAACTGCTTTAGGGTCTCCTAACTTCTGTATTTTTTCCACATCAATAATTTCTGCTGTCCTGATCATACTCTAATGTTGTTTGGCCACACATGTCCTGGTTTTCATCTGTAAAATGTTGTGTATCAATCTTGTGGACATCCAAGTGTAAGTGTGGTACAGTGATTTGAGCACTGGACTATGACCCTGGAGACCAGGGTTTGATTCCCTGCTTGGCCAGGGAAACCCACTGGGTGAGCTTGGGCATGTCATAGACTGTCATGTTACTGTAGTTTCTAGCCCGGACTTGTGGGATATTAGATATCAATAATTTGGCCTTCTTTACCTATTCCTCTCCACGTGCTGCGAGGTCCCCCAGACAAGTTCGCAGACAGGCATGGCCACTAATCACTGTAATATTCCAAACAAATACAGGCTGGCCAGAAATAGCCGTCCCGCTGCTTCAGGAGACCTCAAAGGCAAGTACTACATTATGTATGCACGTTACTTACAAAGAACTCCCTGCCCCAAGCAGGCAGCTTGATTAGATGAATCCTCATCTGTCAAGCACTCTGCGTTTGCATACTGTCTACTCTATTGACAATTCAGATTTAACTCAATCATGCTAAATTCTGACCTTTTGGAGGCTTTGTCTCCAGCCTGAAACTCATTGTTTTCCCCAAGTACGGACTAGCCTACGGCCACATTTTCCCCTATAAGAACCCCTGACTTTGAGAGCTTCATCGGATCACTCCCAACTTCCATCCCGCCTTGCTGCTGCCTTGCTTGGCGAGCCTTCCCCTCAGTCCCACATACTGAGAACTCCATATCTATGAACTTCTGCTGCAGACTACCTGGGCTTCAGGACAGGTGTAGTATTACCCAAATCAACAACTCCTCTAAAAATTCCTCTATCCCATTCCAACTTTTATTTCTATAGTTATCTGTGTGAGTGTGCTGCATACACTGTTTGATTGTATTTTAATAAAAACAATTATTATTATTTCATTTCTGTTTGCTCCTTGACTCGGCCTGACACTGTAGACATTGGGTGAAAGATCTCGCTTGTTGCCCTGCCTCTTGTATTGCTAGCTTGTGCTCTTTGACTAATTTCCCCAACTTTTATAATTTGGAGTGCATTTAGGTGTTCCTCACAGGACCCTGAGAAATCAGGGTAACAGTCAGTCCCAGAAAACTCCATGTTAGGGCGGCCTTAAAGTTGCCATAAATCAGAAACAATTTGTGCTTGAACAATAACAATACTATCGGTCAGTTTGAAATAGAGAAGTTTTGCACGATGTTAAGGTGTGACAAAGAATGTATTTCCCTTAATTTGCAGTTTCCATCGCTCCTCAATTTTCTATGCTGCTATATCTGGAGGGGGTTGAACATTCTCTACCCCTCCCTTATGCATGATTCCCATCCTGCTAAATACAGAACTATCTCTGTAGATGTTCAAAGTTGCAATCCAACTATTAATCCATGTGATGTAAAATACTTCGAACAGACAGGAATGGAAATGAGCAGTTCAGAATCTCATGAAAAACATGTACAGTCACTATAAAGCTTAAATCTCATATAGCAATATGACTATTCAGAGGTAGCTCATAAAGCATAGCAGAGCATAGGTGAAGATAATCTCAATACACATTCTACAGAAAGGACAACAGAATGTGGATGGAGCACATCACCTTAAACCTATGTGATGGGGCAGTGGGAAATTTTGATGTACATGTGCGTGCTTGTGCATGTTTATACAGATCAAACAGCAGCAGTACATTGCATAATACAAAATTTAGAATCATCATGACTGCAATTCTATACGTAGTGTCTTCAATTCTATGCATAGTTTACAGGAGGAAAGTTCTAATTGAAACTCAGTGCTGGTCACCTGCATAAGTGCAGCTTGTAAAACATGCACTAGCAAAATCCAGGTGAAATTCAATTGTTAGCTTTTAACTAGAAATGCAAAATCTTGCAAAAAAAAAAAAAGTGTCACCATTTTCTGCTCTCGCAGAGAAAAAGAAATAACTACAAAACTCTGCCTTTCTCCTTGCCACAAACAATAGGAAAACTTGGAAGCCTCACCATAACCCCTTTCACTTGGCAGAACATGAAAGATTCTTCAGTTATTCTAGCATTCAGGGCCCTTTCACATTATGCAATTATAACACTACAATTCCACTGTAACTGCCATGGTTGCTCATTGTGGAAACCTGGGTTTGTAGTGAAGCACCAGAGGTGCTTTCTGGGTGTGAATCCTAAATGCCCCTCTGTTACCATGGTTATGATATGTCTGGTGAGAGCACTAGATATCCTTTTGATATCAAATAATTTGGCCTTTACTTGACCTTTCTCTGTCACCGTACTCCATGTGTTTGCAGAGGTCCACTGGACAAGTACATATTAGGTGCAGCCGTTAATGGATGTAAATTCCAAACTTCATTTAGGCAGACAACTTAAGCCTCTCCAATGCTTCAGGGAACACCTTCTTGCAAACCAGCCTTGCTCAGCACGAATCTATACAAAGACCGAGAGCCGAGCCATTCCTTTATATTGAACCATTTGCATACTGGCCATACTATTGTCATCAAGCGCTAAGCCCATCGTGTAAACTTGACCTTTTCCAACTCCTTTGTCCAGCTCCATATTTTCTTTGTTCTCACCGAGCATGGCATAGCCTGTAGGTAAAATCCACCCTATAAAAGGTCCCCATTTTCAAGTCCTCCTTGGATTCCTTGGATCGCTCCTGAATTCCATCCAGCCTTGCTGCCGCTGTGTTTGGCGAGCTGTCCCCTCAGTTTCCAATAACTGAGTCTGCCTCCCTTCTTGGACTACTTTGGATCCCTCTCAGCGAACCGCACTGAACTTTCTTCCCCTCGACCTTCTCTTCTCTCCAGGACTACAAGACCAGGTGTCGTATTACCCACTCCTCCGAAAACTCTCCATTTCTATTTCTCAGTTAGTTAGTGTATGTTGTGTCCTTTGTGTTGTTTGTCCTCAATAAAGTCTTATTTGTTACTTTAGAACTGTCTGGCTACACTCTCTGACCTGACGCCGTAGACATAGGGTGAAAGATCCTAGCTAAAGTTACCCTGCCTCTCGTTAGCTTAAGAGAATGGTTGAGTCTAATTTCCCCATCTTGTGTTGTTGTTTGGTTATTTGGGCACCCCTCCCAGGACCCCCAACATACAGGGTAACACCTTCCTAAACTGCAAATCCCAGGATTCCATAGGAGGCAGCCACTGTAATTAAAGTGGAATTGTAACACTATCACTATGTAGTATGAAAGGCTCCTCAAGCAAATGAGGTCATTGTTCCTACTCTGAAACAAGTTCACAGAACTGTGTTCTGCCACTTCCCCTTTCTACCACATCACTGATCCTGTACAAGTTTGATGATCAAGTTGACATTTACCTGAGACTAAAAACCTAATTTGAACACAGACGGGCTTCTCTGTGAGAGGAAGAAAAAGGAAGGAAACTAGAACGGTCTCCACATTTGGGGTTTTTCCCCACTTACTGCCTTGTGATTCTATAACTTCAACAAACAGCCTGCTGTTTGCATCATGGGGCTTAATTCACAGTGATCGAATAGCCTTGTGTTACCCTGATCTCTGGGGGTCCCGGGAGGGACACCTAAATAACCAAACAACAACAATGACTTGGGGAAGATTAGCTGGAGCACTCACTAAAGCTAGCGAAAGGCAGGGTAACTTAGCAGGATCTTGCAACCCAGCGTCTACAGGGTCAGGTCAGTCAAGCAGTCAGACGGTTTAAAGTAATAAAATTGATGTTTTATTAAATACAGACAAATATTAAAGACACCACAGTCACACAGCTAACTAAAGAATCTGAAATAGGGACTTTTGGGGGGAAGTGGGTGACACGACACCTTTCTCGTAGTCCTGGACCTTGAGAGCGGAGTTGGGGTGCAATGAAGAAACTCGATGCAGTCGAGTGGTCCAAGAGATCCGGGGTTGAGCAATCTCAGTTACCGGAACTGAGGGGAAGGCTTGCCAGGCAAAGTGGCAGCAAGGTGGGATGGAAGTCCGGAGTGATCCGAGGAGGGTCTTGGAATCGGGGGTTTTTATAGGGTGAATTGTGACTGCAGGCCATACCTTACTTGGTGAGAACAATACGTTTTAGGAGCGGGACAAAGCCTTGGAAAGGTCGGGTTTTAGCATGATTGATTTAGAGCCGAATTAATAATAGTGTAGCCAGTATGCAAATATAGAGCACTTAGTACAGCTTTGTGAGGCTACCTGCTCGGGGCAGGGAGCCTTTGTTAGTATCGCACATATGCAATGAGGTGTTTGCCAGAGAGGTCCGTGAAGCGACAAACCGACTCTGTCCAGCCTGCCTAGGTGGAGAATGGAATGTCCTGCAATTATCGGTCATGCCTGTTTACGTGCTTGTCCGGAGGCCTCGCAAACATGTGGAGCGGGGTGGCAGAGGAAAGCCGAATGGTTTGATATCAAAACAATATCAAGTGCTATCTCCAGGTAGCCCTGGACCGCAGTAACACCTTGTTTTGGATATTAGATGACTGCTATGATGCTTATCTTTCTTTTGACCAGTCAGTTCCTTCTAACTTCAATATACAATTCTAACACTTAAAAAAACAACAACAGCTTGCTGTGAAGACACGTATAGGTAATATTTCTGATGTAAGTGTAAAAGACTTCACTTGCTGATTTTACAGATCATCCTAATGAAAGCACAAGAGCTGAGTCAGGTTATTTTTCTGATCAGTTGACAACTCAGTCTAGAATAACTTTTTTTATTACTGGCTTTCTCAGTAACACTTGTCCTCTTGTTTGTGTGTCAAAATGACCCTGCTCTTGGTAATAGTCTTACATTTACTGCCCAGAGTTAATGCAAAATTCCCAGCCACTCCAAATATTTACTCAGAAGTAAACTACAGTTCCATGGGATTTACTCTCAAGTAGGTACACATAAATGGCAGTTTTACAGGCCTTAATGCTACACTGAGTTGCCTGGGAGTAAATCCCAATAAATAAATTGGACCTGTTTCCGAGTTGACGTACATAGGCTTGTGCAAACAATCTGGTCCTATATGTGTTTGTTCACACTAGGCCTGTCCCACTGAGTTGAAATTACTGCTCAGAGGACTACAGCTATTATGTGCATTATTCTTCAGTTAAAAGATACTGATTAATTGAGACAAGAACACTTGTTGGAATATAATTAGCTGTCAATTATGGAAATGCTCCAATGTTCCAAATAATTTTGTGGTTTTTGATTTCAAATTGTTAGAAAAGATACTCCAATTTACTAAATTTACTATAGCCATTTCTGCACTAGACTGTTACAGCACTACTATTCCACTTTCAACATTTTATTATTCCACTTTCAACATTCCACTTTCCACCCAGCTCCTCCCGAAACTGCAAACCCCAGGATTCCATAGGATGTTGAGAGTGCAATAATAGCGCTATAACAGTCTTGTGCAGAAATGGCCTATGTTTGACAAATTGGAGTCTTTCCTAACAATTTAAAATTAAAAATTAAAAAACAATTTGGAACAACGTTTACCATGTTTAGTTAAAGATGTGGCTACAAAAGCTACAACTACAAAGTTGAAAAGAAATAAATTTTAATTTAGACAGCTGTGAGGAAAAAAGACAAGGTAGTAATACAGCCCTATACTGCTTTAGAGGAGCAGAGCTGCCAGACTGAATACTGGAGTTGGCTCCTCAACCTTGAATGGTTGAACAGAAGAGTGTTGCTTGTCACTCAACCAGATAACAAGCAATATATGCTGAAATTCCCTTTTCTACACACCATTAAAGGTAAAGGAGCCCTTTCCTGTTTTCAGTCTCACAACCACAGATAGACAGGGTGGATCATAAGAAGAAATGCTTCCCTCATCCTTTTGAAAATTTTCAGGGAGAACAATCTTTTTCAATCTTCCTTCTTGTCTGAGATTATTTTCCCCATGTAAAGGGATTTTTTTTAAAATATTGAGGAATAGTAAATCCTCACCTACAGTTTAATATGATAAATTCCAGACATACTTTTATGATCTCATTTGCTCCAGCGGTCAGGCTGGTTGGAAGATTCTGGATGCTGTAATCCAAAAAGGCCTTAATGAGCATAGTACTAGAGGCCTTTGAAACTATCATAGCACCTGCCTGAACTTGCATTTCATTTCACTTCATCAGGAGTAGTGATTTTTTTCCCCTTGGTGCTTTGAAAAGTTAAAAATGACCTCTCAAAGGTTGCTAAAGTAGACTTTGGCCCTCTTGGCTCATGTTCTCCTATGAGTCAGACTTCTGGGCATTCACATTAACCATGGTATGCAAACATGTCATTGCCTACCAAGCTGAAATGTCAGCTGTGAATGTTTCAAAGAATGATATAATTCTATATATTCTGTATATCGACACGTAGGGGTGTTGTGACTTTAACAGCTATTTCCTGTGCAGAAAGTTAATAAGTGATTTTTTTCCTCATCTTCTCATCTCCAGTCTGAAAAAAAGTTCACTAGCTGAATTTCTATTTTATTTTGTTTAGTCTTTAGAGATACTGGGCCTCTAATCAGATGAATGAAATTTTCAGGCCCCTGAAATCAGGGGAACTTTTCATTGTGACTGATGGCAGTTGAAGTCCAAGAGACTGAGTTTGGAAAGGTTACTTTTGAACTTTAAAGCTCTACCTGACTGCTCAGTTCAGTGGTTCCCAAAGTCAGATCCACAGAAGTTGTTGGATTTCAGTTCCCAGAAGCCCCAGCAGACAAGAATGGCGAATGATCAGATATTCTGGAGACTGTAGTCTAGCTGCATACATAGACCCTAGGAGGAGAACCTAATTATATCAGAATTTCAATCATATGCTTTAAATTGAAGAGTATAATAAAACTTACCAAGACTTAGCAGACAGGCAACAATTTCCTGTGACCATAAGGTTTTCTACATGGCACATAGCTAACTAAAGTCCAGGGTGGAGGTTGTACTATAATTCTGTGACTACCAGCAAAAGAACTTGCTCCTAGCTACAGATGGCTTTACTAGTGCTGCAAAATGACTCAAGCACACTACAGTTATCCCTCCACATTCTTTAGGGTTAGGAGCACAGGGCCCCCACAAATGTGGAAAAACTGCAAATATCAAAATGTGTGTGTCTGTGGGAAGGGGGCCAAGGCATGGTGGAGGGAGTGGGCACCCAGTGTCCAAAACAGGTCAGGAGAAGGGAAAAGAAGTGAATTGACATGGTGGCCCTGTACTTCCTCCCTCTTGCTCATCTCCTTCTGTGGGGTGTGGGGGGGGCATTGGGAGGAGGTTTATGGTTCTGAAAAATCAGGGTTGGGATCCCTCCTCAGCTGACGAGGCGGCAGCTGATGGATCAGGAAGAAATCAGAGGCAGGTTTTTAAAGGGCTGCAGTGTGTGATCGGAACCACTGAGAAAAGAAGCACTTGCGTGGGGGTTGGAGAAACTTGCAAATATAGTGGCCCCTCCACTTTTGCGAGAGATCGAGGTGCAGAACCCTCATGAAAGTGGAAAAGCCACAAAAACACCCCCCACTCTCACTCCTTTCCCCTTCCAGGCCTCCTCCCCATTCCTTTGCATTTTGCCTCAGCATATGTTCTCCATACTAGGGCAAGATGCATGGGAATGGGTTGGGGAGCTCTGGAGGGGAATGCACAAACCTTCCCCCATTCCTTTGTGCTTTGCCTCAGCTTGTGTTCTCCTGTAAGGACCAAATGTATGTGAATGGGAAACTTCAGAGGGGAGACCACACATCTATGCCTTCCCCCTATTTCCCTTGCCTTCTTCCTGGATAAGCTTGCCTTCCTTCTCTATGCTTGGCAAAACACAAGGGACTAGGAGGAGGAGGAGAATGTAAGGGAAGGCACATGTACTCACAAATAATTACATTTGCAAAGGCCAAACCCACAAATGTGGAGGGAGGACTGTAATCAAATACTTTCAAGCCTGAAAATTTGGAGGGTAATTGTATTATTATTTGCAACTCCTATAGATTCCTTTTTTCAATGTGACAGGCCATAACTAACTTCCAAAAACAGCTTTGAAGGATAATGTTATGCAGATGTGACAGTGATGAAAAAGAAAGCTGTATTTGCTATCCTGATTCCCTACATATGTGGCCTGTGAACAGATTCTTTAGAACACTCAGTCATATTTGGCTTTAATTTTTCACCAAGCTTATTAATTACTAAGGTCTGGGAAGAGCCATCTAGAATTGTGTGTGAGTGTGCCTTCACGTCACCTGTTGACTAATGGCGACCCCCATGAATTTCTTAGGCAAGGAATACTCAGAGGTGGTTTTGCCAGTTCCTTTCTCTGAAATATAGCCTACAGCACCCGATATTACTGCCTGGCAAATTTTTGAATAGATACCCCCTAGTGGGTAGAATCAGAACTCTCAATTTAACCAGTATCATTGCCAAAACAGCCAGAACTGAGATGTGTTACAACAGGCTTATGGTGCTGTCCAGATATTTGAGACAACTTCCCAAAACTGGTTGTGTGGAGAGCTGTGTGACAGACTTTTCCAAATCATGCACCCACTCCTCTGCTTCAGCTACATGCATGTGAATTCTTATCTTTTACTGCTTACTTGCAGAGGGCTTTCCACCTCTCCACTCTATCCCTTGTCTCCACCCCCCCCCCATTGTTCCTGTCTTCTTTCTCTTCCTTCTGTCCTCCCAACTGCATGAAATCTGGAGGAGGGATGCAGATTGGCCACTTCTGTAATAAAGGGTTCTGCTTTGATAACTGGAGAAGATATACACTGGGTACAGCACTGACAAAACCACCTCTGAGTATTTGTTGCCTAAGAAAATCCTATGAAATTCACAGGGTCGCCATAAGCTGGCAAGCAACCTGAAGGCACACACACACACACATATTGGATTGAGTGAAGTAGTTTGGCCTTTTTAATGTATCTTTTAAAAGATAATTTATGAATTTTGAGGGAAAGGTGGACATGTCGGTTTGTTGCAATAAAAACAACAAAGAGTTTTGCATGACCTTAATGGCCAATGCATTATTTAGCATAAGCTTTCATGGGCTGCATGTGTGTGATCTGATAAAGTGGGCTGCAGTCCACAAAACAAAACTTGTTAGTCTTTAAGGCACCACAAAACTCTGTTGCTGAATGTTTACATAATCCTTATGAAAATAAAATGTTTGAATTCACCATGTTTTTTTTTAATAAAGTGCTAAAAATCTAGGACAATGCCTTGTTTGTAATTTGTAACTTACAATTAAAAGTAGGGTTTGCCTCCACTGATATATGATGTATTTCACTCATTACACATTACTCAACATGATAAACCTGCAAAGTCAAATCAAAGTGTATCAGTTACCTGCACATGAGTGGGAGGCTGCTATTATCCTCATGACCTGCTGGCAGCTTCCCCATAGGCAACTTGTTGGCTGCTGTGAGAAGAGAATTCTAGACAAGACAGTCCAGTGGTTTGATGCAGAGGTGTTCTCCTTTTGTTTTCTCTCTCACACATGCACACACACACGTGTGTATTTATGTATGTATTATGTTTGTTTCATCTTTATCTACTGAAGGAGGAGAAAGACGAAATGTTTGGCTTATATTTTTCAGTTCTGTTTGTTGATTGCTTGTGTGTGTGTGTTGGACTATGACTCTAGAGACCAGGATTTTAATCACCATGTGGCCCTGGAAATGTATTGGGTGACCTTAGGCAAGTCACATTCTCTCAGCCTCAGAGGAGGGCAAAGGCAAGCCCCACTCTGAACAAATCTTGCCAAGAAAACCTTGTGATGGGGTTGCCTTAGGGTCACCATAAGCCAGAAATAATTAGAAGGCACACATCAACAACGTATCTCAACATGTGTATATAGCACTATCCTTATATTTTTTCCTTTACATCATACATGCTGGCCCTATTTCATTACGATTCTTATTTTTCTTATACGCTGTCAAGCTAATTTATTAACAATTCAGTTGCTTGGTCAATGTGAGTGGGTATATAATTATATAATATCAAATTATAATGTCTAATTATTAAGTTAGACATTGTAAATTATTTATTCTACAATGATTTAATTCTTGTGTTCTCACCAAGAAGTTGAAGGTGGTATACATGGATTTCCTCACGCTGTCATCTGCTTTATCAGTACAATAATTCTGTGAAGTAGATAAGGTTGAGATGGAGTAACTGGTCTAAGGTCACTCAGTGAGTTTCATGGTTGAATGGGAACTACAATCTGGTTTTCCCAAATCACAATCCAACACTTTAACCATTAAACTACATCAGCTCTCCTGATTTTGGAAGCTTCATAATTCAAATATTTATAGATAAGATAAATATTTATTTGAATTATTAAGCTTCCAAAATCAAGACTGCTTGGCAACTGAACCAACAGTCACGATATGAGAACTTCGCTATGATTAACTCCTTACATAATAGTTATTTGACTGTTAATCTATAGAAGCAGTTGGGAAACTTTGGCTCCAAAATGCTGTGCAACTCAGACTTGCATCAGCTCCACCCAGCATGGTCAGTGGTAATTAATGAAGGATGTTCCAGTCTGGAGGCCCACAGGTTCTTCCACTTCTGGTCTAAAGGAAGGAGGAACTGTATCTTTCCAGATATTTTGTGCATACCATTCTCATCAGCTCCAGTCACTACGACCAAGGATCGGAAATTGTTACACTTGCAGTCACAAACATCTGAGGAAACATGTTATCCCTCCCTTGATCTATCAAATACCTACAAAATATCCAGGTTCGTTCTTTGTTATTACTTTGATTCCCAGTTAATTTGTACCACTAAATATAAGGTATGTATAGACAAGAGGCTGATGCATGGATCTCAGGACTGGTTTTGCATGTATGCAATCATGGATGTTTTTCTTGCATCTCTACTACTCATTGTCCTTTTGTGTGCAGGCATATGGATGAATCTAAATGTAGCTATGTTGCATACTTCTTGTTTGGGCGTGTAGGGTTTCCTATAGTCTATAAAAAGATGTCACACTCAGGCTATAATGCAAATCTAATATGACAAGGTCTTTGCCTGGTTGACTTTAAAATACACCTGCTTAGGAAGGAGACAAGCAGATTTCACCAATCCAGAAGAACAACCCAGTCAATATAACACCATAATGTAACGTATATGTGGGTATTTACTTGAAAAGCAACACAGAGTTGAAGAAGCAAGCAGGACGCAGTTGGAATTAATTTTAGAAATACATGGGGAATTTTGGTTTTTCAGCCTAATTAGACAGAAGTCAACAAAAAAGTTTGCAAACTACTTTGTTTGTTTGTTTGTTTGATCCTGAGTGTGAATCTCTGTATGGACAAAGATCCTTGCTGCACAAAAGGACCCTCTGGATTAGTATATATTAGTATTGATTAGTTTTGTATATTATCTAACATTTCCCAGCCTCAATTCAGTTGCTAATTCCAATTAGAGTAGATCTATTGAATCAGTTGCTGAGTATCAGGGGTGAGAATAATGTGGCCCTCCAGATTTTTTGTTGGATGGCAACTTCCACAAGCCCTAGCCTAACCCATGAGAAATGTTAGAAGTTGCCGCCTAACAACATATGGTGGGCCACAGGATTCTTGCCCCTGTTGTGTATCTATGGGAGCTTTGCATGTTTAAGTTTGTACAGGGAGATTTCCATTGCTCGCCTTTAGTACAGGTACAGCAGAACCCCCATTATCTGAGCTGATTTTTGTGATTCTGCTTGATTTCACTACTCATAATTCCATGCCCTGTGGTCTGAGTGAGTGCTACAGAGGATGAGCAAGACTGCACATCTGTTATACAGGAAATAGCCTACACATTCTAAAAATACACTCATTGTTTTGAAATCATTTTTACATCACAATCCATCAGTAATGTGTTGTGACTGCCTGGCTTCAAATGATAATTCAGTTGCACATTTCACAGATCACCTGCTACTATTGGCTCTCTTGTCTCTAAAACACAAATAGTGCTTGCGTACTTTACAGAGCTGCTATAAGTGCTGCCAAGATTAATGTTTCACACATAGTAAAACATCATCATCCACACTACTTATATAATTCAAAACAAAGCCATTACTCCCTCTCCCCAGTTTACATAGAAGATGTTATGTTATTGGCACAGCATGGGGCTTGCCTGGGGCATTGCAGTAAGAATGAAGTGTAATCAAGGTATAAACTCCCCCTAGTCATGTGGAAAGATCCTTGTAATTCAAATTATTTGTGTCTCACAGGGAATACATGCATGCCATTTCCACACTACACTGTTATAGTGCTATTATTCCACTTTCAACCTTCTATGGAATCCTGGGATTTGCAGTTTAGGGAGGAGTGTTTAGAATTCTCAGCCACAGAGCTCTTTGGCCTCAGTAAACTATAAACCCCAGAATTCTACAGGATATTGAAAGCAGAATAATAACACTATAGCAGTGTAATGCGGAAATGGCCTTACAGTGTACCCACACTGCAGAATTATAGCAGTTTGATGCTATTTTGACTGTCATGATTCTATCCTCTGGAATCCTGAGATCTGTAGTGTGTGAGGCACTTAGAATTCTCTGCTAGAAAACTCTAGTCCACTGTCCTATTAACTATTTTCCCTAATTATCTGGATGTAATTCTTAACTCTTCTTTTCTCAAGGTACCTTTGGAGCTGTAGCTCAAGGGAGTAGACAAGAGCTCTCTAACAGAGAATTCTAAGTACTTAAACTACAAATCCCAGGATTCCATAGGATGTAGGCATAGGGTAATACCTTTCTTTGGCTATCAAAAAGGCACAAAATATGTGTAAGATTTCAAGATCATTAGTTTCCTTTGACAGAATGGAAAGGGGAAGGAGGTACAGGGCAGACAGAGACTTGATGTTAAAAACTTGTCCTGTCTGCCTGCTTTTTCAAGGACGGAATGGGAAAGAGGGCCTTCCATCGTCTCCAATGGAGTTCTACAGAAGGTGCTAATACAGGAAACCTCTGCCTTTTGATGCCCTTTATTGGATGACTCGCACTTTCAGTGCTTCCAAATTAAGAACAAGTTCCATTAATTAGCCAAGGTTTGCACGCTTACATCAGTTCTTCTTGCCTATGGAGGCAAGTCCTTTTTCACTCCAGCTTTCTCTGTGCCACTTTAGTACTAATGTAAACCACTTGACTTCAAATACACTTATCTGAACTAATAGTTATCTTACTTAATTTTGAACCATTTTTGCTTTAATTTCAGTGGAAGATGGTTTGAAACTAGAACAACTACCGGAGATGGAACAGCATCTTGAAATGCCTCTCTGGCAGAAATGGGAAATCTTTGGCCTACAACTCCCATCACCCTGAGCCAGTATGGCCAATTTCAAGGGGCTATGTAGTTTGTAATCTAAGACATCTGGAGGACCAAGTATTCTCTACCCTTGGTCTACCTCTGCTTTCCACGGAGAAGTTAGCATGATGGTGATGATGATGATGATGATAGTAGTAGTAGTAATAATAATAATAGATTAATAATAGATTATTAATAATAGATTATTATTGTTGTTGTTGTCTGCCTTCATTTCATGGTGAACCTATCACAAGTTTTATTCAGAGGAGGCTTGCCATTGCTTTCCTCTGAGGCTGAGAGAGTGTGACCTGCCCAAAGTGGGTTTCCCTGGCTGAGTGGGGATTTGAATCCTGGTCTCCAGAGTCCTAGTCTAACACCCAAACTACTACACCATGCTGGTTCTCAATTAGCTCAATAAGAACATTAAAAAACACAAAATTTTGGAAAATGTTCTATAGTCAAATATTTAGGTACTTTTATGAATGAGAACACCTCGGGGGAGGAGTTTCTAGATTTATCTGTACAAAGACATATTCTGATATCAAGCAATTGGCAACCAGATATAAAGAAAGACAAAAGCCTTTACTACACTACTTTTAATACAGTATGAAGCAGTATGAAGTATAACTAGATATCACTTATTGCATGAAATGTTACATCTGCCGGAACTTCCATGCCTACTTGTCCCTCTAAAAGAGATAGTAGATCCATTATCATTGGCAGATGGCCACTGTAGTTCAATGCCTATTTTTTAAAAGTACTATTATATTTATTTATTATTGCTACTATCAGAGCATTTTGGGGGGGGGAGGAGTTCATAAATACTGCAAACCAAGAAAGTCATAAACTCTAATCAGTAACTGAAATAAACTGAGGCTTGATTTTTAATCAGAGCCTCTCTGGTTGTATTAGTGCTTTCCAACCTGAAATAGTGAAATTATTTCCAGCTGATGTCTTCCATCTTTGCCAGGACGCTCTGAAAATTGTTTGACTGCCACGGTTCTTTTCCTATAAGATAGGACACCCATCCTGAGGCCAGGGAAAGGAGCTGGTAGCGTATTGCAAACCTTCCTTTAGCGTGCAGCCCGGATATTGCACTCTCTCGATTGTTCCAGAGGCATGAATGAGCTCAGCTTTGTGTGGTTAGTCATTTTAAATCCTCCTCTTTGTCTCTTTCCTCCGCCCGGAACAGAAGTGCTAACCAGAGTAACTTTCTTCCATGGCGTATGAGACAAAACAATTGACAGCTATGTAGTTGTGCTACATCATGACTCAGCAAAAATTGCCCTGCCGAGAGTAACTGGGCCTGTGAATCAACACCCTTTCCTGTATGAAAAATCTAGATTTAATTTTCTGCGTCAAAATCATCCTCTGCCCCTGCTTTGAAACTCTCCAGCATGATGCACAAAAAAAGTGGTGACTCTCAGATTGAAAATATCACTACATCCAAAGTGTGTAGCGCTTTTCTTTTTGTGAAATATTTATGTTTGTTTTAAAATGTATATTTTTTTTTCCTCCAGGAAAGTGAAAACATAGGCAGTATTTAAAGTTCCTTAAGAATGGCCTGGATGTAAGAAATGGCAAAAGTGGTTGGCAGGAAAACTGCTGAACCCGGCAAATAACACACTTAAACAAGTGGAAGAATATACCTATTACAAATAGTTGGAGAGCCTAGCAGTGATTATTCAATTTATAAAGTTGGAAGGGAAACAGCTGTGTGCATCTTATACTTGCAATATAATGCTCATCTAGCCACAAGAAAGTGGTTTCAAAGGGGCAGAGGTTTGTAGTTGCACCCTGTAGGAACAACTAAGGACTTGCAAATTGGATGAGGCATGCTGCCTCACTTAAGAGTACCCAACCACCTTGCACCATAGGCTGCATGGACATGGGATATCACCATCAGCCAGAATCCTGCATGAGAGATAGGTATGCATAAGCACAGCCATTATGGTGCTATGCAGTGAATGCCGGCCTGACCTTCCAATCCCCACTAACCTGGTCTATTCCCCTGTTGCTTAGGAAGCAGCTGACTGATGGTTTTTCTCCCCCCAACCTCACCCATGAGCGATCTCCAGAGTGACAGGCAGAGGCAGGGTCCCTGTCCCAATTTCCCTTTGTGCCAGAGATTGCTTGCATGACGTGTGTGTGTGTGTGTGTGTGTGAGAGAGAGAGAGTGTAAACATCAATCAGCTGCTTCCCAATCAATAGGTGAACAGACCCCTGTCAATCGCAGCAGCTACTGCCTGGAAAATATGGATTGGGGGACTTTCACGGTCACTACTTAACCAGGGCCTAAGTAGGGATCCTTAAATGACTTAAAGGCACAAGATCCTGTCTGATTTTGGAAGCTAAGCAGGCTCAGCCCTGGCTAGTACTTGGATGGAAAAATGCCAACAAACGCCAAGGCTGTAGGCTATTTTTCACAGGATGGAACTGGCAAGATCACCTCTGAGTATTCCTTGCTTAAGAAAACCCTATGAAATTCATGGGGTTGCCATTAAGTTGACAGGTGACTTTGAAGGCATACAGCCAGCCTTCCACATTTGCGAGTTTCACTGTTGCGGATTTGATTATTCACGGATTTTTTGCTGTCACCTCTGCTGCCTCCCTATGCCATTTTTCATAGGGACTGCGAGCCTCATGAGACTGAGAAACTGCGAACAAGGCTTCTAAGTCCCTATTAAAAATGGTGTGGGGCAGCAGTGGAGGTGGCAGAAAGCCCCACCAGCCACCCACTTCTGCCTTGTGAAGGAACCCTGATGCCTCAAAGGAATCCATGGTGGGTTGAATATGGTGATCATATTTTTTAGGTGTTAAATATGGTTTGGGAGGGCCTAGAGTTATTCACCGTTGTTCCACTTTCACAGGGGTCCTGTGTCCCTAACCCTAGCGAATGTGGAGGGATTACTGTGTATACATATACCCAGGAATCTTATGTGGGGATCTTCATGAATACCTAACTCTAGATTATGCATTCATAACTGTCATGGAGGATTCTGGCCAATATCATTTATTTATACAGCACCATCATCATATGTGGCACTTTATAACTAAAACAAGAACAAGAAACAACCAACCCTGCCAAAGGTATATAATCCGATACGCACACATGTGCGCAAGCGCACACAGAAGAAGGAACATGTAGTGTAAGAACAGGTTGCTTACCTGTAACTGTGGTTCTTCGAGTGGTCATCTGTGCCATCATACACTAGGAGCTTTAGCGCCTGCGCGGTAGCGTTCGGAAACTTCTAGAGCTTGTTCGCTTGGCGGGAACCCCTCCCCCACGCCGGCACTGCGCATGCTCCTCCCGCCGAGCAACGGTCTCTCCTCAGTTCTGTCGTCCGCCGTAGAACCTACAGGGACCTGAGAAAGAGGGGAGGAAGGGCGGGTGTGTATGATGGCACAGATGACCACTCGAAGAACCACAGTTACAGGTAAGCAACCTGTTCTTCTTCTTCGTGGTCTCTGTGCCTTCATACACTAGGAGACTGTGTAGCTTACCGGTCGGACGGCGGGTCAGGTCCTACAGCACGGAAGCCAACACCTCACGTCCAAACCGGGCATCTCTGCGCGACCGGCAGTCGAGCCTGTAGTGGCGCACGAAGGTCGATGGTTGGGACCAGGTCGCCACACGGCAGAGTTCATGCAGGTCAACTCCTCGCAGGAGGGCCGCAGAAGTAGCCACAGCTCTGGTGGAGTGGGCTCGAAGCAGGACTGGCGGAGGCTTCCTCGCGAGCTCATCGCCAGTTGAATAGTCCTTACCACCCACTTGGAGAAGCGCTGGGTGGACACTTTTACCCTCCGACGTCGCCCATAGCAAACAAAGAGATGCGGCGTCTGTCGGAAGGAAGCAGTCCTGTCCTTGTAGAAAGCCAATGCCCGACGCACGTCCAGGGAGTGGAGGGACCGCTCCAACGGTGTCGTCGGGTTCGGGAAGAGCAGGCAGGATGATGTCCTGGTTGAGATGGAAACTGGACACCACCTTTGGCAGGAACGAGATGTCAGGTCTCAGGACCACCTTGTCCCTGTGGAAGACCATGAAGGGCTCATGGGAACGAAGAGCTGTGATCTCACCCGCTCGCCTCGCTGAGGTCACCGCTACCAGGAAGGCGGTTTTCATTGTCAGGAGCCTGTCATCCAGGTCGCCATCGGCTCGAAGGGCGGCTTCGTCAACTGCGAGAGCACCAGCGAGAGGGACCACGGCGGTAGCGGCGGCGATCCGGCGGGTAGAGATGGTGAGTCCCTTCAGGAACCGCTTAACGGTATCGTTCCTGAAGAAGGCCGAGGAGCAGATCGTGGCGGTTGGTATGCCACGATCGCGGAGAGATACACCTTCAGGGATGGAAACGCCAGGCCCTGTTGCCGGAGGTGCAGGAGGAAGTGCAGGACGGTCGAGAGCCCCGCGGGCGATACCGGCTCACTCCTCTCTTTAGCGAAGGTCAGGAAGCGTCGCCACTTGTATTGATAGTTGCGACGGGTGGATTCCTTCCTGGCCGCGACGAGGACGGTACCGAGCACGGGATCGTCTAGTGCGATATCCTCCAGGCATGGAGGGCCAGGCGTGGCAGGTCCGGATGGAGGACTCGGCCGCCGGAGTGGGAGAGCAGGTCCGGTGTCGGTGGCAACCGGAGCAGGTCGTCTCGCACGGCTCGTAGCAGGGGTGCGAACCAATGTTGTCTCGGCCAGTACGGGGCTACCAGGATCGCGTCGGCTCGGTCGGCGAGGATCTTCGATATCGTCCGGCCGAGCAGCGGGAACGGCGGGAACGCGTAGAGGAGTTCCCCGGTCCACGGAAACTGGAAAGCGTCCCCGATGGAGGCACGATCGTGGCCCGCTCTGGAACAGAATCGGCGACACTTCGCTTTTTCCCCTGGTCGCGAAGAGGTCGATCGATGGTTCGCCCCAGCGGTCCCGAATCAGTCAACGCCTCTCCGGAGAGAGACCATTCGTGATGGGATGAGGTGTCTCTGCTGAGGGCATCTGCCGTGGTGTTCTCCTGCCCGGCCAGGTGAACCGCCACGGGATGCGTGTGGAGGCGAATGCACCATTCCCACAGGCCGAGCGCGATGTCGAGCAGGGTCGTGGAATAGTCCCACCTTGTCTGTTGATGTAGCAGACGGCGGTGGTGTTGTCCATCAGAATCAGGACCGTGCGCCCCGCCACGGCATGGCGGAACGCCCGTAGGGCTTTCCAGACGGCAAGCACTCCAGCGCGTTGATATGGAGAGCGGTCTCGTCGTCGGTCCATCTGTCGCGGACTCTGAGATCGCCGCAGTGGGCACCCCATCCATACAGGGAGGCGTCGGTCGTTACCGTCACCTTCGGTGTCGGCTGTTGGAAAGGCATGCCTGACATGAGATTGCGTCGCGACTGCCACCATCGGAGGGATGAGCGGACGTCTCCCGGCAGCTGCAGTCGGAGTGTCTGTTCGTCTCGCGGGGGGTCGAATATGCGGACGAACCAGTGTTGAAGAGGTCTTGCTCTCAGCCTGGCGAGGTATGTCACAGCGGTCGTCGCAGCCATGTAGCCCAAGAGCTGCTGGACGCTTCTCGCAGATAACGTCGGGGCCGTACGAGCGTGAGCGGCGGCCCGGATCAAGGTTTGTGCTCGAGACTCTGGTAGGTACGCCCTGGCGGAGGTCGAGTCGAGCGTCGCCCCGATGAAGTCCAAGATCCTCGCCGGCTCGAGGTGGGATTTCTTCGGATTCACTCGTAGACCAAGGCGGGTCAGGAGTGACAACGTCATGTGGACGTCGTGGTAAAGTCTCTGTTTGCAGGACGCCACCAACAGCCAATCGTCGAGGTAGGGGAAGACGGAAGCGCCCTTCGTCCGCAGGTAGGATACCACCGGGGCCATGCACTTGGTGAAGACCCTTGGGGCAGTCGAGAGTCCGAACGGAGCACCTTGTACTGGTAACAGGTGTCGTCGACTGCGAAGCGGAGGTACCGTCTGTGCTGCGGGCGAATGGCGATATGGAAGTATGCGTTCGGAGATCGATGGAGGCGAACCATCCCCCTCGATGTAGGAAGGGTAGGATCGACGGTATCGTGACCATCTTGAACCTTTTGGGGCGGATGTAGAGTTCACCCCTCCTAGGTCTAGGATCGGCCGGAGGGTACCGTCGGCTTTCGGTACCGTGAAGTACCTGGAGAAGAAGCCGGTGGTCTTGGCCTCTTGCGGGAGCCGCTCGATCGCCCCTTTCTGGAGGAGGGATTGGATCTCTTCCAGGAGGGCCGGACTCGACGGCGTGGAGTAGTACACGCCGCGAGGAGGAATATCGAGAAACTCGATGGCGTAGCCAAGACGGACGATGGAAAGCACCCAAGAGTCCGTAGTGACATACTGCCACTCCGCTAGGTGTCGAGCGAGAGTCGGTCGGTCTCCGAGCGCTGATGGTAGGCTAAAGAGTGGGTATTGGTGGGTCCTGCCAGACACGTCAAAACCGAGACTTTGTCTCGGAGGAGGACTTCTTCGACGAAGGCGGGCGCCGCCAAATCGTGTGTTTTGGCCGATGAGCCGGAGGACGGTCTCGACTGTCCAGACTGGGCCGAACGCTGGAACGACGAGGTGGAAGATCGTCGCCAGGATGGTGGGAAAGGTGGAGGCCCTGCGGGTCTGCGTGGCCGGCTGTAGCCCAATCTTTTTTGGGTCAGTCTCGCCTTGACGAGATTGTCCAAGCTGTCTGTGGACGAATTGAATAGGCCTTCACCGTCGAAGGGGAGATCTTCAATCCTCCTTCTGGTGTCCTCCTGGATGTCGGCCGGTCGAAGCCAAGCATGGCGGCGGAGGCCGACGGATCCCGCCATGACCCGGGAGGCGATCTCCACTGCGTGCCGGGAGGAGGCCATCTGGTGCCGAGCGATGGAGATAGCCTCATTGAAGATCACGGAGGAGGCTTGGCGGATGTCCTCCGGTACCGCTTCCATCGCTGGTTGCAGGCGATCGAGCACCTTCTTCAGGTATGCCGCGAGGCAAGCCTGAGTGTTGGACAGCCTGATCTGCAAGGAGGCAGCCGAATAGAACCTCCTTGCGTAGGCGTCCAATTTCCTCCCCTCTTTGTCCGGCGGGGTGGTGTGTTGCCTGCCGGAGCCTTTCGTCTGCGCGGACTCGACGACCACAGAGTTCGGTGCAGGGTGATTAAATAGATAACCGGCGTTATCCTTCTGCACCCTGTAGAGGTGTTCTAACCGCTGCGGATCGGTGAGCCGAGGCCGGTCTATCCCAGGCGGCCTTCACCAGTCTGGATACCCGGGGCAGGAGAGGCAGCGGGGCCGTGGAAGGTCGCTTCTCCTCGAAAACGGAGAAGGCTGGATCGTCATCCTCCGGCTCCGCATCGGCGATCTTAAGGCCGAGGGTAGTGGCCATGCGGAGCAGCATCGCAGAGAACTGGTGGACGTCCTCTGGAGCAGAATCTGGGATCGGGTCCCCGAATCCCAACGGAGGAGACTCCTGGGAGGCCGCCTCAGACACCTCAGACTCCGCACTCGAGTCGTACGACTCCGAGCTCGGTGAGTCCTCTCGCCGCTCGCTCTCCGGCTCCTTCGTAGTCGCCGCAGGTGTTGCCTTCCTAGGCTTCTCCGCAGCCGGGGCGGTGGTAGCAGCAGCGTCCCGCTTGGGATGGCTGACCACGGACTTCACCCTCTTGGTGGTGACCGGGGGAGTCTGGCAGGCTGACGTCGTCGTAGCCCGCTCAGTCACCACCGACTCCGTAGGGCGCGTCGCCGTTGCCGTGACCCTAGGAGGTGGCGATATCGCCCGAACCGTGGTGAAGGCTCCCTCGCCCTATGATATCGAGGGGAGGGAGAGCGGCTGAAGGAGCGGCGGTCCGACGGAGATCGGCTTCGGCGTCGACGGTACCGAGCCTCGTCCCCTCTAGGCGAGCGCGATTCGCGCTGTCGACGAGGTGACCGGGACCTCCGGAAGGTCTCCCAGCGACTCGGGCCACGATGGTACCGATCCCGGGACGATGGCGAATGGGACCGATAGGAGGCCGGGCGCTCTCTCCACTAGATTCCTCGCGTACCTGGCCACGTAGGACGCCGAGGTGTATCTGAGGCAGACGAGCGAGGTTGTTCCTCTCTTGTCTCCCTCGGAGGCGGCGAGGCCACCGGACGCTCGGAAGAGCGGGACCGGGACCTGAAGGAGGTCGAACGCCGCTCCGGAGAAGCAGAGGGCCCCTCTGCTGCAGGTCGGCCGACCTGCGACGGCTAAGAGGGCGGTGGCGCTCCTCCACCAGGGTTGGAGGGTCTGCCACAGGCGAGTCCGGGCGCTGTTGGGGAACGTCCTCGATCTCATCCTCCGAGAGGTCGACGGACTCGCCTCGCCCTTTGGAAGGCTGCTGAGTAGGAGGAGGAGTAGGAGGTTGAGCGCCCCAGCCGGGGAGCGCTTCTTTTCCCTTCTTCTTCTTCTTCTCCTTCTCCTTGCCCTTGCCTCCGTCCGGAGCAGGGCGCTTTTTTGCAGGCGTCTCCGTAAGGGGAGCCTCAGCCTTCCTCGCCGTCGAGGATCCTTTAGCTGACTTGGCAGCCGCCGACAGCTCGGATCCTCGGTAACGCCGAGATCGGCGTTTTCGCCGGTACCGAGCCCGATACCGACGAGGTGGACGGACGGAGCCGCCGATACCGTCGATGGCGTGGTCGTCTTCTTGTCGGCCATCTTGGAAGTGGAGGTCTCGTCCTATCGCCCGCAGAGACTGCTCCCAACAAAAAGATTTGAGTTTTCGCGGAGCGGTTGCGAAGAGTTTGGGGAAATAAAATCCCTACAAATTTGGCAAGTCCGGATATTGTGGGACTCGCCCAAACAGAAGAGACACTCCTTATGGCCGTCGTTGAGGGCAACCTTGCGGCCGCAGGACACGCACTTCTTAAAAAAGCGCGGACATAAGACGAAGAAACGCCAAACTCCGAAATCCAAAAAGACGAAAGCCGAAGGGGGAGTCCGAAAAAGAGGTCAAAGACAGTCCGAAAGTCCGTAAAACCGTGAAAAAAAAGCAGCCAAGCACGACGTGAGAGGAACAAACTAAAGAACCTTCCGTACGCGGCGGCGGACGAGAAAGAACTGAGGAGAGACCGTTGCTCGGCGGGGGGAGCATGCGCAGTGCCGGCGTGGGGGAGGGGTTCCCGCCAAGCGAACAAGCTCTAGAAGTTTCCGAACGCTACCGCGCAGGCGCTAAAGCTCCTAGTGTATGAAGGCACAAACCACGAAGAAGAAATATAAATATTTACATAAATATATGCAACTGTAAAACAAATTATCCAGATAGAAATTTAAAAAAAACCCCCAATGGAAGATAAAGCAAACAGACAGATACATATACAAAATATATAGGGTTATGAACATTATTTATAAGCTAAACTGTACACTGCTGAATTGTAATTTGCTTGCACAAACATACTTATGGTACTTCTTTAAAACAGGCATCCCTCCATCTGTGTTCTAAGATTCCTGTAACTACTTGTGTATAAGTTGACCTCATGTATAAATCGAGGACAGATGTAGGGTCAAAATTATGGATTTTGATACAACCTATGAATAAATTGAGGGTAAAGGTTTGGGACTCACCACGGGTCTCTTCGGATCAATTCTGTGGAGGCAAAAGTAGCAGCACTGCCTTCGGGGTCATCTGCCCCAGCTGCTGCCATTTTCCCATAAGGCATTGTAAAAAACTGCCAGCGAGAGTGTTACCCTGTATGTTGGGGGTCCCGGGAGAGGCGCCCAGATAGCCAAATAAAACACAAATTGGGGGAATTCAGCTTGGCTAAATGAGAGGCAGGGGAACTTTAGCAAGGATCTTTTCACCCTATGTATACAGCGGCAAGTCAGAGAGTGGCTAGACAAGGTTTTCAAAGTAACAGGCAATATTTTATTAAAGACAAGAAACACAAAAGACAAGACATAAACTAGCTAACTGAGAAATAGAAATGGAGAGTGGTTCGGGAAAGGAATACGACACCTGGTCTCATAGTCCTGGGGAGAAGAGGGGTTCTGGGGAAGAAAGCTCAGCGTGGTTAGCTGAGGGGAGTTTCCTTAGACAATCGGCAGCAAGGTGGGATGGAAGTCCAAAGTAGTCCGAAGACCATTTGTAAATGAGGGGTTTTTATAGGGGAGTTTGTGCCTACTGGCTATGGCAAGCCAGGTGAAAACAAAGGGAGTTTTAGCGCTGGACAAAGGATTTGGAAAAGGTCAAGTTCACATGATTGGATTTACTCTTGATGACAATAGCATGGCCGGTCATTGATGGCCCAACATAAAGGAATGGCTTGGCTCAGAGCCGTGCAGCTATTGCGAGGTTTGCAGTTGGAAGTTCCCTGAAGCTACGAGCAAGGCTTGAGTTGCTGGCCTCAAAAGGGTCTGGAATGTAAAACCATTAGCGGCTGCACTCTGTCCGTGCTTGTCCGGAGAACCTTGCAAACACATGGAGTGGGGTGGCTGGGAAAAAGTCAAGCTAATGCTGAATTGTTTGATATCAAAATGATATCTGGGGTCCTCACCAACAGTGCCATAGCTGAAGTAACAAGAGTAGAGGGGCTTGGGGCTTCTCTAGGTTCTCCATGGGCGGACAAGTTCTCAGGTGAGAGTTTAACCTGCCTATGGAGAACCAAAAAGGGAGCCCAACTCCCTCCATTCTCCCTGCCTTTGTGGGGAAGCACCAAAGAGCTCTAGCCTTGCCAGAGAGACTAGAAGGGCTTAGGGCTTTTTTTTTTAGTTCTCCCAAGACAGACTAAGGAGAGAGTATAGTCTGTCTGGTGAGACCTTAAAAGAAACACTGTCCTCTGCTCTCTCCATTGCAGCAGGGAAGCACCAAAGAGCTGCCACCACCATTTTTTCAAGCAGGCATTACAAAAGGCCAGAAGCAGCACCAGGGCAGACACGTTGATCTCTATATAGGTTGATCCAAGTTTTTTGGGGTTGATTTTTTGGTATACGTTTTTCAACTTATACATGCACATATAGTCAGCCCTCCATATCTGTGGATTCTGTATTCACAGATTCAACTAATTGTGCCTTGCAAATATTCCATATATCTGTATCTGTATATCCAAAAAAGAAACTTTAATGTTGCCATTTTATGAAAGGGACACCATTTTACTACACCATTGTACATAATGGGACTTGAGCATCTACAAATGTTGGTATCCATAGGAGGTCCTGGAGTCAAATCCTAGGTGATACCATTGGCTTACTGTATACAGTAGATTACAAGTCATATGTCAGAGGCATGAAAACACGGTTGGATGTATCCTGATGTTCTAAAGAGAAATGCTTTTAGTTGTGATAATAATTGTTGATTTCAGAACATAATACCAAGCAAGCATATTTAGGATAGTAATCTAATATTCAATGGGCTTTTTGAAGAACAACACTTCAGGACAGTGGGCCTTTCTTTACTGGCCCACTATAATTTGTTGCCAGGGGTCCCCAAGACTTAAATTTTCAAGTATTTATTTGTTAAAGGCTTCCGGAGACCAGCATTCAAATCCCCACTCACTGGGTGACTTTGGGCAACTCACATTCTCTCAGCCTCAGAGAAAGGCAAAGGCAAACCCCCTCAGCACAAATCTTGGCAAAAAAATCTGTGTCATAGGTTCACTTTAGGATTGCCGTAAGTCAGAAGTGACTTGAAGGTGCACAACAAAGTGCATTGACAACAGGAAGTTCTTTCCAGACATCTTGTTTGAACCCTTTGAAAACTGACTTATGGAGGCCCTAAGGCAAACCTATCATGAGGGTTTTCTTGGCAAGATTTGTTGCCTTTGCCTTTACCTGAAGCTGAGAGAATGTGACTTGCCTGAGGTCACCCCGTGGGTTTTCATGGCAGAATGGGAATTCAAACCCTGGTTTCCACAGTCGTAGTTTGGGTGCGTGTACACAACTGCTGCTGTGTCCCTTTCGTCAGGGATGAGGTAGCAGGGTTATGTGTGCACACGCCCAAACTGTTCCCCCATTTGCAAATGGGGGAGCAGTTTCAGCATCCTCCCCATGCAGCTATGTCCCACTTGCTGCTGTTGGTGTCCAGCAGCAGGGCTCCATGAACCCTTCAGTTCTCCAGATTCCAGGTTAAGAACTTCTGCTTTAGGATATGCTTGTAAGCTTGTAGCTTGTAAGCTACACCTAGAATGAACTTAACATAAAATCAGTCAAACTGATCACACTTAAAATACCTTTGCATATTGAACTACTTCACATTGCAAATTATTATAGGGTGAAAGGTGCTTATAGGGGAAAGCTGTGTATTTTGGATGATCCCCTCCAAAAAAGCCCAACCCTTCTCCCATACACCCTGTGAATTATTAGTTTGGCTGAGTAAGTACAGGGAAAGCCTAAAGAAAGTGTTGTACTTACTAGTTCAGTTCAGAGAGGAAGAGCTGGAAGTCTCACTGAAGTATTAAGGCTCTTTTTCATTTTGAATAAAGACGTATGATTTCCAATTATGTATTAATAGGGTATACAACGATAAATTCCTTATGGTAGAATTTCTATTATGTATTTGAACATGTTTTGTATTTTTATTTATAACTTCAAAGTTTGCAGTCAACTTAGCAGTACTAGGGGATAACATGCACATAAGAATCCTATAAGCACACCATGCACTAGCACCTCACTGTATGCATGGAACCTTGGGAACCTTGGTTATGCATTCAAATTAGTATACCCAAGTTGTTCTTTAAAGCAAATTTTAACTTAAAGTGGAATTATGTTCACAGTATTAATTTAAAATTGGCCCCGGCAGTACATCAACACACAACAAATAGTGTGGAAGGGATTAAAATATGCAGACTCTTCTCTCTGCCATGGTCTATTTCATTATGCAGCATGCATCCCTGCACAGTTATTTGGAATTAAGTCCCACAGTGTTCAGTAGCTTTTTTTGAGGTCACTGTGTACAGAACTGCAGCCTCTTCATCCTTATGGTGGATAACTGTTTTAGTGCCTGAAAAAATACTTTTTCTGACAAATGAATTAGGTAGAAAGCAAGCTTGATGCTTTCCCCAGGGTGAGAGTGTCCTTTTCTTTAAATTAAAAAGAACAAAAAAGTATTCCTCTTAAATTTTAGCTTTTTCTAAATTGAAAGAATGCTTGTTTTCTTTCCGGTATCTCTTAAGAGGTATGTGGACATAAGTTCTCTTTCATGTCTAGATGCAGTCTTCTGAAAAAGAAGGTGTGATGCCTCATACTGATGTTACAGCTACTATCATGGCCAAAGTCTAGTGACACAGCCTGGCTTTATCTGAACAGTAGAATGGAACGAGTCAAGCACTGACTCAGGATGCATTTTATAAGCACATCTGATCACTGAAGAGAGCCTGCCAGATTTTAGAGTGAATAAAACGGAAGGTTAAGTGACAGCCTATTAATCTAATCTAAGCATCTTTTATCACCTGCCACTCACCAAAGTATACTTCTACAACAGCTTTGATATTAACCTGCAGGGATAATAGTGCTTTGTTTCTCAAAATGAGATTCAAGACTGCAAGAAAGAAAGAAAAAAAATGAGATGCTGTGTTCTAATTATTATTCTTTCTTCTCTGAATTATTCCATGTGATAGAGGATTTTGTCTTATTTTCTTCATAAACTGGCAATGTGTGCGCCTTTAATTTGTTAAAATCACATAGAAGAGCTATACGAACAAATGTATACTTGAGAGGCATGTAAAAGAACCCTCCTCCCTTTTAATTTTCAAAACTTATTTAGATTAATAGGACACAAAAAATAAATACAGTTAAAATTGAAATAATTCTAACAACCCTTAGTTAAGGTGATTTTAATAAACTAAAAAACATACTTTACTATACACAATCATCTTCTAGATTACCCCTTAACTACTGCTTATTGCAATTTAACAACAATTCTCCAATAATTTAGTTCATACACAAAATTTTAAAAAATTAACACATTAATTAAAATGTGCCAGGCCCATGTGAATCTGAGATCAAGTGAAAATATAAGACTACTGTATTAGATCCCAACTTATTACAAAATAAAAATAAATCAGCATATCAAAACATGAAATGTCTTCTAATCCCTACAAGAAAGAGTTACAGTAGGCATTGTAGATGTCATGTGAAAGGCATTCCAAGTCACATGATTGTAATGCTTGGTGATTAATCTTAGTGTCCCTTCAATTCCTATGTAAGTGATAACCATCAAGCGCCCAGTCTTGTACTTCTCCACTGCTGAATAGCGCAAAGAAAATGGCTCCAAATAAGTTAATGCCAGCGGCAATGTAGAACACAATCTGCCACTCTCCCACAGTATTCTGGAAAAAGAAAGATAGAAGCAGTAAGTAGTCAATGTAATTGCCCCAAATTCAAGAATGAACTAAAGCAAAATGCTTTCCATTAAGATATTCTTTTTCCTTCATCCTTCTATATCTGTTTCTCCTTAACACTATTAGTCCCATCAGGAAAAGCCACTCAGGTCCCTCTCCCCAATGTTATGTAGCTGTATTTAGTTTATATTGGGAATACTTACACACTTATCAAATAATGTCATTTTTCAACCTTCTTAGTACATGAAAGACAGCTCTTACAACAAAGATGACTACATAAGGTTCAACAGCAGTGGCACTTTTGGAGAGAAATGAACAGGAAAACCACAGCGTTGTGTGACCTATGGCAGGAATGGGAATCATATGACCTTTCAGATATTGTGGGACTGCCACTCCCAGCATTCCTCACTATTGGCTATGCTATCTAGGACTTCTACTATTACTACAGCATTGTGGCCTGGCAACCTTAAAAAGATAATCTGGGAGGGCTGAGCAACTATAAGGAACACCAGGGTTAAATTTTCACGTATTGTTTTGCACCAATACAGCCACTTCTTCACTTGTAAGCTTCTAATAATTTACATTTGTTGTAGGGAATATAAAGCACATTCTGAATATTTTAAGAGAAAAATACTCCCTTAAAACTATTTTGTGGAAAAACCTTAAATGGTAATTCAATATTATTTTACCATATTGGAGGAAGAGATTTATGCCAATTCATTCAGTTCATCAATTGTACAAGGAAATTCAGTCACAACCTCTCCTAAAAACTGGTATGTGCTCATCATGCAGAATGCAATTTTTTCCCCATTTGGTTATAAAGAGCTAGCAAGTAGTCTTGATTTCCATGTTAGGCATGGTTAGCATTGGACTTGAGCATGCCCTACTCATTATAGGACTGTAGAATCTGTATTTAACTCAACGAAAGAAGGATACTGTGAAGACAGATAATTTATATACAAATGACCACAGTCAGATATTGTACTCCTGATCCTGTTGCTTGAGAGTGAACAAAGAGTTCAAACAATCCTGGTTTGCAAGGATTGTTCAAGTCACAGTGTACTTGTTAGAATGTCATGTCAAGCAGCAAAGATTATCATGTTAAGTAGCTATATCAAACCAGAAATCTATTAAGGACTAAGAAAGAGAAACATATACATTCAAGGCAGGGGAGTGCTCAGATGTGTTGGTTGTTTTTCATTCATCAAACAGACTAGAATTAGGAATGTAATGTCCAAATGGAACCAATATATTTATTTGATCATACGAAGCCAATGTAGAAACTGATGCATTTTGCTCAGCCGTGTGACCTTTGCTACACATGACTCAATTGTAGGTACACAATTTAATATGTGTTAAGTTACACTCAACTGTTCAGTGAAAGTTTTAATCATGGTTTTCCAATGGGGTAACACCTCTTTAAAATGTAACTTCCAAGTTTTACTTCCTGGGTTATAGTAGGGGTTTGTGGAGTTGCTAAGAGTGGCAGAGTTTTAACACCTGCTATTAAATAATATGTAATCACAGTGGAAAGCATAGCTGTGAATGTGTGAAAATCTGAGCTCTGTGTATGAAGCACATGCAAGCAATTGTTTGGGCAGCTGTAAGATGACTCTTCCATTTTTTTCTTCTTCAGTGGACCACAAAGGTGTGTCAGCCCAGTGTGATACTATCTGACAAAAACAGCAGCAAAAAGACTGGATGCCTATGCATCAATGGGAATAAAAAAAAGAACTGTTTTGTATAGCAAGGTTTTCTTCTTCAAAGGTCTCTTCCACAGGTCATTTAATTCATACTCTTGGCTCATATAACTCTATACTCTTTTTCTGTCCTTATGATTTGCTTGTCTCCAGGCTACAGCAAGAGGAAAAACAGGTTATCCTAATTTTCTTTTGCATTCGTTTGAAGAGGCCTCAGCAGCTGTTTTGACAAAGTTGGGAAGGTTACTATGGTAAAGCTCTTAAAGTAATGTTACTAGAGCATTTTTTTGGTTGTTGTTTTAAAATAAAAATTGAGCTCAGTACAGTGAGTCTTAAAACAAAAACACATCTTCCCTGTTGCAAGACATATGACTGAAGATATTCCACAGTTTTATAGTAATTAATTTCATGGAAGAGAATTAAATGTTACTTTATTTTGTTTATAAAAAAAAAACCATCTCTAACAAATAATGCACATGGCAACTCTTTCAAATGTTTCTTTTAATGACCAAGAATGACTTACACTATGAGTCAGGCTCTTAGCAACAAGTGGCCCCACCATTCCTGGGATAGTAGCAAAAGAATTAGTGATTCCTAGAAGGATGCCAGCATATCTAAGAAAACGAGAAAAAAATTGTTACTGAGACCGCAATACCTTCTTCTGACCACTGAAGGAAAAACATTTTCAGCTCTGCCTCCCAAATTTGTGGGCCTAAATCCAACTATTAGCCCTAGTAAAGTAGACTAACTGAATCGGTTGAACACTGACTTGCCAGGTTCTGATTGACTCAGTGGGTTTACTCTAGCTGACTAACAACTGGATTTAAGCCACAGATCCCCAACACACAGACCTGCTATATATTTAGAAGTAGACACGGCTGTGAAAGGAGAGAGATTCTCAACCCTAGCCCAACTGTTTTGGCACCAAGGTCTTCCTGACATAGTGAAACTGACACTGGAAGAATTTCACACATGATTCATCCACTTGTCTGGAAAGGATTAGAAGAGCTTCTCACATGTGCAAGCTTCCCAGTGAAGAATGTGCAGGGGAAATAAAATCTAAGGCATGAAGCTGCTGCTGTCCTTAAGCTCTAGACGAGGGATTCTGACTGTGAGGTAAGTGGCTCCCCTCCAACTCCATTTGTCCACACATTTTATGGAGGAGCATATAGGCTGGGGCACAGAAATGGGAGAAATAGCAACTTTCTGACTGGTGTGTGCGTGCGTATCTGTATCTATGTATATAAGGTGACTGAGGGGAAAAAAGATTTTGCATTAATTTTGAAAGCAGTTCAAAAATTAAAAAGGCTAACCCAGCACAATCTATAAAATAATTAAATCCAAAGAGACCACAAACTAGGCCTGCATGGTAGCAGAAGCAGCTGTTTCTCCTTGCACTCAGTAAAGGAGAAATGTTCAGCTTTGCATTGTCCATGTCAGAATCCCCTCAGTTGGACAGTCCTGAAATCAATTTACGTCTACTGTATATATGACCAACTTAACATAATCTGCAAGAGAATCGCTGCATAACTAGCATTCTTCCAGCAACCCCTCCTTCCTTATTTGTTTTTGTGTGTGCTGTTGGAAGGAAGCATGTGCAGGTACATACTGGCCTGAGTGTCAGCAGAGTTTGGGGAGGTTCAGTACAAGGAGTACAGCATCAGGATTAGAAGTTCATTGTTCTGGTGCATTAGACTCATGAGGAACTTCATCATCCTTGTTTTATTTTTATTTTTTTTTAAACAGGGGCAAAGCTGGATAGATTTATAATGCACACAGCCTTTTGCCCAGAAATGGTTGTGAATGCTAAAGGATGGCCTAAACCATGATCAAGAGGTGACAACTAGGCAACACTACTTTTATTTTAAATTAATGTCAGCATATGAATTAGACGTTCTTAAGGAACTTGGCACTTACATGTCTCTTGGGAACTCAGAAGTGCTTAAAAATGAATAGCTCTGTGGAGATAAGTGCCAAGGAGTAAAAAGCCTCACAGGACAGATATGCATGTAATGAGATTCCATAAATCCTTTAGTGGTGTAGCACATTTCCTCCCTGGGACATTTAAGTACTGCAGTGGTATTGATGTGCTCTTTGAGAAATCAGGCACATAGTTTATTTGGGCTCCACAGGAGCATTTCCTGACCTTTTCTAACTTAGTGCTAACCTGTACAGGTCAGTCTCCAGATGTACACTTAACAAACAAGTTCCAATGAAAACTACAGCATAACCAGTGTGGGGAGGGAAGGGGACAACAATCAGAAAAACAGCAAGAGTGGATGAAGAGTATAATCCTAAATACCTGCTTGCTCAGAAGTAAGTCCCACTAAATTCAGTGCAGTTTATTTCCAGATGTGTGTGTACCAGACTTAGCTGCAATCTAAGGTTACACTCCCACGTTTACACAGGAGAGGATCAGCCCCATCAAATACAATGGGTCTTAACTTTTAACTAACAGTTACAGATCATGCTGTACAAGTGACAAGGCTGGAAAGTATAACAGCTCATAAAGCTGTTCAACATGTTATTCAGTGTCACAGCAAAGGGGCTGAATTAATACAAATCAATGATTGAGGAAAATGCAGACACACAGTAAAGCAAGGTTTCTGTTCAAATTCAAGATGTGGAACCTGTGAGATAATACACCTAGAGAAGCCAGAAATTAGCATAATTGAAGCAGTTAACCTGTGAGGAGGAAGAAATCCCCCAAAGCAAGCGTAGCTCATTTGCAATTTAAATTTGTAACTCCCAGTTTTGGCATGGGTGTTGTCTTCAGGACAAACTTGCAATTATTGTAGAGAAAAACATTATTAAATTAAGATACAGATTTTGCTGAAAACCCAGCTAGTTTCCCCAGAAAGTAGAATAGAATCAGAACAGAAGAGAAGGCAAGAAAGCAGAACAAGAGCAGGTGGAGCACTAGCTGAAGGGAAAGGAATGGACATCACATGTGTGTGCAACAAGAGAGGAGAGGAAAAGATGGATAACCCAACAACCAGCATCTGCTTGTAGGTACAGATAGATACCATTTTCACTGGAACCTGTGGGAGTGAGTAACTACTCCAATTATCACACAAGTGGATGCATAAACCCAGGATGAATATGGCTCCTCTGAGAGATAGCTACTGGAATGATCTTAACTGCCTGGGAGAAAGGAATAGGAGATAACTCTGGGGAGTTGACCTGTCCTCTGTCCCTTCTGAGGATGCCACTCTCAAGGGGCCACTCTTGATGCTGGAACCTGGTGACAAATAGCTCAGAAGTGGGTTTAAACAAAATACAGTGAAGCACTGCAAGATGGTGCGACAGGCAAATTGGGAGAAGAAGACTTGAGCAGCTGAGGCACTGCTTTGGAGGGAGGTGTTTTGTGCTGGAAATCCTGGCCTGAATCCTATTGTCAGTCCCAACAAGAACATATTCAATGAATAAATGGAACTTCAGGAACGGGAATTGTGCAGCCCTCCATATATTGTTGGTCTGCGGCTTCCAGCAACCCTAATGACCCTATAACCAATGGCAATGAATTCTGGGAGTTTCAGTTCCACAACTTCTGGAGGGCCTCACAATTCCCACTCCAGATGCAGAAAATTGTCTCCTTAATCTCAAGTACACACAGCAGGTAGCCATCTTACAGGAGTGTGATCCTGAGCATCATTTGAGACTCTCATGGAAGAGACTCTTGAGAGGCATTAGCCCACTCCTTCCTGGGCCAGTGCCAAGGAGCTGACAGGGCAAGACACCTGCTGAAGTCCACATATCATCCCTGATTGCTCCCGTCTGCTCTTCATCCTCACTTGCCTCTTTCTGGGCTACCAGGGATGAACATCTGACCAGTTTGGGGGAAAAGGTGCAGTTAACTGCTCACATCTGCTTGGCCAGGGGCTTCTCCCACACCCCAGAAGTGAGTGGGGGGCAGCAGTGTTGAGGGGTAGGGTAAACAGCTGGTGGCAACCGTAGTGAGGAGGTGGAAGCCCACAATGAGAGAGGCACCAAAGATTTGAGAGCCCCTCAAACCCAGTGCTAGCATTGCCTCTCTCTTCACTTGGCTGAATGTTTGTAAGATGGCAAACATCTCTCACTCTCAACTTATTTCTCTGTGCTGTTTCAGTTCACTTCTCTAACACATTTCCCAGGCAAGGTGATTCTTGACAACTGTACAAATGGGAGTGGCAAGCTGATGATGGAAGTGAGGGCCAGTGTGGCGTAGTTGTTCAAATGCTGGACTATGATTCCAGGACACCAGAGTGCCAATCTCTACTCAGCCACGCAAACCACCTGCGTGACCTTGGGCACTCTCTTAGCCTAAGAGGAAAACAACGACAACCCCCACCCAAATACTCTGGGATAGGGTTGTCATAACTCAGAGTCAACTTGAAGGCACATAATGGCAACAAATATGTGCCTCATTTCAAAGAAAACAACAAAACAAAGATCTCTTCAGTATCAACAAGATACAAAGATTTATACTAATTGAATTTTGTATACTGCAACCATAAACTATCATGATTGATTCTGAAGTGCTCTTGTAACTCTTGCTTCATGAAATTCAATTCACCCTTGCAGGCTGTATTGGGATGATCCCCACCCCTTCTGAAAAAATTACTCAACAGTTAAGAGGAGAGTGGGAACAACTTACGATGGTGCAATATCCAGGTGGTTGATGCTGTAGCCAGATGTGGAAAAGCCTCCTAGAGTTGTCGATATGGTTACAAATGCAACAGCCAGTTTATAATCGCAACCTATAAATCCAGCTGCTACGAGGAAAACTGCAGGCCCAATCATTCCTTAATTAAAATAGATCAGAAATATTACTTTCACAGAAATTCAAATGTAGTTTATTTTTTGTTTGTAGTACTGTAATGCAGTATTGCATTTTTTGTAAGTAATATTGACTGTCAACACTTGGTCTACAACATGGTGCTACTTGGGGCAATTTTCCTGCTGATTCCTGGGCAAATAGGCTGCCTACTCAGCCCATGGCTGGGGACTGTGCATAACAGAGTTCCTTGGAAATCACAACACGGAGCAAATCCCTCCATCCTAGCCAGAGCCAAAGAATCTGCTGAAGTGCCATTGAATAGCGCCAGGAAGGCAAATACAGTAGAGACGCTGTGAGACTAGAAATGCTTGGAAACAGTCTGGGATCACAATCTCTAGTGATACTGTTAGACAAAGGAAAAGGGTTATGTGAGGGTGGGTGCATTTCTGGGGGCACTCAAAGATCTGCAAAATTTGCATTGGGGAAGCACAGACTTCTCCAACCTTGTGCCTTCCACTTTCCTGATGTATTGTATTATGACTCCCATCATGTAGAGCTAGCCATTGGTCATGCTGGAGGAGGTGATGGGAGTTGTATTGCAATATACTAGGAGAATACCAGGTAGGGAAAAGGTTGGTAGAGGAGTTCATGTTGAAACAAGGACTGCTAAAATTTTGGAAAACTATTTTTTTTGGACGTTAACTTTCTCGCCTGGGATTTAAGGAAATGTCATAAAAAAATTAACTCCTCCAAGCTCTAATATGAGGCACCTTAGCTCAGTGCCAGAACATACACACTGCATACGGTTCCTGGCATCTCCAGTGGAAAAAAAAATAGTTTTTTTATTTAATTAATCTCAATAACAGGAATACAGAATGGCCAGTATCTGGATATTGGCCTAGACAAACCAATGGCCTGACAAAATATAAGGCAGCTTCATACATTCATATGGGTTACCAAAGGGTCATTGCAAGACATGTGGGGCTCATGGGAAACAGAATCTGATTAACTAAGTTTTTCAGCACATCACTGCTCCCACTCCATTTTGTGTAGAACTACCTTCTCTGGTTAATTGGTCTCCAAGCTTAAAAGGTTGACATTTAATATATGGATGTAACAAGATCAAATTTACTGCAAGATGATAGTAATCTTTTATGGATTTTTTAAAAATCATGCATCACTGTATTGGCTTTGTGCTATGAAGCCATCATGAAATGTACAGCATGATCAGCAGGATTTGTTCCCAATTAAATGTGAGCAGGACTGCAGCCTCAGTGAAAGAAAAGTAAATGGTATTCTACATAACTTTGAAAAAACTCCCCACAAAGACTTATACTAATGGAATTTTAATGGACTGCAATCATAAGATATCATAGTTCAGTTAGGATAACTAATATTTATGATAGTTTCCATGCTCTTTGTGATGCCTTGTTTTAGACTGGTTATCCTTGTTCCTGCTTCGCTAGGATAACATTCTGTTTTAAACATTCAAAGTTGAGTTCTACACTACTACTCTACACTCAACCGCCACCTAGTGTAGAAAATATGATATAGCATACAAGATAGGGACTCGCGCTTGTGTGGCTTTATTTATGGCAGAATCCAAGCTGCTGGTACATTAAATGATAATTAAAAACAGCACACCTGTTGTTGTTTTTTTTAAAAAAACTGGGTAATAGAAGTAATCCAAATACAAGAAATGCCAAACATGTCTCATTCAAATCAAGACTATTTACATTATGATAAAGCTGCAAAGAAGCAGTTGTGTAGAAAGGTGGAGTGGTAAGGGAAGAACTGATTTTATTTTTTTTTAATTAAATTGTCTGTAGTTTGGGTCAAGTTTTTATGAAAGTAAAGTATTGGAGATGTTAAAAATGACCAACTGTGTTTGTGTTCAAAGGGAAAGAACTGGGTCTAAAGAAGGTTTGGGATAGAACAAAATACCCTTTAAATAGCTAATTGTGCACCCCTAGAGGCTTAGGAGGTTGAACAACCATCTTTTACTTTAATTTGGGGGAGTCAGGGATGAACTAGGGACCATGGTGGATTACATATGGGCCACAACTTTGGCTAACGTTTTCTCCATTAAATTTGTGGCCCATATGTAATCCACCATGGTCTTAGGAATGATTTTGATCTTAGGAATGATTTTGATCTTAGGAATGATTTTGCCCAAGATGGACAACTTTGGCTAACATTTTCTCCATTAAAACTCAGTGCCAGAATATGGTGGAACAAAGTTAAAGTTGTCCATCTTGGGCAAAATCATTCCTAAGAAGCTCAGCTTTTCTTTTTCAAAAACCCAAACGAAAGGATGTCCAGTTGTGTGTTTATTCTTGGAAACCATAAAAATACACAATATATGGAATCTCATCTGTGGTTTCTGGCCTTATACATCAGCACAACATTCTGGGAGTACCCAGAAAAGAAGTAGGGCCTACCTTAGCAACCATTTTTTGCCTAAGAAGGGGGCCCAACCAAGGAAAGTTATTTTTGATTACAACTTTCAGAATCTATATTAGCTGTGGAATTCTGGGAATTGTAGCCCCAAAGGCAAGTATTTCTAGCTCTGATAGAAAGGCTCACATTTACTCTTGTCAACACCATGTATCTTTTTCAGATCTAGAGAACATATGACCTGCTAAGTTACATAAAAACACAGCTATACACTGACACTGTTTGACAGCTTCATGTTTTTACAGTTCCAGACAAACAGAAAAATCATGGGGGTTACCAAGCCCCATTTGGCTGGGGAGTAGCATCTGATGTGTGAGTGTTATTGTTTGTGAGAATAATACAATCTTAATGCTCTTGAGAATAATAACTATAGATGTATATAGAAGAAGGAACTTGCCAAACCAAAGATTTTGGGAATTAAAAAAAGCAGAGGTTTAAAATACACAACCACATTAAAAACAATAAGTTAAAAGCAAAGAAACAAACAAGCAAGCATAATTTAATATAGTGAAGGGACATCAGTTTTAATGCTGAATTATTGCAAATAGCAAACATGTCCAAAGTGGTTAATGGCACTATACAAGTAAGAATAAAAACCATCTGTGTTCTCATGGAATGGCAGTCTAGGTTAAAAATGAGAATTTTCTTCCCTTACCTATCAAAGTAAATGTTTTGCGCACACATACAGTAGACATGTTTCGCTTTTCCCGTAAATGATCTGCAAACTGACCAGATAGAATTATACAAACCCAACAGCCAAAATAAGGGAGCGCAGATAAAAATCCATTCTGCAAGGAAAAAGAAAAATAAAGAAGGAAAAGAGTTAGGATGGGATGGGAACAGTTATTTGCCTTTGTACTGCTGCAGTACACATACTGGTTGTACTGTCAGACGATCAGTGAACATAAGTGACAAAAAGGGAAACTGGCATATCAGTACAAAACAAACCAAATTGGTAGAAACCAAGCTAAAGTAAACTACAATGAAAATACATTCTAAGTTATGAGATCCAAATACCTGATACAACCACGATAGCTTTCAACCCATCACTAGAGGTATGACACTTGAACAACAGCTTGGGGTTGGAAAGAACACTAACACCACCTGTTGAACTACACTTCTCAGCTTAGATCAGGAGCAGACAACTGTGGTAGGCTGTTTCTACATTGAGATCTTCTAGGGGCCAAGCAAACTGCCAAACTACCCAGAAGAAAAAGTAAAACAAAACTCAAAATGGCTCAAAACCTACTTCTGGTTTTGAAAACAAGTAATGTTTGATACTGACCAGTATATGTGTGTGTGTGTATGCGCGCGCACGTGTGCATGTGAAATGTATTTTATTTGTGAACTGCTCTTTCTGGAGACCTCCAGGAAAGGTAACTTACCCTTTCCTTTGACCAGGAGAAAAAAAGGCTAGAGGAAGAGTAATATGGGGTGGAAGGCCACACTTTGCTTACCCTTGGCTTAGATGATTTTAAGACTCCTTTGGATTTTAGGAGACTCCCTGTGAAAACCTTTGAGACAAGACTATAGTAGCTTTGGGGATAACATATTCTATTTGCAAATTTTTTTAGCACTTTGTTTTCCTGATAATGGTCTATGACTACAGACAATAAATTGATGCGATATAACACAATAGATGGAATGTGGAAAAGGAAACCAAAGCATGTGTCAATCAATCAAGAACAACTCTACTCCCAAAGAAGCCAAGTACAAGCAGTATCATGGAAACAAGACACTTATGAGCACATATCAGCAAAACTTCTCCATATAGGTACATGATCTGGGGCTCTTTCATACTATCAATTATAGCACCACCTACAGTGCTATAACACCTGCCATATATAGTCCGATGATGAGGTACTAGAGCTCTGTGGCTATGAACTCTAAATGGTCTTCCCTAACTTGCAAATCCCAGGAGTCCACAGTATGCAACCACAGCAGTTAAAGTGGAGCCCTCAAGCTATATTTATATAGTGTGAAAGGGACCTTATGGAGGAAACAAATGAATATCAGACGGGACATGAGGATTGCTGGAAATCACCTCCATGATCATGGCTTCTAGCAAATTGCACATAATGGGGTTATTAGTCATGAGTAAATCCATCAGTGGTGAAAGTCACTACAAGGCAGTTGAACGAATGTTCTGCGCAGTGTTTGCCTACACATATTCTGAAGGGAAAAGCTTACTCATCAGCAGACTCACTGAGAAAGAGCCAGCCTCCTACTTTTAACGAGGCCCCTCCCAATCATCAGATGTATTTAATGACAGAACAGCTCAGTGTGACACTTTAAGCAAAAGACTACTTACTCATCCCAAGTTCTTCAGCTATTCTTTCTGGGCTTGCAAAGAGCAGCACCACAATGTTTCAGGAGGAAAAGAAAAAAGGACCAAAGGAGACACCTGGAGACCTAGCACACTACACAGTTATAACACTATTATTCCACTTAACTGCCATGGTTGCAGCATCCTATGGAATCCTGGGGTTTGTAGTCTGGTGAGGCACTCAAGGGGTTCTCTGGCCGAGATGCCCACATGTTGCTTTGCTTCCTAATCTGCAACTCTTAGGTTACCATAGGAAGTTGCCATGGCAGTTAAAAGCAGTATCATAGAGCTGTAACTACATAAAATGAAAGCACCCCAGGTCTTTCTTCCTCCTGGAAACAGAATAGCCTGGGGGACACTCATTGGTACAAGTGAGCTCATATGATAATATAATACATAGAACAACCAAACAAACAAAAAGAATAAATTAATGAGACAGCACTTCCCTGGAATAATTATTCTGTGGCAAAAACTTAGGAAGTGAAGTATAGATTGTACTGCAAGAGAATTCTTCCCAGTCAGCATAAGGAAGACTCCTCAGTAGGTTTCAGCCATTTCCCTTTGGAAAGAATGAATAAACAAGGGCCATTTCTGCACTACACTGTTCTAACACTATTGTTCTACTTCCAACATCCTATGGAATCCTTGGGGCATTTAGAATTCTCAGCCCAAGAGCTCTTTGGCCTCAGTAAACTACAAACTCCAAATTCCACAGGATGTTGACAGTAGAATAATAGCACTATAACAGTCTAGTGTGGAAATGGCCAAGGTCAGAGAGTTCAGCTGGGCTGTTTTTAACACATGTTTCAATTTCAACAACAACTGATCTTTCACCAGCTGCACTTTTTAAAATCTCAGCGCATCTTAACTATTACGTTCAAAATGCACAAAGAGTAACTATGTTAAAGGGTAGGGGACAGACATTTCCATATGCTCTGATAGTGTGGAGATACTGTGCAATTTCAGAATTAAAAACCAGTCAGTGAATTATGAGCTGCACTTCCAGAAATAATAGTGAATACCACTGAGGAATAAAGTTGATGAGTGCATCAGCCACTGGCCAGAAATTTGGGATCAAATTCCCACTTATCTAGGACATTATGTGAATGATGCTGGGTTAATTATTATCTCTATAATAGTTTTTGAAACTCAGGTGTTTGCTCTTGGCCACTTAAGGATGAAAATTAAACATTGTAAAATTAACAAACAGCATCTTACCTCCTGCACATCAAATCTCAGGATTTCTTTCATGTAGGTAGGCAGTAAGGTAAGGAGGGTGTAGAAAGTCCAGTTATAAGAAAAGTGTGCTACAACAATAGCCCAGAGTGGAAGGGATGTCAACATGGCTTTCCAAGGCACAGATTTCTGGCTAGAAAGCTAAAGAGAGAGGATGAAATCCACAAAGATATTCTGAAATGTTTGGCTACTGTTTCTTAAAATCTTGAAGATGCTAATTTTTGAAGAGCGTGTTCTTGTTATTCTGTATTATAAAAAGGCAGTGCAAACAAATAAGTAGATTCGTTATTCAGGGTTTAAGGGACCAAGAACAGGCCATTGTACCAAGTTCCACCTCAAGATCCTAATCTCTTGCATTCAGATTCTGCCTATCTTTAATCATGATTTCTCATGATGGGAATGGGTATGTTACAGGAATAAGGAAAATATCTGTTAGAATTGTGGCCTTTTAGCAGAACTTGGATGCCATGAATTATAATTAATGCAGTTACGTGTAGTAAGTTACCTAGGGATAATGGTTAGTTACATTTCAAAAGTAATAAAGATGTTATAGTAGGACCTCCGTATCCATGGATACTGAAATCTGTGGATAGTACTGAAAACCCTGCCCTGCTGCCTGGCCTGGGCTTGACTGCGGTGGTGGCTGGCAGGAAAACAGCGGGGAGTGTGAGATCCCATGCTCCCTGCTGTTTTCCTGCTGGCCGCTGCAGCGATTGGGCCTGGGGATGGAGACAGGAGGTGGGAAAACAGTGAGGGGTGTGTTTCCGCAATCCCTGCTGTCTTCCCGCTGGCTGCCACTGCAATTGCGCCCAGGGCCAAAGGCAGCAGGTGTGAAAAGAGTGAGAAGTGCGGTCCCGCAGTCCCTGCTGTTTTCCTACCAGTCCCTGCTGTTTTCGAGCCCAGGCCAGGTGGCTGGAGGTGGGAAAACAGTGAGGAGCGCGATCCCTGCTGTTTCCCACCTCCAGCCGCCGGCCCCAGTTGTGGCAGCAGCCAGTGGGAAAACAGCAGGGAGCATGGAATCGTGTTCCCTGCCACCTCCTCCCGCCCGCCTCTGGCCAACCGCGGATAACTGAATCCGCGGATCATGAATCTGTGGATATGAGGGTCCTACTGTAATTCTTTTTTTTTTTTACTGTAACAAGTAATATTTTCTGCATACTTTTAAAAGTTATGGAGAAAATCTTCAATTTCTAATTGAATTTTTTCATGTTTTAGGCTATTCTCTTATCCTTCTCTTTTTTTTTTAAATGAAAAAAGTAACAAGTAAAAGAGTGATAGAACAAGTTGTTAAAATCACCATCACCACCACTCTATAATGTTAATGGGAACAAATTGTTTTGGAGTGGTTTGTAAAGAGTTACATAATGAATCATTTCAAACAATATTAAATTTTCAAGCTCTGCTGTTTAGAGATTCATCTGTCTCCTGTTCTTTCCTCTTCTCCTTCTCACCTGAATATAATTTTTAAATAGAAAAAAATGTAGGCTTTTTTCACAACCATTTCCATTGTCCTTTTAATATTATCATCTATGTACAATAGTATAATAGTAATTATTATCACAACAGCGGTAAAAAAAGTCTTTACACACCTGATCTGTAAGGGAAGAGAGAATGTATTCTTTTTCTGCATGAGAAATCCTCTTGTGAGTTTCTGGTGTATCACTAACCAGCAACATCCAGAAGAGGCACCACAGCACACCAAGAGCACCTTAAAAGTGAAAGGGAGAAAGTGCTTGTGGTTAAACTGAAAGAAAGATTAGCTATGACACTATTAACATTGAAAGGCACTGATAAACAGACCACATCTAGGCTTACTATAAATGTAACACTTTGGAATCAGGGATACGGGGATCCAAGATATGTGCTGCATCCAACCACTCTCCATAAAGATTTAATTAGTGCTCTCCGACCTGACACCAGCCAGATGTTTTATGTTGCACTTCCATCATCTCTATCCATTGGTTATGCTGGCTGGGGCTGATGGCAGGTGTAGTCTAAAATATCTGGATGGCACCAGCATGGGGAAGGGCTAGGTTAAAACACATCTGATTTCGGCAGGTACATATTTGCAGGATTCCATCAGAGTGTACCCATGTATGAAAACCATCATCCAAATAAGTTTTGTTTGCGCAGATCAAGCATTAGCTTCCAATGTACACTTATGTTAGCATCAGTAGAGAAAAACACAATGAGAACAGGCAGGAAAATATAAGAAAATTATATGAGCAAGATGTTTTTTTTAAAAAAGATTAAAATGAAAAAACAGAGCTGTTCAAAAAAAAATTAGGAAACCCCTTCACTAGCAGGAATTCTGTCAGTGGAAAATCTTTGTCAATCATGTTGAGAATCAAGCAAAATGTAAGAAAAGAATGCAAGCTTTTTCAAACTTCTAGAAATGCTCATCAATCTGGGCAATTTTGTTGTATTTTGCTGTGACCTAATAAAGTTGTGACCCAGCTGCAGATTTTGTTTCTACTCATGGGACAAGATGGTTTCTTTTGCTTTTACTTCCAGCATGTCACCAAATCAATAGCTCTTAGATGGACACACAACAGCTATTCAAGTATGTTCAGCATATCTGTATTAACCAGCTGCCAAGTGCTCTAGAAGCACATACAAAAAGCTCTGCTTAACAGAATTGTATTTATAATGCAAACGCTTACCAAATATGTAGAATACATAAACCCAGTCCATATAAAAACAGATCAAGCCAGACAATGGAAGAGACACAACTGTTCCTAGCTGTGCACCTAGAAATTAAAAGTCTTTTTTAGAAAAATGTTGTTAATACATATCTTTGTAGTCAAAGATTTCAAATGTGGGTTAAGAATTAGAGATAATGACAATCTAAGACTATGAATATATTAAAAATAGACCACAGTTATAGGCAGCAACAGAATCATGCTGTGGGAAGAGATGAAGTATAATCCTATGACCTCTTCCCAGCCCTTTTACCACTGACAAGCAAGGTTAGGGCTGCGTTGTCACTGGATGAATGTAGAAATGTTTATAGTGTCTCACCTGCATATGAAATACTAAGAAGTTTGCTGCGTTCCAATGGAGGAGACCAAGAGGACCACATTGCGTGCATGGCAGGAAAGGTGACGCCCTGGGAAAAATGTTTGTTTATAGTACAGTATATATTTTAAGAGCAAATGAACTTTTATTTGTTAAGGCCAACATTTTTACTTCCATAAAGCCTGAGAAAGCATGGGTTGCATTACTATGAAGTTATTTTCTCAACAAGTAGGCATAGCTCATGGGCAATTAAGCAGAACTAATTTCTTGCCTGCCTCAATTCTTCAGCTGAATATGCTTTGTGGACATAACAATTATGCTGAACTTTTGGTTTCAGCCAAGCAACAGCAACAAAAATATGGTGACATGAATTTCTTCAGTTTGGATTGTTCAATGCCAATTTGCCAAGAAGGTCAGGCAGTGTGGCAGGAAAACAATCTCTTCTTCATCAAAAAGCAAATTTAAAAACAAATTGCAACCACTGAATAAAACATTAAACCTAACAACACCTATCTGGATTTTACATAAAAACAGTCAAGAACAATCTTTAAAGGATGTCCAGTCTCAGCTAAAGACCGCAAAGGTCTTTAGAATCATAAATAAAGGGGGAGCAGCTTACCTTAAAAGATCACTTGCACTCAGGTCAATCTGCCTGAGCCTTGTGATCATTCTTAAAGGCTGAGCTTCCTCAGCAAGAGTTATTATGCTGATGAATATTTGGGACAGAGTACACTGGAATTCTTTCCTTTATTTATTTATAGTACATATAAAACACTTGTTGGCAATAAATAATCTAACTAGTTTACTTTAAAATGCAGATATAATACAGTGTTAAGATCAACATAAAGAAACTTTAAAACAATTTTACAATAATAAAGAAACACCCAACAACATATCATCTGATGGTAGTAATTAAGCATGGACCCCATCCCAAGGAGATAAATTTAGGCTCTTTCTACTGGTTTTAAGTGAATTCTATAAATTTCCCCCCTGTTTTATAAACAACTAGGCTGTTTTATTCACTGAGACTGTTGATAGGTGCTCTTGCTATTTTATCGTTACACATGTTGCATTTTACATTGTGATTTTATGGTTTATTGTACTGTGTTTTAGTAAACTCTGAGCCATTTTAAAGGGGGTAAATTCTGAAAAGCAATGAATGTTGTCTGAAAGCACTACATTAAACTCTGGGAGCTATGGGCAAGACTAGATGCATACTGAGAATCTGCAGATTCACTAAATGTGACACTGGATGTGTAATTCAGTTGGCAGAAGAAGGAGGAGCAGCAGTTATACTTATTATCATTCTAATTTTTTTTGAATACATATTTGTAATGTGTAGGCAATGCCTGCTGCATTTTCTTGAGGGTGGGCAGGTCTGAAAATAATTTTCAGTGGTTGGGGACAGGCCTTTAGTGCCCTGAGTAGTTGTTCGCTTCTACTTAGACATACCATTCTACCATGACTAGCAGAAATAGGGGGGAAAGAACCACACTATAGAATAAATTGTATGAGTTAATAAATAATGGATATCTGTTTTTTAAAAATAATTTATACAGGCTCCAGAACTCATCTCTTCATGGAACAGAATTTAGATTGCCCTGGAAATTTTTATTTGTCCTTCCTCGCCTCGGGATCCACAAAGCTAGGCTGTGACCACTCATAGGAAGTATTTCGTAACTCTGGCAGCTCAATAGCTGCCAGCACTTTCTATCTGTTGCCAGGACTTCCTTCATTCTCCTTAAGCTGCACATGCAGGACTAGCACAAGCTTTATACAGCTCTTCAAGAACCACTTCTAATGACAGTGCTTCTTTGCTGCCTTTACAATGTGCTTTCTCTAACAAAAATAACATACAAAAGTATTAGTCTCATTTTCAAGGCGGTAGTAGAAAAAGGGATCAAGCAACTGTTACTTCCCGTATCCAAGCTCATTTAACTGTGCTGAACAAAGCAGGTAAGTAACCCACAGCAGAGTGTGGGGACACAGAGCCCATTCATACTATATTATAGCGCCATGTTCCACCAACTGCCATGGCAACATTGCACAGAATCCTGGGATCTATAGTCTGGTCAGAAGCACCGGAAGAGTTTTCTAGCTGAGAATTCCAATTGCCCCTCCCTAAACTGCAAATCCCAGGATTCCACTGGATGTTGCCATGGCAATTAAAGAATACAGTGGTATCACTGTGTTGTGTGAAAGGGCCTCAATGGATTCCAACTTAAGCTCCATAAATGAAGAAAAGTGGGATGTAAAACACACTACATAAATAAAAATAACTACATCGGGAGACTGAAGTGTCAGCAACAGGCTCCTGAGTGAGGAACGCGGTGACAGAGTAGTTGATCAGCTACCGAGCTTGTATCATCTCTCTTAACGTATTTGACAACATTAAAGGAAAAAGAAGAGATTACCTCGCCCAGGCCTTCAACAGCTCTGACTGCTATGAAGAATCCAACTCCTAGATCTGCTGCTAAAGGTGTGAACAAAGTGAAAACAGCAGTACTGAGGACACCAAAGCCCAGCAGCAGCTTCCCCCCAAGCCGGCGCGCAAGATACCCGCCAGGAATCTGCGTAATGATGTAGCCGTAGAAGAAGGAACCAAGGATCCAGCCTTGTGTATCAGCATCCCAAGCATACTTTTTCCCCTGAAACCGAGATAAAAGGGCACACAAGGCTCATTTTAATTTTCTGGATTGTAAGAAAAAAAGAACAAATGACTGCACACTCACTAACTATGCACAACGATCTGTGGAATTTATTCTCATCTACAGAACAGACGGCAACTTATCTTTTCCAGCCACATGTTATGAGAGTACGTAGCAATGTGCCCAGTTTTATGAGACATATGGGAAGAGCTCTCCTGATATCAAATTTATTCTTTTCGGAAATTGCACTGGGATATACATTCCCTAATTTGCAACCCATTATTATCCTATTAATTGTTTTCGCTGTTTGCAAATCTACCTCCTGGATAAAGCCAAGGGTAGGCAACTGTGGAGGCTAGGGGGCTGCATTAGACCCTCACGAGAACTTGGAAGATTGTACCCCTGCAAAAATTTCCCCCTCTAAAGGCCCTCTAGAGGATATGGGGGCATTTTGCCTAGTTTTTGACCCCATCTGGGCCATTTTAAGCCCAGAAGAGGTGATTTTAGCAATAGGAAGTGACAAAAAGTTTCCTATTATAGAAAAGGCCTCTCCTGGGCCCAAGCCAAAAATGTGGTGAAAATGTCCCCACATCCCCTAGAGAGTATGGGGATGGTATTTGGAGACAATTTTTATTTTTTTGTCCCTGGGGCACAGAAACAAGCAGGTGGTGCGTGACGCTCACAGGCACATTTTGCTCACCCCTGCATTGAGCAGGCCATAGTATCAGTATTTAAAAAAATAAACATTAAATAACGCATAAGTTGTTTTGAAAGTCTTCTGTTCTTTCCCCATACCTTGCAAACTTTAAGATCTGTTGGCTATACAACATACTTGAAAAACTATTAAAATCTACCATGTTACATTCTGGTAGTACAGTCCAAAGGAGGCTATTCCATGTAGAATAGGGGTAAGAATTATGTGGTCCTCCAGATGTTGTTCAACTGGAACTCCCAACATGTCTCAATATTGGCTATGCAGGCTACGGCTGATGGCAACTGCAGTCCAGAAACATCTGGAGTGCCACATGATTTCTAATGGCATGAACAGATAGCTTGGGATTCTACTGTTGTTAGAAGACTCATACTCCAAGGATGGAACGAAATATATTCACTATCCATCAATCATTAGTCAGAAACTCTGCTTTAGCCATGCATGAATGGGTATTTTACTGTTATCAGCTCCAAGTAAATGCATTCTGGGACACATGGTCAGTTATATTAATGGATATGCCTAGCTCACTCATATCTTGTTTTGCAATTGTCCCTCCATTTCCCCCCTTTCTAGCTTTTTTCCTCTTTTTCTCCCTACTTCTTTATGTTCTAAAACACTATTTATTCATACACACATGCCACATTTGGCTGTGCTGATTAGGACTGATGGGATTTTGTTGGAGGGCAATCAAGTTTACAAATTAAAATGCGGCAGAGAAGAGACAACAGAAAAAGAAGTGAGATCAGGATGATGGTTGATGGGGAAGAGTAAGCATTTATTTCAGCTAAATGTACTTAGGCTTACTTACAGCAGAGCAGTTTTTCCCAACTTGATGCCCTGCAGATGTTTTGGGCTAGGATTTCCCATAAACCCACAACAATCATCATTCTCTACTAGAGTCTCTCTCAACCTGGTGAACTAACAGGAAAGCATAGCTTGCTGCTATGTGATGAAAGCTACAGCCCAATACATCTGGTGGAAGGCCCTAGGTTGGGAAAAGCTGCAATGGGGGTTATACTACTAAGAGAACAGGCTGCAGCAGTCATCTATATCAAGGGTGTCAAACTTAATTTCATCTTGGGTTGCATCAGCATTATGGTTGCCCTCAAAAGGCTGGCTGTATCGGTAAGATTATATAAACGTATCTGCTCTTTTATCATATTAAATAACTGCCTCTGCATTTGATTATTACTGGTTTTAGTAATAACTAGCTCTGAAACTAGAAGTCTAGGAAAAATAATGGCAAGCAAATATTCAAATGTACAACTATTATACAATTTATTGAAAAATGAGTTTTGAAAACAGAGAGTTATTTTTTTAATCATCAGACAAATATCACCTACCAAGCACTGTTTATTACATTAACTTTGTTTAACTTTTTGGTCCCAGTTGAGGAGCTCTCTGTGCTTCTTTCAGCCCTCCAGACCTTCTCTGTGCCTCTTTCTACTCCCCTCTCCTCTGTGCCTCTTTCTGTCCCCTCGCCTCTCTCTGTATCTGGTGAGCCTGATCCCCACATTGCAGGCCCCCGGCTGCTGGTATTCTGAAGAGGGGCCCGGCAGTCAACACCCGCGGTCTACTTCTACTTCTGATTGCTCTTCTGTCCAATTCTCGCAAGCCACATGGAGCGTTGCCATGTTAACCTGCAACAACACTCTGACAGCGAGACTTGGACAGAGGAGCAGTCAGAAGTAGATTGTGAGCGCTGGCTGCTGGGCCCCTCTACAGAGTGCCAGAAGCTGGGGGTCCGCAATGTGGGGATCAGGTTTACCAGGCAGAAGGAGTACCATGGCAGCGGGAGAGGTGCAAGGGTCATATGAAACGGCCTAGTGGGCTGGATTCGGATTGGATTGACACGTGTGATCTATATGCACATGGCAAAACAGTTCCCTTTTCTTTTCTAAGCATCAGTAAGTTTTATTTGTACCATAGGACATTTTTCTTTTGCCTTCCAGACAGCAATATCCACAACATGAGATAGTGCAGGGTAGATAGCTATTGCACTTTCCAGGTGTCTCTGTCCAGACCAGCTTTCTAACAAGTATGTTTCATGGCAATGAGTTTATATAATAGAAGGAGATAAAGAGATGAAAAAAGAAAGAAGATAAGCAGCCAATTAACCAAAAAAACGAGGAAACAAAAACTAAAAAGGATTTCATGTGGGACAAATATAATGTTCTTTAACAATCTCACTCCTACAGGAATTAAGAAGACAGTGCGTTCCAGCTTCTTAATGCTGATAAAAAAGGAACACCACGTGAGCAGTATTTCAGGGGTAGGCAGAAAGTTAAGGGCTATTTGGAAACAGAGATCATGTGAAAGAATGTTAAAGAAATATGCCCACAGCCTATGATCTAATGAATACTTTCCCTTTTTCCTATTGCCTTCAATAGGTTTTATTTTCAGGGGAATGTGCATAACATAGGGATAACAACATCAGTATACTTTAAAATATTCACTAAGAAATCAATATATCAGCCCAGAAATATCAGCTTCAGAGGGAAAAGGGTCTTCCAACTGAACCATCCCACTCCTCATCTATCCTTTCTTCTCACAATTGTCTCCTACAGTATGGTTGCACAACTGTGGCCTTCCAGATGGTTTTGGTCTACAAATGCCATCAGCTTGAGTCAGCAGAGCCAAAGTTGAAGAACCATGGGAGTTGTAGTTTGAAAACATCTGGAGGGTCACAGTTGCCCAATGCCATTACAAAAGAGCTGAGTTGTGATGAGTATAGTGAGAATGGAACAAGATCACTGAGAGAACAGAATAATTGAATGAACTCTGTCCTGGGAGTCTCCCTCTCTTCTTGTTTCCCTTCAGGCTCTCTTTCTATCAACACCCTTAGCAAAGTGGTGCTGATTTACTTATTTATTCTAATAATAATAATAATAATAATAATAATAATAATAGTAGTAGTAGTAGTAGTAGTAGTAGTAGTAACAGCAGTATCAGCAGTAGCTCATTTTTAGAAAAGAAATCTGGTAGAAGTTACCGTTGTGTTACGAGGAGCAACAGGGACTGTTGAATGCTCTGGGCACATCGAAGTTGTATTTTTGAGTAAGCTTGCATTTGGTTCCACCATGTCTACCAGGGCAACACTTAAATTCACACGAAGCGCATATAAGAGAAAGAAGCCAAAGAAGGCCCAGATTGCTAAACCAAGACGAGCAGAGCAGCATATTGGGGCTAAAAAGAAAAGAGACACACATCATAAAGGATTAACAGCATCCCCCACACAAATCCCTATATCCACCCTCAAGCCCACCCTGGTGTTTTTTCCCTCCGCAAACTGAACCAAGGTTCAAAGTCCAACATACCATGAGGTCAAGACCACTAACTTATTTTGACATAAGCTAAGACACAAGCAATTAAAAAAAACACCCTATATCTTCAAGCAATCATAAATAATCCCATAAAAAATGGGAAACATCTTAAAAAGCCATCTGCTTCAGGCTCTAGTCAATATTTCAAACCCCCAAATGGGGTCAACACCTTGGATAATTCCTTTAAATATGGACTAAAACCCAGAGCAGATTCACCAACCCCCTTGACATGGAAGCCATCAAACCATCTGCTGATCTTCACATTGCAACAGAGACATTTGCAGTGGATATACCAAAAGTCAGTAATTCATATTTAACAAATACATAGTTCATACAAGTCTTCAATAAAGCAAAGGCAAGACATACTTCAAAAGAGCCATCTTCACCAATGGCCAACACTGAAGTTCTTTTAATCTTCCAGTTTTTCCCACCAAACATAGCCTATAGGCTATAGTGGTGAAGGTGATACGCATTTTTATTTTTAAAGTAACATTTCCAGGCTCTAGAGCAGAAGTCGGAATTGTCTGATCCTCTGGATACGTTGGACTGCAGCTCCCAGTATTCCTCACCATCTAGGGCTGCTGTGAGATGCAATCCACCAGCGTCATTAGGGCCACACAATCTCCATCCCTGCTTTACAGTATCCTGTAGAAAAGTATGTCTAATAAACAGGCTGGGTAACTGAACTGCAACATCCCTACTAGGATGGAAAGCTCCTCCTGAAACATTTTGCATGACTGCTTTTTATTCTAATTTCAACATTAACACACAAAATATCAAGCAGCAATCTAGATTGTGTAGACAGAACTGTGAAGACAATATAGACAGTATGGAAAGAAAGTGTACTGACTTGATGTACAAATATTACTTTCTGAAAAATATCTCTGGCAGGCAATCTAAGCTTTACATTCTTCTGCTGACATAAACAAATAGTGTGATGTACACTCTAATGTTAATAAAACAGGAAGTAGTAAATCTACAGGCCTCTGGAGAAATTTTTAAAAAAATTCTCGACCTGGTAACTTGTGCATTGACAAGCATAACAAAGCTGCCACATTGTGTTAAATCATTAACCCACCAACTCCAGAACAATCATCTGCTGACAGACAAGATTTTTGCAAGCATGAATCTTCTCCAGTCCTGTTGCTCTTTGACACACAGGGAGTAAGGCACTAAACCTGGAACCTTATAACATCTGAAACATATGATCTATTGCTCACTCTCCCTCTCTTTCTCTCACTCACTCACACACACACACACACACACACACACGACAAAAAGAATATTCATTTTTATTCATTCCCAGGTCAAAAAACAAGGCTCTGACTGTCAGGAAACCCCCTTGGGAAGAATTATAGACCAGCTAGAATCTTGCACAGTTTTCTCCCAAGCACTAGATCTTGTCTGATTTTGGAAGCTAAGTAGAGTCAGACCTAGTTAGTACTTGGATGGGAGACTGCCAACGAATACCAGGTGCTGTAAACTATAGCTCAGAGGAAGGAACTGGCAAAATCATCTCTGAGTATTCCTGGCCTAAGAAAGTCCTATGAAATTCATTTGAACATCCTAAAAGTTCAAGAGAAATTATTTGGCACATAAAATATATGGTTTTTACACACACTACCTCAACATGCTTTTCTATGCCTAATCATTCCTCTGCAACATTTCAGGACGTTTGAAAATGAGAAGAATACACAGTGCCTAGCTAAAAGGGAGATAATCAATAAGGAAGATTTGTAGTGTGTTTTTGTAATATGTTTTGTATGTGATGTATGTTTTGTAAGTTTTGTATTTTTGTAATTAAATATATTTTTAATAAATAATAAAAAAAGAAAATGACGAGAATACTGTGGAAGAATGTTTATTTTGTTCCACAGCAAGGAGAAAGCTATAGCAATTATTCATTGCTGTATGGATGAACAAAATAGCTGAGGATTTACATTTCTACCACCTTCATCCTATCCATGCTATTCAGATATAAATTAATGAAACCTGCATCAAAGTCAGTGTACTTTTGTTCACCACATAAGATATATCTATATTAGGGTAACAGACTCGATTCTCCCAGTGAATTATTCTAACTTGATGACACTGGGCCTGTGAGTATAATGAACTGGATTAAGACATCCATAATCCCTGACATAAGTGGTTTAAACAGGAAATGCATTTTCTGTTTACACCCAGCAATTCTTTGTTCTGAACTAACAATATCAAAGCATTTTCAAAGACCATGGGTTGGGGGAAAGGAAAATACCAACGCCACATTTTTAAGTAATGCAAAAAAAAAAGAAAAAGAAAAAGTAAGGGAACAATGAGGAAACATTCTCAGAGTGAATAATCCTGACATAAGACAGGACTCTCAAGATAAAGCATACACAGAACAGTAATCAGGAATGTTCGGAGCAAGAAACCCAAGACTCCAAAACAGTATTATGGCAGAGGCTAATCAAAGAACAGGAGTCTCACAGAAAAATCTGGAACGTATCTATTCACAAATAAGTCCCTAGAGTTTAGGGGTTTATATTCCCTAAAAAGTGTTGGATGAAATCAATAGCATCATATGTTATCTGCTTTGTTTCCCTTGTTGCTTTGGAAGCTATTAGTATTACACACCCTGCACACACATGGAAAACACTGCAAAGGAGAAGAAATAGTCACCATTTTTTACGGATGGAAGACTTCCCTGGACAGAAGAGCAAGACATTGACAACCATTCCTCAGTGATTGATTCACAAGTATGAGAGCCCATGCTTATACAATCTGGCTATACTTTCCGTTTTAACTCTTTAAATTAGAATAAAAGAAAAAAAAGTGTTTTAAAAGGATTGTTAAACTGAAATAGTTACCTATGCAGTTTTGTTCTATGTAATCCTGGCTTCTTTTCCCAGTTCATTAACTGACATTAAGGCAAAGTTCCCTTCTTTAGATGTAGTGGGCAAACTTTGGTTTAATACAAGCCAAGAGATTCACTCCAGTTGACACAGAGGAGGAGGAGGTAAGGGAGAAGAACATGTGGCCTCAACATTTATTCATGACTTCATAAACTGTCTTCCTATTTATTTCAGAATCAATATAGAAAAAAAATCGTATTTCTTGAGCTGTTACAAACTGACCTGCCTTAGCATGTACTCTGTAAATAAACATACAAATAAACTATACTGTGTTTGCTGATCTCTTATTTTAAAGAAATCCCACTTCTTTTATTTTATGATGATGATTATACTTTGGTAAACATCTGTATGTTTCTCTTCGTGTCACTCATACACATAATCCGTCCAAAAAACCCTATTAACAAATACATCACTCATTCTTTGGTCCATAAAACAGGGCATAACATTTAATTCCTTACCGTTAACATCTGCAGGAGCAGCTGCTTTCACAACCAACCTTGTCTTCAAAGACATATTTCATAATCTCCTAGTAACAGTTGTGCTGGATCAACAAAATGTTCCTAGGATCTGGACGGAAAGTTGCTGTAATATTATCCATTTGAGGAAGCTGCTCTGTATGTTTTTCTTACAAATGGGGCAAGGTCTAAAATAGACGTGGTATTTTCTGCAAGTTTAAGATCTCGGTGTTCTAGTAACAGACATAAAAATACCAATGACACTCCCCTCCAGCGGTGTCAATAATATCTGACCGTTTATCAGTGGCACTACCCTAATCCAACTGCTTCTTTAACCAGTTTCTTCTTTGGTCTTTCTTCCGGACCCACCTCAGCTGCTGCAACATGTGGAATATCCTGTTACGCAGCTTTCCTTTTCTTAGCAACCTCCCTGCTTTCAGGTCACTCCACTGTTCCTTTGAGGAAATACCACCTCGCCTCCCCAGCCATAAAGCGACTAAGTAGTATCCTTTGCTTCTTATTCATCTCCATTATATTTCGTACTTAACCATACATGTTATTTTTTTGTTTTAAATGTTTCTCATCAGAGCCATTTATTTACTTTTTCAGCAGTTAGTATCAATTTACAGCCTGGTAACATAAACTAGCACAATGTAGTGGTTTGAGCATTGGACTATGACCCTGGAGACCACGGTTTGATTCCCCATTCTGCCATGGAATGCCACTGGATGAGCAGTCATGCACTCTCAGCCCCAGAAAATCCCATGATAGCGTTGCCTATGTACTGCCATAAGTCGAAAACAACTTAAAGGCACACAACAATAATATGAACTAGCAACACACAGAAATCATCATTTTCCCTTCTGCAAAGTCTCCCAAGCAGTGTTAACTCAAGACACACTGCTGCCCAGTGAGGAACACCAGAGTACACCCTACTCCCCACCACATCAAGATGTAGTGTACCAAAGCTGGCTATTATTGTGGCACATGAGACAGAATATCTCACCACTCCAGCAGTGAGATAACAAACTAAATAATATATTATTTAATAATAGTGACAAGTTAAACAGCCATAATTTGTTGCCCTTTTGTGCCATCCAAAATTTGCTGCCTGAGACTGCCACTTCATTATGACAGAAGAAAAGCCAGACCTATCCTCCAATAAAGATAGCACGGCTACTGTATCAGCTACACATAGGACTGTTTTGCTGCTAGCCTTGTCAGGTGGGGTTGATGGGAAATAGCTGTGCTGTTATAATCCTATAATCCTAGATGCTTAAAAATGTCTAGATGTACACTCCAGCATGCACATGTGTGGATTTTCTAAATGTAGCCTGTGAATTTTATCGGTTTAATTCTTGCTATTTAAAATAGGGATGTAAACTTGACAGCTCTGAAAGTGGAAGGAGAGCATGTACACATTTTTCAAATAAAAAAAAAGCATGGCAAAATAATTAGCATCACGCGGTAGCAACAATGCTATAGTGATATTAGTTGTCACCTAGAGATTTGTATTTTTGAAAAGGCTATGAATGTTAGATCTATGAAAACAACATTCAAATACTTGTAAGAATGATGCTGCTACTATTAACGAAAAAATTAGGTTGGGTTTTGTTTTTTGCTATCTCCTCCCTCACTGTATTAGGGGTGAGGAGGTTTTTGGTCCTCCAAATAGTTTGGATTTCAACTCCCAGAATCAGCCAACATGACCAATAGTACATGATTATGGGGGCTGTAGTCTGAAACATCTAGCAAAGGCCTCCACATTACTGTGTGCTGTTTGCTCATCCTGTCACTCTCAAACAGACTGACCTTTAAAAAAAGGTGCATTACTAAGGATATTTTTTACACAAACCTTATTATCACAGACACAACTGAAGAAGGAACATGTTTTTTACATTTCTCACTGTGAACTTTGATACTAAGTAAAACGGGCAGACAGGCAAATTGAGAGGGATAAGAATTGTCTGGCTTGATAAGACCAAGGTCCCACATTTGGTTTCCAATAGCAGCAATCCACACGATCTGGGAATTCAAAAGAAAAAAAGAGCTGTGACCTGAGCAATTAATTTAATCATTTGAGTTTCAGTTGATTTAGTTATCTGTTCTCAGATCTGCCTGATATTTTGAAGCCAAACTTCTTCTCTTTTTGATAACATGCTTGTGTCATAGCACATGTGATTGCACAGGACAAGAGGTATTCCTTCTGCGCACATATAGGAAAGTTACTAGAGTACAGTTAATGAGTTTAGCTAATTGCTAACAAGCTAAAAAAAATCTAATTCAATTATATTTAGGTTAGAAGAAGGAAAAAAATTAACTACTGCATTTATGATAAATTGTATTTAAGTTAAAATCCTGCAATAAAAGCTTTACCAGAATGAAATGCTTTCCATGGTTTTACTACCTCCCCTTGTTTCTCCCTGGTGAGTGATTAAGATGTTTTTCTTCCATTCAGCTTTTAATGATTTTTAATATGGGGTTTGTTCTCCTCTTTAAGATTTTCATGACAGTTATGCTGTCAATTTGGCCAGCTATTTAAATTTATTCTGAAAGTTCATTTATTTTTGCATTCTAAGTTAGGGCACTTGTCTGAGCCAAAGGCTGAATTAGAAATATTTTGATAAATAAATAAAAATCTTTTTTGAGAGTGTTTGCTATATGCAGTTTCATTTTTAAACCTTGTGCATTTGTATTTTTATATGCATTTGTATTAAAAACAATGTATCATAAAATGTACAGCTTAACTAATTGGGGATATCTTTTGTTAGATACAACTTTTAAAAACAATTTTTCAGTTACATACATATGAAAATCCTTACCACTGTTATCCAATATTGTTCCTTTCTGGCATGTTCCAGTATACCTGGTTTAGAACTCTATTGCTTCTGAATAATAGCATGGAAACATTACTTTTTTGGACTACAACTCCCAGAATTTCTCAGACCTAGTTGCCTTGCTGGCTGAGAGATTCTGGGAGTTGCAGTCCAAAAAATAACATTGGTCAGAGCAGAGCTTGGAAAAGTGGATAATAGACTGGGAAGTGACACTTGGCCCAAATAGGACAGCCATTTGGGCCGAGACATGTCAGAGCTAGATGAGTATTTCAGTAGCTTAGAATACTTTTAAAGTCTGTTATTAGGAACATCTCCTTCTCTTCAGCAAAGCAAAACAAGAGCTATGCGAACAGGACGTGCTGTAACATTCCAGGTGTTTTCAATGAAGATGGTAGTCTGAAATGAGTGAATAAAACTAATCCATTGGCTAGAGTAAACCTAGCGACCCTGTAGCTCTGTAGATACTACTGGACTACAAGTCTCATCAGCTCCAGCCAGATGATGAAACATGAAGAAGAAAGGTTGCAGCTGGAGTTCAACATCATCTGGAGGGACATAAAGCATTGGATCTGGATCAAAAACAAATTTGGGCTCATCCATAAACTGACCTGGATGCTTTTGAAAAATGACCTTAGAGCATTGGGCCCACAGGAGACAGTATGCTTACTAACCTCACAGGTTTCAACACTTCAGGATGCAAAAGAAAGAGGAGGATGTGATCTTCCATCATTGAAAATCTACTTTTATGCATGCTGTCCAGATTGGATTAAAGACTGGATTCAACTAGAGAGAACAACTATGGAAGATTTGGAATAACAGATTTGGACTGAATGGATATTTATGCTATGATAGATTAGCGGTGAATAAAGAGTTTAATAATCATTGCATCTGGAAGACATTGTTAAAGGTTTGGCTACAAATAAAGCAGAAATATTATACAAAACTTCCAACATGGACCTCACCACAAGAAGCATACAATATTGCTCCAACAAAACAAGCAAATTTATTAACATATCAAGACCTATTGAAATGGGAAGGGGATAAACCAAGGACATGCACAGTAGAAGAATTAAACGCTGATGGATATGATCTAAATTGGTTCCCATGGCGGCAATTAAAAGAAAGATTTAAAATGGACCAAAAATTGTACGGATTTGAGAGAAAAGAGAATGAATTAGATCTATTGATGAAGGGAAATCAGAAGAAGAGAATCTCCAAATTTTATAAACTATTGTTGAAAAGAGAAATGGAATCAGAACCAGTTAAAGATATAATGGTTAAATGGGCTCAGAATGTGGGACATCCGATTGAAGTTTGGGAGAAAGTATGGAAAACTGATATAAAATTTACACCAAACTTAAATTTAAGAGAAAACTTTTATAAAATGCTTCACAGATGGTATATGACCCAAGAAAGATTACAAAAAATAACTAAAAACGGGAATGCAAAATGTTGGAAGTGTGATGAAAAAATTTGGTCTTTTTTCATATGTGGTGGACTTGCAGAAGGGCAAGAAAGTTCTGGAAGGGGGTACATGATGAAATTCAATGAATTTGTAAAATGAATGTTGAAATGATACCTGAATTCTATTTGTTCAATATGTTAGGACAACAAAGGGAGATAAGAAGTCGTCAGAAGATATTGTTATATTTGATAACAGCTGCAAGGTTGATATATGCGCAATATTGGAAAGGAAAGAAAGATATCACCTTTGGAGAGTGGAAATTAAAAGTTCTGGATATGGTAGAGACAGAAAAGCTAGCATTTTCACTGAAAAACAAACCTATCCAGAACTCTGAAAGGGCATGGAAAAGAGTTTGGATTGGATAAAAACATGAATGTACATGAAACCAAAGAAAGAAATAATATAACTGTTTTTCTCTTCTGTAAATGGAAATGTAATAGTTATTCTTTTGGGTAAATGGAAACAAAGAAGATTCAACTAGAGAATATAAATATGGAAGTGTGGGGGGAGGGTGTGTTATATCTCTCAACGGGGTATATCCACTCTGTTTTTTTACGTAATTAAATCTTTAATAAAAACATGTCAAAAATAAATAAATGTCTTCTCACAGGTTTGCATTACTGGAGGTGGTCAGGTGGAATAATTAGCTTATGTACCCGTATATCCTCATGTATAGGACGACTGGCGTATAAGACGACCCCAACTTTTCCAGTAAAAATACAGAGTTTAGGATATACTCGCTGTATAAGACCACTCCTCTTCCAACTCACACCAAATAAAAATTAAAAAAACATCAGATTTGATTTCAATATGGTAATTTTAATTCAAAGGCTTATGACATGCAGGTACTTAGCAGGAAAACTGTCACTTATAAACATAAGGCTGTTTGTCATCAAACATGTAAACATAAAACAGTGCAAGTGGATTAAACTTTTCCTAATTCACTCTATAGCTTAAAAGAAGGACAAGACAATAAACCCATGGGAGCTGCAATGGCAGCAGAGGAGAGTTGCCTCAGCGGCGGGGGAGGGCGGGGAGTTGTTTTGGGGCAGGCGATGGCAGCGGCGGCAGAGGAGACTTGCCTCAGCGGTGGGGGCTGGTGTTTGGGCCGGCATCTAAGACGACCCCCCAACTTTTGAAAAGTTTTTTGGGGGTTAAAAAGTAGTACTATACATGAGGATATACATTATATATCCTTGCAATGTGAATTCTAGTTCTGGAATTGATTTCCAGAGCCAATTAGTATGAGGAGAATATTTTTCCTGGTCTTCTTTCAATACCATCTCTAGAAGATGCCATGATCTCTTCTCTCAGTAACATCCTTTTGAGGTAGGGCGAGACAAAATGATAGCAACTAACCCAAGATTTCCCAGGGAGCTTCATGGCAAAGCAGAGCTACACCCAGATATCCAACATTCCAAATACAGCACTTAGTTCTTGACACTATGCTGTTTCTGTGTTTCAATCAACCATTTAGACAAAGAGTCTTGGAGCTGCCCATGTTTCTGCCTATTGAAATGTTTTCTCCACTTAACTGCAAAGCTGTTGTTGAAATCACTCCTTTCCTCAGAGATCAGGAATTCACTCTAACTTTTCAGGAACCATTTCCTCTCTCCCTCTAGATTGGAAACTTGGTATATCACCCGTAATAGGTTTTCTATCTATTTATTCATTAAGACTGGTGTGGGGTTCCAGACATGTCTGCTCAGAAGTCACTCCTATTGATTGCAGTGTGTTATATATCTCTGCAATCTTATACTCAGTTCCCAGAAAGTAAGCTTTACTGAATTCAATTGGATCTACTTCCTAAATAAACAGATATACGATTGTGATATAAAAAGACTTTTTAATTACTTGGAGCTCTTTTTCTCTTCTCTAATCAAATGTTTGCTATTATTTTTGAGATATTGCTTCTTCATCTCTTATTGCACTGGTTTGTAATTGGAACACAGGTTTGGATCTGGATTTAGAAGCTTCAAAGTTAGCTGGTAGAAAAGGATGTCCTCAGGCCCATCTCTGCATGGCAGCCCTCTCCAAAAAAGTTTCACAGAAGCACATGACATTCTGCTGAGTGAACTGTGGTGTGGGTGGGGTTGGGGAAAACACAGAATTAGTAATGAAATCAGGTAAAGGAGCCTTCTTTGAGTGGAGCCAGTGGAAGGCAGCTCTTGGATCCGGCCTATAGTACTTAATCTGATACTGAACAGTTTCCATCTATTAAACTATATTTGATTAGCCAAATATTTGCATTTTGCTACACACAGTAAGTTGAATAAATTATATTTGCAGGTTACAGAATTCCATATTTCTTCTGCCAATATTCAAAATCTTCACTCTTACTAGTTGACACTGGACATGGAAATACAACAACAGAGGGATTCTAATAGCTCCTCGGTGTCATTCAAGGCATTGGTGCTTTTTTTTTTTAAACAGGTAATCTCTGACAATGCCTGATCACAACATTTGAAACTCCCTTGAATTTCAAAAGAAGCCAGTCAGGTGGCAAAAATGGTTGGAGCACAAGAAAAACTAGGCTAAACTGTTAGACCTAATTGCATAGCTGTCTGAATCCTGCCTATTCAACATAACTCTGTGGTTTGCATGTGGCCATTGTTTTTAGGTGTCAAATATTCTACAGGACACTTGACAACACTGTATTAGTGACCAGCCCAACACATCACCTTATGAGTGTGTTGTTTGTGTGCATTCACGTCATGTTTGATTTATGGTGATCCTAAGGCAAACCTATCACGGGGTTTTCTGGGGCTGAGAGTATGTGATATGCCCAAGGTTACCCAGCAGGTTTCCATGGCTGAGCAGAGAATCGAATCCTGGTCTTCAAGGTTATAGTCCAGTGCTCAAACCATGCTGGCTCTCCTTATTAGTGTACCAAGAGCTTTTAAAATAGATGTGGGGAATCTCAGGCTCAGGGACCAATCAGAGGATAGTGACCATCCAAACCACCTCTCCACCCAAGATGATACTTAACAGAACAGGTGTGCATACTCAACAGGACTACTGTAGCCAACTACTGTACATCTATGTATTATGATGAACTCATATTTGTGTTCTTTACAAATTATTTATTGTATCAAATATACATGCTGCCCTTCGGAGAACTTCCAAAAGTGGCTTACCAATAAATAAGTCACAGTCAACCAGAGCTTCCCAATATACTATATGCTGAGAAACATGGGGCGGGGGCATTACAGGAAGTGTTCAACAAAAGCATTTCTATACAAAATTGAACAGAGAAGTGATTTCCAAGTGGAAAATCTGTGACATGAAGTCATATTACTTTAAACATGTTTATTGGAAACAATGGAACACTAACTCCTAGAAAATATATTCCAGAAGGACACCCAAGGCTACAGTCCCATGCCTGCTTACTTAGGAAGAAATCTTGTAGCACCATAAAGACTGTTGGAACGCAAACTTTTCTGGAGTGAAGACTTTTCGGAACAAGGACTATAGCTCAATAGGCAACACACGCACTACACACAAAGCATCAGGACTGGAAGTCAGAGAGTATTTCCACACAAAGCATTTAGGCTGAATTGCTAAATGACATTCCCTCAGCTTTCACAGGGATCCACCCAACATGATCATCCTGTCATTGTCATTCTGTGTCTTTCCTGTGGTTTGTCCATCATCAGGCTGCAGAAAGCCTGCTTTTCTCACTGAAAGTAAGAGGAATACAATCTCCACAGATACAGATGTTTCTGTTTTCTCAGGACCCAGCAGCTCACTATAGCCTTTAGGATGAGTTCATAATCTCATTTAAATTTAACTGAACAACAGTTAGTACTACAATTATACAACACTTTCTCTCTGTATCTATGTATGTATGTGTATATGTATGTACATATATTTTTCCAAACAACGTGATAAACCACCTTGCTAAATACAGTGACAAGAAAAGTTCAACACTTAGAATAATTTATTTAGGGTGTAAAAAGCTACTTTTCGAGGCAGCCCAAAACAGCAGAAAACCTACTTAAAATCATTTGTATCAGTGTCCCTGAATGACAAAAAGAGACTTCTTGTCAAAAGGTGCCTCCCTGAGCTTCAATATGTGCCCACTCCTGATTTGCTTGTTTTTTAGAGGAAAGAGAGGTATTTCACTTTTTAAAAAAAAATATAGGCAGAAAATTGTTTCAGTGCCGATTAAAAGGATGATTAATTAAATAGGATGATCAAATGGTTCCCAGTGTGCAGGGGTGAGGAGAACTGGACCCACAGCAGCTATGCCACTCCCACTGAGATGGATGAGCCATAGAAGATTAAAAAGACAGGAGAAAAGGCGATTTCCCTAGTAGTATGGGAAATCACTGCAGTTCTGCCTGCAGCTTCCATTGGAAAAGCAAACAGTTTGTTATAATGCAACTAAGTTTACATCAGATGCATTAAGTGCTTTTCTCAGTTTGGCAAAGAGACACCAGTATAGAGGAAAAAGAAAAATACAGTGAGCCAGAAAGAACATGAAATGGAAAAAAGAAAAATACAGCCTGTACCGTTGTTCTGCAAAAACTTTTTATACAAGATTAGGCACACTGTGCACTGCACAGCACTTAACCGTTACATGGCTAGATAAGATAAACGTCTAGATAACACCCCTTTAACACTGTTTTTAGGATTATTGTTAGTGTTTTAACTTGATTTCTTGTCAGTTATTGGTTGTTTTAAAAGTGCTTTAATCTCTTTTACATCACCTCAGAGGCCTGGACGGGCTGCGATGCAATAAATAAATGCCACAAAAAGACAGGCTGATAGACCGACAGATAGACTTCCAGAATTTAACTGCCTTTCAGCTTCACTATTACTTCCTCCCTCTGTAACTTGAGGATATCGCCTAGCATCTCTGATACGGTGGGTGGCCGCCCACGAAAAACTTGCTTGGAGGCCATTTCCGCACTACGCTGTTATAGCGCTATTATTCCACCTTCAACCTCCTATGGGAATCCTGGGGTTTGCAGTTTAGGGAGGGGCCTTAGGATTCCATAGGGCCTTTTCCGCACTAGGCTGTTATAGCGCGATGATTCCACTTTCAACCTCCTCTGGAATCCTGGGGTTTGCACTTTCGGGAGGGGCCGGCCGGCCCCTCCCGAAAGTGCAAACCCCACGATTCCAGAGGAGGTTGAAAGTGGAATCATCGCGCTATAACAGCCTAGTGCGGAAATAGGATGCTGAAAGTGGAATAACAGCGCTACAACAATAACACCTCTTCAAGGTGCTGTGCGGCTCCTCCTTGGCTGCCACAGATCCCCTCAATGCCCTCAAGGGGACCCACTTCAGAGTAAACAGGCATCATGCTAGGGAGGAGTGAAGCTGCACGCAGGGGGGGCCACCGGTCCAGCCCAGAGGCTCTCTCCACAGGGAATGCTGTCCCTCCACACAGCTCTTCCAAACAAAAGAGGCACCGGCCAGCTGGAGGCAAAGGGGTGGGTGGGTGGGTGTCTCAGCCCAGTGGCCGTGGGGGGCGGGCGGGTGTGTGTTGGGGGGGAGGAGGAAAGGCATCCCCTCTGCAGCTGCTCTCACCCGCCTTGGCGACGACTTGGGATCCTCGCAGTAGGAGCGGAGTCCGGTCCTCCTCCTCTTCCCCTCCTTCCTCGTCCCCTTCTCCAGGCCCCGGCGTCTGCATGGCACCCTGGAGGGTGCCGGCAAGCAACCGACTGGAGACCCCGCAAGAGAGAACGCGCCCCGCGCCTTTCCCCGCGCGTGAAAAGAAGCGCCCGCCGCCCGCGAGGCAAGCACGTGACTGCCAGCCGGGCGGAAACGTGGTGAATTCAGCCACTCAGCACTTACAGGGCTGGCTTGATTTCGCGTTCCCTTTCCTGACGCCCTTTTTTTCGGCCATCTTTGATACTGGCATGCGTTCGCTGTTGAGGGAAAGGAAGGCTGTGGGGTTGGGATCTCGCACCGCAGCGCCGGCTATGGAAGCTCGCTTTTACACTAACACAGTGGCCATTTCCTCACTAGACTGTTACAGCGCTGTTATTCCACTTACAACATCCTATGGAATCCTGGGGTTTGCAGTTTAGGGAGGGGCCTCTGAGGGGCCTTTGAAGTCCCTCCCTAAACTGCAAACTCCAGGATTCCACCGGAAGTTGAAAGTGGAATAATAGCGCTATGACAGCCTAGTGCGGAAATGGCCCCAGATCTAGGATTCCCCTCCTAGAACCCTGGGGTTTGTAGTTAAGTGAAGCACTGAAGCTTTCTGGAGGGGAGTTCTAACCCCCCTTCCTAATTTGCAGATGAGATTTCAGGATGCAATAGAGTGGAACCATGGCTCTTAAAGTGAAATCTCAGAGCTGTGATTGTGTAGTGTTATGTCTACAAAACCACCGTATTTTTCTTGCTCTCCTACTTCTGAATTAGAGTCCTTTCATGCGACACAATTATAGTTCAACTACCATGGCAACAGACTGCGGAAGACTGCACTAAACTCTTCAAATTAAGGTCGATGTATCCAGGACTACTAATGCTCACAAAGTCTGAAAAGACATGCATAAAGATCTGATGTCTGGATTAAATTTATTCATCCACTCTGCCCCATGAGAATATTAGAGAGAGGGCTTAGGTGGAGAGTTCAGTGTAGCTAAACTGGCAGAAAAAAGTACGTTATGGATTGCTAGAACTGTGTGGTGCTTTCTAGCACGAAGCGTGACATCCTGTGGGCCCGGGATAGGAGGAATGTTGAACTTTTATCATCCCTCCGGATTATGGGGTTTCTCATCAGCAACCCTACACGGCTGTGTTGTTGGCTGCTGTTTCATGGGAGCTCTCTGGAGAGCCACACTTTCCTCATCCTAGGCCATTTCCACACTACACTGTTATAGTGTTATTATTCCACTTTCAACCTCCTGTGGAATCCTGGGGTTGGCAGTTTCGCGAGGGGCCTTTAGAATTCTCAGCCAGAGAGCTCTTGGGCCTCAGGAAACTACAAACCCCAGAATTCCACAGGATGTTGAAAGTGGAATAATAGCACTATAACAGTGTAGTGCGGAAATGGCCCTAGATGTAGATAGTTACAAGGACTTATGTCACACAGAAATCACAAGAAAAAAAATATACTTTAGAGTAATCCCTGAACAGCCTTCTATGGAAAATGGTATATAAGCAACGTAACCACAAATAGTATATATTTATAAAGCAATCTTACACCTACAGTAGAAAAACAGAGCAGATGGGAAGCTCCAACACATTGACACCTTCCTGGAAACCCACAGCACAATAAACCTCCTATGAAGAGTTTTGAACTGATATAAAATTTCTTCATGGTAGTAATTCTTACACAATAGTAACCATCATTAATTTTGAAGCAGATCAAATAGGGATTATTTCCCCAAAATAAGAAGGACATTGTGAACCCTTGTTGCTTGCCTTAGCAAGAGACCAAAGGCAACCCCGCGCTGCCAACAACGTCATATGAGGAGAAAATATCAGGCTGCAAAGAGAAAGCTAATGAAGTGGAGAAACTCTACATACCTCCTTCCATTGTTGTTTACAGACTGGCAGTCCTGCCAAGAACCAAAGGAATAGTTATGGTGGTAATTCGTTTAGAAGAGACTGCTCTGTTGAAGTGCACCCAAGATCTTATCACTGCAAGCAAGAGAATGCACGCAACACTTGCAAATGTTCGTAAGAGAGAGGCAGCCCAGCTAGATTTGGTGATTAGAGTGCAGAACTCCAGGAAGGAAGCTTTGAATCTCTGGGTGACCTTGGAACAGCCACTATCTCTTTATACAGCTTATCTCTCAGAGGACATGTGAGGGTAAATTTGGGAGTGGGGAAGGCAAAGACCCATGTACATTGCCTTGAGGAAATGTGGATATATTACGGAACTAGGGTCCTTCCCATTCAGAGGTACTTTTATGCCATTTCCATTGTTGATATCTGTTGACATGGCACTACCGAGGGCCAATCTGTCTTTGGCCAACTCGTAATGCTAGTGCAGTTCCACATCACTCATCATGAAACTCCCTTCCTTATGCATTCCCCACCCCTACTTAGGAAGCATGTCTCTGGATGCTGTGACTGATGAAAGAGAGTACAAAGGGAAAGTGGTAACGGAGAATGGTAATGGAAAAGGAACCATTCCTCTTGCTGCTTCTTCCTTGCAAACTGTGCTCTCCCCTCACTTTATGCTGGCAATTGTGGTTTCTAGACTTGTACCTTCTGCTGATTGTCTAGTCTGCATCCAGAGCTGCTCAGTCCCATTATAAATACTTTTTTTTCTTTGACACAGCAATTTATAGGATTAGATCCAACATTTCAGTTTCTAAATAATCCCTCTCCTCGGATAGATTAGGCTGGCACATTTTGCTTGAATTTACATTTAGGCTACGTTTCAGGTATAATTGTATGCTTCAAGTCTAATTAAAATCACAACCCATGATCCCAAGGAAACAGAGGAACAGAAAAATAAGGGGTAAGGAATTTAAGAGGAAGGGATCGCACAGAGGGTGGTGGCTGGGTGTGGTCAACAAATGTATATCTAAAAATCAGCAACTTTATCTTAATTGGTTTTGTGAAAATTTCGCATCTAGTCAAGAAATGAACAAATGTTTGAAGCTGCTGAAAGTACACCCATCAAAGTATCACACAAAATATTGCTAAATCATGCATAAGTTAAAACTGGCTGGGTCAAAATCCGCTTATGATGCTGTTGTTTCTAGCTGCCTGGAGTTATTCAGTGTACTCAGCCTTAGAGCATGTTGTTATCACAGTCATCACACTTCCATTCTTATCACAGATGAGAAGGGAACTATAACATAGATTAAGTTCACTATCATTTTCTCTGCTATTTTTTTCCATTTCTTTAGGAATAATACTCTGAAACAGAGGCTTCCTAAACATCAAAGCTTCAAATATAATGGACTAACATTTATACCCGGCATTGCCCAGGATTTTATTTTCTCATGGGTAATACTTGTTAGAAATGGCAATGCTGCCATCGGCACAGAACTATGCGCTATTGAGGCATGGTGCGGTAAGAGCCTGTGTTAAGTAATCTTAAATTTGTACCAGTTTTCAAGAATGTAAGAGATTATTTGCCAGATTAGAGCCAGATCTATCTAAAACAATGCCATTTGCAAGCAACAGATATTAGTAGATCGCCAGAAAATGGCCAATACACCACAAGCCCTTCCTGTCCTGAAAACTATGGGTAGGATCCAAACTTAGAGTATACCACCTGAAATTAATTGGAATTGGTCATCATGTCTAACTCAATTCCATCAGTTCTCCCCTAAGTATGACTATCAATGGATGCCTATGTTGTTCTGTCAATTGTAGATTTTGGAAAGAAGAGATCTTCTTGTTGTGTGCTTTCAAGTCACTTTTGACTTATGTTGACCTTAAGGCAAATCTATCATGGGTGTTTCTTGGCAAGATTTGTTCAGAGGGGGATTGTTTTTTGGTTTCCTCTGAGGTTGAGAAAGTGTGACCTGCCCAAGGTCAGCCATTGGCCAAGCAGGCATTTGAACCCTGTTCTCCGCAGTCCAATATTTACAACCCAAGTCTTTCCTATAATTTATAAAGCACAGTCTTATTTTCTTCTGAAATTCTTTGGTCCACTCCATTATCCAAAGTATGTCTGCAATATGGTCCCTAGTGCCTCTTCCTTTCCTGACCCCAGCATGGACATCCAGCATTTCTTACTTCATATGTGGTAAAAATCTTTGTTGTAGAATTTTGAGCATCATTTTGCTTGTCCGGGAGATTAATGCAATGATCATGTGTTTACTGCAATCTCTGGTGGCCCCCTTCTTGTGGATTTGGAGTGTTTCCAATCTGTAGGGTGATGCTTTGTTTTCCATATTTGTTGACATATTTTGGTTAGAACTAGGGTAGATTCTGTCTCTGTGGCTTGAAACAGCTCTATTGGTAAGTCATTGGTCCCTGGTGATTTATTTCTTCCAAGTGTTCTATGTGCAGCTTTCACTTCACTTTCTAAAATTCAATATTCATCTTCAAATGGTACTTCATTGAATGAATCTGTCTGTCATGAGCCAGGCTGAGCAGGAGGCTGAACAGGCTGCCGATTCAGACGGGGACTCTGAGTTGGATGTGGAGGAGGCCTTGGAGGGAGAGGGGGCTCCTGCAGAGGCAAGGGAGGGGCCTGCCAGCGACTCCCCATCTGACCCAGGGCCGATACCTACAGCAGAGGAGTCCAGTGCTTCCAGCTCGACAGAAGTGGCTGCTTTCTGATTCCAGCCTGGCGCTTGCAGCAGACTCTCCCCCACATTCCTCCAGAGGTGACTGGAGAAGGTGGCGGTTCGTAAATCAAAACGCCTGCTAGAGAAGCGGCTGAGATCAGAGGACCTTCAGCTGCGGGCCACGTCAACGGACACTTGATCAGCCCCAGCTGGGCTAAAGACTATTTAAGGCAGACGCTGGGGGGAGTTCAGGTACGGGGCAACAACGTTATTCATCTGTGACTCTGCATCCTGTCCAAGGGCTTGATATTTCTGAGTTCTTCTGCCTTCGTTCATTTTGGGTGACGTAACCTCCTTTTACTTTATGGCCTTAGTTATTGCCTGTATTTGCTTTGGGTGCTGTAAATCCTTGATTAAGTTGTGGTCTGCTCATTAAAAGGCCATCAAAACTCCAGTTGCCGCCTCTGTGTTGCTTGGCCTCCGCCTGACATTGACACTGTCACCCTTTCATCTCTTTTACACAGTTTGTCAGTGTACTGTTTCTATTATCTGTTTTTTTCTATTTGGTCATGTAATGTGCTGCTCTGCTGGTCACACAATGTCCCCACTCTTGGTCAAAATTTCCCTTGTATTTATCAGATCTTGTGGAAGAGGACTCTTGTTCTCTTTTCCTTTTTTTTCTTCTTTCTTTTCTTCTTTGTTTTCATTATTATAATAATTTTCTTGGCACACAAGTCACTGAACACAGGGTTTTGAGTATTTCTGTCTCCTTTTACTTTTGCTTCTTGTATGTCCTTTACTGCTTGAAGAGTTTGATCTGTCATCCATTGAGGCTTCTCTTTCTGTTTAGCTGGAGATAGTGTTTTTCTGCACTCCTCCCTGACAATGTCCCTGGCTTCTATTCAGAGTTCATCTGGCTTCCGTCAATTAGGCTTGATAGTCCAAATCTATTTTTTACATTACTTTACATTCTACAGGGATGTTCTTCAGGTTGTGTTTTGACAAGATTGGTTTAGTGTTCTTCTTTAACTTTGCTCTGATTTTTCCTATTAGTAGTTCATAGTCTGTACCACAATCTGTTGTCTTGTTTTTGCAAAGAGATTGGAGCTTCTTCATATTCTGCTATCAGTTATGTAGTCTATTTGATTTCTATATTGGCCATCAGGTGATCCTCACACATATAATCACCTCTTGATTTGCTTGAAGAATGTGTTTGTAGTGAACAAATTTGCAAAATTCAGTCAGTTGCTTTCCTACTTCATTTTAGATGCTAGGCCAAATTTCTTCCTACAGTCTTCCCTTCTGCTTTGTTTCCTGCTTTTGTATTCTAATTTCCTCTGTGTCCTATTTTGGTATGTGATCAATTTCCTCTGGAAATCTAGCACAGAGTCTTCCAATTTCTTCTTCTTCTGCTTCTGTACTTATAACATCAACTTGGACCATTTCCACACTACAGTGTTAAACTGCTGCTATTCCACTTTCAATGCCCTGTGGAATTCTGGGGTTTGTAGTTTACCGAGACCAAAGAGCTCTTTGGCTGAGAATTTGAAGTGCCCTTCCCTAAACTACAAACCCCAGAATTCAATAGGAGGTTGATAGTGGAATAGCAGCATTTTAACACTGTAGTGCGGAAATGGCCTTGGATTTTAGTTATACTGATAGGTTTTCATTGGTTATTTCCGCACTAGCCTTTTATAGCGCTATTATTCCACTTTCAATATCCTATGGAATCCTGGGGTTTGCAGTTTCAGGAGGGGGCTGCTTGGCCCCTCCCATAACTGCAAACCTCAGGATTCCATAGGATGTTGAAAGTGGAATAATACCGCTATAACAGGCTAGTGCGGAAATGGCCATTGAAGCCTTGTTGATAATCTTGTTGTCAGACTTTGCATTGTATCATTTGAATTGTTTGTTACATCACTTCTCACTATTAACGCCACCCCATTTCTTCTTACATTTTCATTTCCTGAGTAAAACATTGTGCAATTATCTGTCTCAAAATGTCCCATTCCTGTCCATTTTAGTTTGCTCATCCCAAGTACTGCAATGTTTATTATATGTTTCATTTCTTGTTTTACTATGTCTAGCTTCCCTTGACTCATACTTTTCACAGTCCATGTTCTTATGTGTTGTGCAGCTTTGAACTTTCCTTTATATCAACAGTTGAATGTCCTTTTGACTTGAATGCAACTGCATAATTAGACACAATGCTACTCATAGGTGTCTACTGCTGTGCCCCAGCAACTTCTGGAGTGCCTTGCAACCTGGGAGTTTCATCTTTTGGCACTATCTCTTGTTTCATTTTGGATTGTCTCATCACACATTTTTCATGGTAAAAGACATTCAAAAGTGGTTTACAATGCCTCTTTCTGTGCAGTACTGACAAATGTTAGGTATGGTATCACTACTGCTGTTGCTTTGAGATCCTCTGCCAGTTGTTGCTTAGAGATCCTCCATCAGTGTCACACCTCCCCGTCCACTGTTGCTGCTGCCCAATTAGTCCGGCAGCACATTTAAGCCATTTCTGCACTAGGCAGTTATAGTGCTATTATTCCACTTTTAGCAGCCTATGGAATCTTGGGGTTTGCAGTTTAGGGAGGGGCCCTTGAGGCAAACCCCAGGATTCCAAAGGATGTTGAAAATGGAATAATAGCATTATAACAGCCTAGTGTGGAAATGGCTTAGTCTGGCTTCTCAGCAAAAGCCTGTCTGACGTGGGAGGCCCTACCAGCAGCACTGCTATTGTCAGCATAGCCCAGGCAATCTCATCATCATGGAAAGGTAGTGTCATGGTGAGGTAGATACTATTACTGCCAGGAAAAATATGTGAAAGACTGAATTCAGATCACCCAATGTCACGTCTAGTAGTCTAGGAAGCTTCCTTTACCTGCAGCCATTACCTGAGCCTCCCGTCGGTCCAATTCTTCCCAGTAGAGGGCTGTAGTACCTCAGAAGAAAAGAAAAGGAGCTGAGGGACAATGCTTCCAGGCAAGATTATTAATGTATATACAGTAATCTCCCTATTTCAAAAATAGAATTTTACCAAGAGTTGAGATGACTTCATATTCAGTTAATAAACCTCCTGTGTTTTGCCGTTGCTTCTACCCTCTTCTTGCTTATCATAAGCATTCGATTAAGGAGAAGGATATAGAATAGTTGCACAACTTCTTTTGGTGGGTAGTGCCAGATGTCTTCCATTTGAAAGCACCCTGAGTGGTGTATTATGTTTACTCAGGTTCTTGAATTACCATAGATTCCTATGTCCACCTACTTGGGTATGAGTCCCTTTCAACTGAATGGTACTTACTTCTGAATAGACATGTCTGTGATCACACTGTTGGACTCTTCTTATATGGAAAAAGGATAGCACTTCCTCTTGGAGATGAGAAATTGTTGCTTAATTTTTGAACATGTGTAGAAACCTGCAAGAGTACATTTCTATTGGTGTGAAAATCCCAATTTTGGGGAAAAGTTGGGATATAAGTTAATGACAAATCCTTCCAAATACTTAGATCTCAAGGAAAAGTGAAGAGACTTTCTAGCCATTTTCTACAAAATATGATTAGATTTTGATTGTTCAATATCTTCTAAAGGGCTTTGATGATGGCAAAGAGGGCAGTGGAGGCGGAGAAGAATAGCTAATAACCCAAGAGGACAGGATTTGAATTCAAAATGACCTTGACAGATTGGAAATAGGCCAAAATTAACAAAATTAATTTTGGCCATTTATATCTAATAAGGAAAAATTAAATATAGGATCGGTAAAAGCCGTGCATGTGAAAGAGATCTGGTGGTCTTAACAGGCAAGATAAACAGTGCAGCAGCCAGGAAAGCCAATTCAAAGCAATTATAAGTCGTGTCAACAGGAGAATAGTGTTCAAACAAAGGGAAGCAGTAGGGCTACTCTATTTTGCTTTGCTCAGATCTCATCTGGAATACTGAGTCCAGTTCTCGGCATCATAGAAGGACGTCAATAAGAATATGTGAGAAACCACCCAGGGAGCTAGGTATGTTTAACTTAAAGAAAAGACTGAGAGGTGACAGGACAGCCTTCTTTTTGAAGGGATGTCATGCAGACGATGGGAGTGAGAATGTTTTCTATTGTTCCAAAGACTAGGGCCATTTCCGCACTATGCTGTTATAGCGCTTTTATTCCACTTTCAACATCCTGTTGAATACTGGGGTTTGTAGTTTACTGAGGTCTAATCGTTCTCTGGCTGAGAATTCTAAATGTCCCTCCTTAAACTGCAAATCCCAGAATTCCATAGGATGTTGAAAGTGGAATAATAACACTATAACAGCGTAGTGCAGACATGGCCTAGGACATGAACCAATGGATTCAGATTACAAGAATAGAGATTCTACCTAAAAGTCAGGCAGAACTTCTTCACTGCAAGAGCAGTTTAACAGTGGAATAAGCTGTCTTCTTCTTTTGAGTGCTTTATTAGTATACTCCTGCATAGGAAGGGTGGTTGAATCCTGTTCCAGCTCTATGATTCTGTGATTCCATAAAAAACCCATGTTGACCTAGGATCTCAGAGCTCATGAAAAGCACTTATTGGCTCCTTTCTTAGCCAGAGAACTGAAGGGCACTGTAAAATTCCACTCAGACTTTGGAAAAGTTATTACAACTTCTGGAATCCCCACTGCTCCGCCAGCATTGTGCCAAACAATTGCTCTCGGCACTGGGAATATAATAGAGAAAATGACTTGAGGAATGCCCAAATGTTAAAAGACATAAATCTTGTTTCAAAGAGAGGAAACCTCACCTAGAAGCAGGCTCTTGCATGCAGTTGCATTGTGTATTTGAGAGCTACATGTGGTTCCTTATCCAGAAAACAGCTTTAAAGTGCATTGCATGTTCACACTGAATAGTATAGAAGGGAATGCATATTTGCAGCATGCACATGGGGAGGTGTTTTCCTCTCTGCTCTCACCTGAGTATGAAAGCAATAAATGCATTTGCAAAGTTCATTTATCATACAGGTACAGTTTTTCCAGAGCTCTCCTCTTATGGATGGTGACGGGAAGGGGAATGATACCTACTGCCAAGTGGCTCTAACCCTGTGTTTATATAGCAGAAGCTGGGAACATATGATTGACTGATGCGCACAATAGGGCTTGCTTTCATAATCAGAAGTCTAGTCATGCCAGGGTTTCCAGCAGCGTGCACAGGCCCAACATGTGTACACTTGTTCACAAGCAGAGTTTGTCATATTTCAGAATTACGTGGTGATTAAGCTCCACTCAGCTGAGTATCCTGCCCATGTCAACAATGAGGTCAGTGTTTTCCCCTCTTTGTATTTTGGAAATAAGGCCTAAATACCCTAAAGATACCAGATCCTGTCTGATCCTGGAAGCTAAGAAGTGTGAGCTCTGGTTAATACTTGGATGGGAGACCACCAGGGAATACTAGTTACTGTGTGTCTGATTTCCTTCTCAGGCTGGCCCCGCAGTTCCTAATCTGATGACTCTGGCTATTTCCACACTAGAATATTATAGTGCTATTATTCCCCTTTCAACATCCTATGGAATCCTGGGGTTTGCAGTTTAGGGAGGAACCTCAATGGAATAGCAGCACTGTAACAGTCTATTGCAGAAATGGCCCCTGACACTGTTACCTTGACCTCCAGTCCCCCTTAAAATTCCTCCTTGGATCTTGAGTCCTAGGACTTCAGGTAACCTCACTGTGGACTACTGTGTGTGTTAGCTTTGTGTTCTTTTGGCTAGGTATGACCCACCCTTGGTTCAGGGTTAACAATGCCATCCAGAGCCAGTTGTACAAAATAAAAAGCAGGTTAACTTCATTTAATAACATATAGAATAACTTCTTGCTTTAGTTCCAGTTCTCAGTTCCAAACCAACAATGTTATTCCAGTTGAGTTATGTCAGATCTGGGCCTTAAATCACTGAGGCACCACTATCACAGTCATGTTTCAGAATTAGGAGGTGATTAAGCTCCACTCGGCTGAGTATCCTACCAATGTCAACTTTGAGAGGATTGAGGCCAGTGTTTTACCTGCTTGGTTTTTTTGGGGAATATAGCCTAAATACCCTAAGGCATCACATCCTATCTAATCTTGGAAGCTATGAAGGGTTAGCTCTGGTTAGTACTTGGATGGGAGACCACCAAGGAATATTAGGTGCTGTGGGCTGTATTTCAGAGGAAGGAACTGGCAAAACCAGTTCAGAGTATTCTTGTCTAAGAAAACTCTAAGAAAAAATCATGTTGGAGAGGCAACTTGAAGGCACATGCATATTTTGGGACTATCAACCAAGATACAAAGCATTTTTAAAAAAAACAAAAGGCATACCGGTACTTATCAAATTAGATCTCCCTGTGCAAGCATACACACAGCTCACAGTACAAATTATGTAATGTATTTTGGAACAAAATGGAAACAAATAAAAATAAAATTATAACAACATTGTAAGTCAAGTTCAAACACTTCAAATGTATTACAGCGCTTATCTGAAGTAACAGCATGAACCATAGCCTTGGTTCAAATTGGAACCCTATACAATTCCTTTTAATAAAAGAAAAAAGATGTTGGGAGATCTTCCGTCAGATCTTCTGTGCCATGTGCATTTTGCCTTTAAAAGTAGACTCCTTACTAAGAGGCTGCGATTTGCACCTAAGTTCTGATGTTCTTTAGACAGTAGCTCTCTGATGGAATTCAAGTATGAATTGTTTTCAATTGAAACTTTATACTGTAAGTAGTTGATGATATCAGTACGCTAATAAACTCTCCCCTAGTCCTGGACCATGGACCTCCACTTACAGTCTCTTTGCCTACTTGTTTGTGTTTAACCCTGTTGAGGAATTAAAAAGTAAACATACAAGGAGAGGAAATGCATTAGCCCTACTACCTCAATAGCAGCTTTTCTTGCTCTTATTACTTGTAGAGTGAATTTTTGAAAAGGAGAGTTTCCTTCCTTCCTGTTTGTAGGCTCTCCATGTAGTTCTGAACACTGGTTGGTTTGTTCCATCATGCCTGAATAGAGCTTCTCTGTATGTCTGTTTAAACAAAGGTACAGCTCTAAAGAAACTTGGTTTTTAAGCTTCTGCTCCAAAAGAGACAAGACACACTCATATAAATTCCAACATCTCTCTAGTTTTAATTCATGGCTATATAATATATTTGGTGAGGTGAAACACTGTTCTGTCTTTATTATATTTACAGAGGAAGAATGGAGGTAGAAAACATAATAGAAAGAATATATAGATTGCTTTGCAAATATACTATATCAGACATCATAATACTGGGATGACCAGCAGCAGTCACAATGCCCAATGCAAAATAAACACTGAGGCCCTTTCCTCAACTCACCTTTTTGTGGAGCTGGGGTGCGGGGATCACACAAGCAACGTCTAGTGAGAGGCTCTCACGTCCCAGTTCCTTCAGCTCCGCAGCTGCTGCCTGCTCGTGCGCGAGCCCTTCCTCTGTCTTCCGCAGTGCAGCCTGGGAATTTCCCAGGCTGCGCTTGGGCAGGAAGCATGAGCGCTGTGGCTCTGGAGCTCCGCATGCATGGCAAGTGTGCGCAGGGCCTCGGAGCAATGCATGATCAAGCACCATTTTTGGCTCACAGCCGAAAATGAAAAAGTGCACGATCAGTGCCTGCCAGACCCTGGAGCGTCATGTGATTGCGAGTGCGTCATGTGGACTGCTCCTCACAGTCACGCGATGCTCAAGGGGCCCTTTTGCATGGCAAATGCCATGCGAAAAGGGCCTCAGTTATTGAAAATGTGATTTAATCAGTTGGTTAGTTTAGACCAGTGGTTCTCAACCTTTGGTGTTCCAGATGCTTTGGACCTACTCCCAAAAATCCAAGCCAGCATGGCCGATGGTGAGAAATTCTGGAAATTAAGTCTGAAACAATATGGAAGAAGCAATATTGGGGTGCCATTGGTTCATACTACTCACTAACCACAGTCCTATGAGAAGTTTACTAGTATATATATTTTGGAAAAAAAAGATAGAAAATTGTGCAAGATAAGGTAAAGATAAAGCAGTAGACAGAATCAGTGCAGGGTTGTGGTTTGAGTCTTGAACTAGGACTTTGGGAGACCAGGGTCTGAATCCCCACTAAGCTATGGAAACCTGCTGCATGATCTTGGGCAAATTACACTCTCAGCATAACAGGAAGACAATGTCAAACCAATGGCTGAACCAATCTGGTCAGGATATCCTTAGGAAATTCTTTAGAAGTTGAAGTTCACTTGGGAACATATAACAGCAAAGTAGTAGAAGAAAAAATGAGGTAAAATCAGTAGAGGTAAAACCCAATCCAACTAAAACCCAGCTAAAAGAGGTCCACAAAATCAGCACACAATGAAAACACAGTAAAATCACCATCAAAGGAAAAATAAATAAATGAAAAGCAAGCAGAGGTTTCTGAACATTACAATCATTCTTATGAAGCCCATGAGAATGATACTGAAAGCTACAGAGACATACAGGAGAACCATCAGAGTTAAAGTCCCCCGTTTCTCTCTCAGTGCAAGTCTTTCTACAGGGCAAACAAAGCAGCTTCTGTTCCAAACTGAAGCCTGAAACTCAGCTAGAAGAGAGCCACAAAGTCAATTTTGTCAACTGCTTGAAGTTGATCAGAAAACACTTAGTTTAGCAGCTTGCTGCAGGAAGGAGTTGTTGGCAACCAGCTCATTGTTGTTTTTTTCCTTCTGGGTCAAGTTAGTTTTCTTCAGGAGCAGACTGATTACCATCACCATGTTTTTTAAAATTACTGTAAGTCACTTGGAGTTCTTACCACGAATAAAGTGGGTAATAAATCATCATCATCATCATCATCATCATCATCATCATCATCATCATCTCTATTAAGAAGTCTGTGGTTGTCCCCATCTCAAAGGGGTATTTACTGCTTTTTGGACCACACAGACATTGTCATCTTATTAACTGTATTAAGTAGGATGGGACAAATCCAGAATTTTCTGGATCCGAATCCCTGGAAGGTTCTGGGAATCCACGAATCTCGAATCTTTCGATTCCTTTTTTAAAAAAGAGTCTAAAAAGCAAGGGAAAGAAGGATAATCTTGGGCGAGACACACTCTCTCAGCCTCAGCAAAAGCCTAGGCAAAGGCAAACCTCCCTCTGAAGAAATCTGGCCAAGACAATTGTCATAGTTTTGCCTTAGGATCTCCCCAGATTGAAAATGACATGAAGGCCCTTTCTACATAGACAGGAAAATGTGGATTAATCCCCCATTTTCCTGCCTGTGTAAACAGGGCCACACACTACAGGAGAGAGATAATCCAGGTCAAAATTGGCTTTTCTTTGCAGAGATGCTTATGGCATCCTGGGGTTTGTAGTTTGATGATGCACCAGCGCACTTTGGCAGAGAAGGCTGTGACACCTTGTAAAACTCTAAACCCCAGAATTGTGTCTGAAAGAGGTTTGCAAGGGAGCTATGGAAAGGAATGTTTCAGCTGTTCTTGAAATCTCAAGCCTGTAGCTTACAGTCAAGTACTGAACTTAAACATGAAATGTTCAATTTAAATATCTTAGAATACAAGCCCAGATGTAATCTGTGAAATTGTTAGCAAAGGCCATTATTGTTAGCAAAGGCCATTATTACTCCAAGGGAAAAACTCATCTACTTACTATCTTCCCTTGTATGTATGGTCTCCCTGGTTTTCAGATGTTCTGGTCTCCAACAATCTATTTGGTTGGTGGATTCAAAAGATTCAGTTTGCCTATTTTGGCACAGGGATTTGGATTCAGGAATCTCACATCCTTACCCAGGATTCGAGGATTCGGTTGGCCCATCCCTAGTTTTAAGTTAAGGATCTGGTATGAACAGGATTAAGCATCTTCTCTGTATCACCAGGCCTCAGCATCTCAGACAGTCATGCTATCTTAAGGTCTGTATCTCTCCGTATGAGCCTGCCCAAGCCTTACAATCTTTGGAGGAGAACTTTCTCATCATCCTATCAACCTTCCAAGTTTGGCTGATGAGGACAAGGGAGAGACTTCTCAGTGATTGCTCCTAAGATTTGGAACTTCCCCCTGAGGGAGGTTCAGTCAGTCCTCTCTCTGATGACTTTTGACAAAAAGGCAAAGACCTTTTCATTTAAACTGGCCTTCAATCTTGTCTTCACTCTCATTGCAATAAGTGCCTTACTATTTGCAAAAGCTCTCTTGATTGCTATTATGAAGGTGAAGTAAATTTGGGAAAGAAGCCCTTCTTTGCCACCCTCATCACTGCAGTATATGTACAGTCCTCCCTCCACATTTGTGGGTTTGACCTTCATGAATTTGATTATCCGTGCACACATGTGCCTTCTCCCCATTCTCCTCTTCCCATTCCCATGCATTTTGCCCCCACATGAAGAACTTGCACCTAGGCAAAATGGAATGGGGGTGGGGGAAGCCTCAAATGAGCCTTCCTTTTCCCCTCCAGAGCTTCCTCTCCCATTCCGATGCATTTTGCCCTGCTGCAGAGAACTCATGCAAGGCTTTCCCCACCCTTTTTCCCTCCCATTTTGCGTAAGAATGAGAAGGGAGGGGGGCTTCTCCAGAGGGGAGAAAGAAGGCTTGTGTGAGGCTTACCACCCCTTCCCTTCCATTTTGCATGGGAAAGGGGGAACCTTGGAAGGGAATGGGGGAAGCAAGCAGGAGTTATTCACAATTTTTTGACTTTTTCCACTTTGCAAGGGTTCTGCATCCCAAGCCCTTGTAAAAGTAGAGGGGCCACTGTATTCTAATCTGTGTTTGATCAGATACAGCACATTTTTTCTCCATTTCTGTTCTAGCCTTCATTCCATTTGCTTCATTGCCTACAGTTCAGGAGGATACCAATCTGTTGCATGGGTTCTCCAAAGATAGAAACTTGGATGGGCTTTGCAATGTAGGTGTTGAGGAGCAATTGTGTGAACCATCAGGGATATTTGTATTCCACAGAATGACCAAGGCATACAAGCAGAACAACTCCCCAAAGCGCTCTGAAATCCACCAGTTTCAAGGGTGATAGTGGACTATTTTAGCCAGCAGCATCCGTACAAAGAGAAAAAACTGCTAAAAGTTTAAACCTCACCAAGAAATGATCTGGCCAAGAAGCTAAAAAGGTGACGAATGAGCAATCAGAGAGTTCTGGCATCTAAAAGAAAGAAGACAAGAATGAGCCTTGAAGGAGAAATTAAGAGGCTGAGGAAAAGGATCTGAAGTACTAGAAACAGTATTTTCCTAAATATATACTAATACAAATGTGTACCCACTCATGTATACAAACAGAGAGAGAGAGAGAAAGAGAGAGAGAGAGGGAGAGAGAGACAGTAGCAGATTGAGGAGGATACAGTTTGTAGCACAAGCACCTCTTGAAAAATGAACTTCAAAGACATCTTCTCTTGGATTCGATTTCAATATCCTTTCTATAGAGAAGACGGAAAGTACAAAAATTGATTATTGTTTCACATCGGGAGACTCCTTAGCAAAGAAAGTTCTAAGTTTAAAAAAACAACAGGCCAACAAGCCACTTCTAAAGGTTGCTTACTAACTAGAGTTATAATTATTGACCCCAGCTTTACATATATGCTTAGCTGCTGTACTATCCCACTTAAGGATGTTAATAATAATAGTTTAAAAAATCATAGAATCATAGAGTTGGAAGTAGCTTTGAGGGCCATATACATATGGCCATATAAGCTAACACACTTCTGAAACATTCCCATCCAACCCCTGTTTAAAGACCCCCAAAGAAAGAGACTCCACCACCGTCTGAAGTGTCCTATTCCTCTGTCAAACAGTTCTTACAGTCAAAGAGTTCTTCCTAATATCTAGATGGACTCTTTTTGTTGTTGTAGTGGTAATTTGAAACTATTAGTTAGAATTCTAATTTCTTCTATGTGACATCCCTTTAGATACTTAAACATGTCCTGCTTACAAATAACCACACTACAGGTTGGAACAAAATAGGGCACAGGTTTACTGCTTACAGCTGCAAGGAGGCTTAGCACTCACCTGGGTCTCACCTCAAGAACTGACTGACTTGTCTGCTGGGTGATGAGCTCTGTAACCCACCTTGACTACCTCCCAGGCATCTATTTGGGATAACAGATATGGGATTCCACATGGTGTATGCCACTCTACAGTTCCCCTGCCATGTGGTAATGAGGCAAAGTCTGACACCCCCACCCCCGGTCATGAGCTGTGCGGCCCACACTCTCAGTCTGTCACAAGGGACACTTCTGAGCCTTACCCTTCTGACAGACGTACAAGGTCTGTCTCCTTCCACATGGATCTGGACCCCATGCCTAAATTGCTTGTGGAAGTTTTGACAAAGTGCAAAAGAACCACAGATTTTACAACATATTAATTATGATAGAAGAGGGAAGGAGGGTGGGGACAACACTTTGTAGTAGACTAAAGCCAAATTGCTGCAGAGCTGGTTTATAAAACAAAGCATCTGTCCAGAGTGAAGTCTGAAGTCAAGCTCCTGTGGTCCTGCCCATCAGACCATGGTCTCACTTCCCACAAGCTGGCACCTACCACACCTTCCCAAAGTCCATGCAAATTGCACAGGCTCCCAGGAAGGAGAAATAAGTCAGTTACACCATCTAAGAAGGAGCTTGCTGCATCTCATCACTGCAACATGCAAAAGCACCCCACAGTAACTCATGGAGCACCACGGTGGCTGTGCCAATTTTAGGCTTTGTGAGACTGCAATTGTCATGACCAGTCCTCTTACATGAGACAGATCCCAGGACATATGAGCTGTTATATGTGTTCATTAGCACAGTTATAAACACTGAAATAGAACTGGATGTACTCTTTTTGAGTGCTGTAGGCTGGCAAGACTTCCACCCCTTCTCCACTCCATTGAGAGATGGCTGTTTTGCTTCCTGTCAGCCACATCATACATATTGTTTGCTGTGATCCAGTCATCCATTTGCTAAGCCTCTGCACTAGGCATATGCTCCAGCATATAACCTGAATAATGCTAGCACCACAGTAATTTGAAATACTAAAATTATCTGGAACACATCTTTGCACTAAGCAACATGATACAGCATATAACTCTGAATAAGGCTGGCATCACAGTAATTTGAAATAGTAAAATGATCTGGGACACACTGTTGCCTTGACATGGTCAGCCAAAGAGCAATTCTCACAAGATGTGTTTCCCACCAGAGGTATCAGCTGGTATTAATTTAGAAATGATCTTTATAATTATTTTAGATTTCTATCTGGGAAACATTACATAACTTCATGATGGCAAGTAAGGTTTTCTGAGAAAGATTGTATGATAGAGACTGGAAAGACCTAAACCCAATCAGAAAGATTAACATCTTTGTGATAAGGAGAAATGGTACAGATTGTGGAGACTAGGGTTACATATGTAAAGTCACAACCAATAATAACATTACAGAAATACTAATTTTGAAAGAGAATCATGAGTGGGTTGGAGGGCAAAGAATGACAACCTACTTCCCACAAACTTGTATGGTTCTGACATACACGTTTTCTAATGCATATAACTACAGAACCATTCAACACTCATGTCAAAAATGCATTTAGAATAATTAAGGCTTTGAAAGAAAAATGTGGAACATGTTTCCTTAAGTTCCAACACTTAACATACATATCCCAAGTCTACATGCTTTTTATATCCATCAGAGTTCATTGTCTTCCATGTGTGATGTTCCGTTTAAACTCATTTATTATCATTTCTGAAGCACATCAGAGAATTTAAGTCTCTTTTGATTCCAGTATATGCTGTAATAGCTTCACCAGTGGCTTCACATTATGAGTAAATGGAGCATGTTTTGCATGGAGATGCCACATTTACCATTTCCACCAAGACTGTAGTTTCTTCTCATCTTCAGTGAAATTAAGTGAAACAAATTCCTTACTTTCCTAAGTATCTGCCCAGAGACTGCTTTGGCTAGAATTCACATGATAACTCGTGTGAGCAGCTGGGCTTTCTCACAAGCTTATGTAACACTGACCCTTTCCACAACTCACCCATTTTCGGCACTGGGGTGCGGTGCTCGCACGAGCAGCCTCAAGAGAGAGGCTCTCGTGTCTGGGGTCCTTCAGCTCTGCACAAGCTGCTCGTGTGAGAGCCCCGCCTTCCCAGGCTGCACTGAGACAGGAAGCACAACTGGCCCGGCTCCAGAGGCTCCACACGCAAGGTAAGTGCGTGTGGGGCCCTGGAGCGATGCGTGACCGCGCATTTTTGGCTTCAAGCTGAAAATGAAAAAATGCGTGCACGGTCTGTGTCCGGCCCTGGAGTGTCACACAAATGTGAGTGCATCATGTGGACCGCTCCTCACATTTGCGGGACGCTCAAGGGGTCCTTCCGCATTGGAAATGCCGTGCGAAAAGGGCCACAGATACAGGTATACCTGTCAGATGTGTTCAGGGGCTTTACTTCTTGAACAGAAAGTTCAGTACCAGAGACAGAAAAAGCCCAGAGAGAATAGGGGTAGGTTCCTAAATGACAAGAAATAAAAATAATTTAACATGTTTCAGAACACTTTTCCTTCAAAACATTTCATTCAAAACATGTTACACATCTGTGAAGTGAAACAACCAGGTCAAGTAAGCCTTGCATAAGTATACAAAAACATTTCAAGTCTTCTAGAGACCAATTTAAAGCTTTTTCTGGGATAATTTTTTTTCTTTCAAAAAATTATTTATTTCTATTTTTCATATGATTTCCATTTTGGTGGCACAATTGATAGATATATGCTTTTTCAACAGAGTACAGTAGCTGGTGAGGCAAGCTAATCTCCTTTTCTTTCTGTTTTACTCTTCATGCTTCCTCAGTAAGTGGTTCTGGAGGCAGCTGTTTACCTTGCTTGTTGTACTTAAGCACACACAGCTACTGTAGGATCAACTAAAATAGAATCCCATTCTCTCCAAGGTCAAGTTTTATTGCCCTGTTTACTGCAGACAGGCTTCTACATCCCAAAACTGAATGTCTACCCCCAACCTTCTTTCACCGTTCTCCAAATGCCAATGCTGCAAAACCCTCAAGCTAGAAAACATTTTCAGAGGTAGCCATGTTGGCCATACATCAAAATAAACAAAAACCAAACTCCACAAAAGAGTAATATCTTTACTGGCCAAGTAAAATGCACAGCTTTTGAAGCTCCACTAGATTCTTCATCAAGCAAAATATATATAAAAAAAACTTACAAGAGAAGAAAAGAAAAGTGATGGTGCTGGAGTTACAGGCCTACATTTTGTATCTGATGTATCAGATGTAGTTTCTGTTGCTCAGTTGATCTGGAGGGATCTCAATGTAGGCAGAGGACACTCCCCTCTTGGCCATGTGGGGAACTAGTTTTTCTTTTCAAGTTAGACAGAAGATAAGACTGTTATAGCGCTATGATTCCACTTTCAACATCCTATGGAATCCTGGGGTTTGCAGTTTCCAGAGCGGCCGGCTGGCCCTTCTCGAAACTGCAAATCCCAGGATTCCATAGGATGTTGAAAATGGAATAATCGTGCTATAACCATCTCGTGCGGAACCAGCGAAGGACAGGGAGCAAGCTGGGCTGGACTCCTGTAAAAAGACTTTGTAAACACAAGCTTCTTTGTTAGAGGTGTTGTTAACTGAGGCATGCCTGTATTGTTTCATTCCAAAAGAGACTGGAAATAACTACTTGCAAATAATTTTTCATATGCATTAATTCCTATTTCTGAAAAGGAATGTAAAACTACAGTATATAACTATTGTAACCTGGCAATTTCTCTTCTTTTGAGATATAGCTGTATATTTAAAGTTACTCTTACAGTTCCATGGATATAGCCTTACTATAAGTGATGAGGCAGCGCTGTATCTTGGGCTGCAGCCTCAAGCTTTCTTGTGGGTGTCGAGATGATGACAAGGTGGATGGGTGGAAAGTTTTGGACTAGAGGCCAGTGATTTGTATTCAGATTAGTTTTACAAAATAAGTAAAAGTAACCAGTTACCTTGAGAAATGTGAAAGCAAAGATACATTTTTAAAATAGTAAGCATGATCATAACCATCTACTTATAGGGCCCACAAACTATAATGGGGACTAACAATTCTATAAAAGTAACTTTGCAAACTCTGGTTTGGCAGGAATTGTACTTCAAAAAGCATGAGGTAATTCGATTTTGTTTCAGTAGTTGGTCTGTGGTAGAGAATACCTGAATGATTGCCTTTTGCCAGTTTGCTTCTAATGAAAGCGAATTAACAACGGGTGTGGCTGCCTTCCCAGTATGTTGTGTGGTAGTGGATAATTTGTTCACTACTATCTCAATATTAGTAGCATCTATGTGGGAGGCCCCAGTTCCCACAGCTTCAAGCCAGTATTGGAGGGCTGTCTTGCTACATTGGAAATGCAAGAACGGCTCCACAAATTAACCCATAATTTCTATTCTTGTAAACACATAATTTCCATCTCTTTGAACCTGCACAACTGTATGGAGGAGTGCATACCAAAATCTGATGACCTAGTTTCAAGACATGTGAACCAACAACAGTTGCTTTGAGTTTCTGAAAAGGCAAGTCAGTAATGAAGAGTTAAATTCTGATTGCTTCACATTCTTATATCAGAATTCTAATCTATACAGTCCTTTCTCCCATTAGCTCCCAGTTAAAATGAGATTTCACTATATAACATCTAAATATGATAAAGTCATCTAGTGCAGTAGTTCTTAACCTGGGGTCTGAGGACCCCTGGGGGTCCACGGAGCCCTCACATGGGGTCTGCAAAGCCCTGCTGCTGGACACTAGCAGCAACAGGGATGTGGCAGTGGGGAGGGGTGAGGTTGTGGGTGCTGAAACTCCTTCCTCATTTGAAAATAAGGGAGCAATTTGGACACATGCACACATACTCCCACTGCTGTTGATGACAGGGACACAGGGCAGGTGTGTGTGTGCTCCCAGACTCTGGAGACATGGTTTGAATTCCCACTCAGTCATGGGAACCTCAGAATGACCCCATTGGCTGACCTCAGGCAAGTCACATCCTCTCAGCCTCAGAGAAAGGCAAAGGCAACAAATCTTGCCAAGAGAACCCTCATGATAGATTTGCCTTAGGGTTGCCATAAGTCAGTTTTCAAAGTGGAGTGACATGATGGCTAGAAGGAACCTCCCCCTGTCAGCAGCACTTTGTTGTGTGCTTTTAAGTCACTTCTGAGTTATGGCAACCCTAAAGTGAACCTTTCACAGGGATTTTTTGGCAAGATTTGTACAGAGAGAGGTTGCCTTTGCCTTCCTCTGAGACTGAGAGAGTGTGACTTGCCCAAGGTCACCCAGTGTGGTAGTAGGGATTTGAATCGCAGTCTCCAGAAGCAATAAATAAATATTTGAAAACTTACACAAATATTTGAATATTTAAATCTGAATTTAAATATCTAAATCTTGAGTCTTTGCAGTCCCTGGCAAAAAATTATACTTGCAGGGGTCCCCGGTAAAGAAAAGGTTAAGAACCACTGGTCTAGCATGTTGCAAGGTTTAAGAGAAACGATCCAATCAGGTGGATCATTACCATGCTAAATTTTGCATGAGTCAATCAAGCAGCCTGAGGGAATGATTAGTCACTTGCAGCTAATCTCTAGTCAAAATGCTGCCTGGGTGTTTCAAATGACCCAGAAAGCAAAGTTTGTGGCAATCTTGGAGCTGAGCAGGCCTGTAAATGGGTTTATACTTCTGTCACTCTCTCTAGGCTGCACTGCTGCTTGTTCACCAGATCAAATCAAAACCGGTCACAGGCAAGGGGCTGCATGCATACAGTAATATGCAGTACTATACAGTGAAACAAGAAACTTTTGCACTTGTGTCCCATTTGTGGCATACTGGTGAATAGTTTGGGTAAAGAAGGAGTTGGTAACTTGTGTCTTTCCAGATGTTTTAGATTGCAATTTGCATAAACCAGTATTCAGAGATCATGGAGATTTTAATCGAAAATGGGTTGGGAATCATGAGTCACTTCAGATGTTTTTGGACTGCAACACACACTTGCTACTTGCCAAGGCATTTGTTTTCAGAGTCCAGAATATATGTATTTTTAACTACTCTCACTACACTTAGAACATGTGCCTTCTTTACCCTTGTGTGTGTTGCTGCTGTTTGCCATCAAGTCGTTACCAACTTATGGTGACCCTAAGGCAAAGCTATTATGAGATTTTTAGGGGCTGAGACAGTGTGATACAACCAAGATCACACAGTGAGTTTCCATAGCTAAGAGGGAACTGAACTTTGGCCTCTAGAGTCACAGTCCAATGCTCAAACTACTACATCATACTGGCTCCTTGTATGTATATCTTCAAGTTGCCTATCAATTTATGGTGACCCCATTAATTTTATTGGGTTTTCTTAGGCAGAGATTACAGTCAGCCCTCCACGTTTGTGGGTTTCACTTTTGCAGATTTGATTATTAATGGGTTATTTGCTGTCACCTCTGCTGCCTCCCTACGCCATTTTTAATAGGGACTGCAAGCCTTGTGAGATTGAGAAACTGTGAACAAGGCTTGCAAGTCCGTATTAAAAGTGGTGTGGGGCAGCAGTGGAGGTGGCAGTAAGCCCCACCAGCCACCCACTTCTGCCCTGTGAAGGAACTCTGATGCCTCAAAGGAATCAATGGTGTGTTTTGGGGTGTTAAATATGGTTTGAGAGGACCTAGAGTTATTCATGTTTTTTCCACTTTCACAGGGGTCCTGTGCCCCTGATGACTGTACTCAGAGGTAGTTTTGCCAGTTCCTTCCTCTGAAATACAGCCCACATCACCTGGTATTCTTAGGTGATCTTAAACAAGCACCCCTAATAAAACCTCATGCTCTGAAAGAAGTCTGAATAGGGCTTCTTGGCACAAGATGTGTGTTTTATCTCTTTGAATATGAACTGCAAGACAAAAAGTAGGAATAAACAGCACTAAGTTCTGCTGGGTCATTGCTAGAGATGAATTTTGCTATACAGTGGCTCCTCCACTTTCATGAAGGTTTGAGATGCAGAACCCTCATGAAAGTGGAAAACCCCTGAATAACTCCTCCCTGTGATGCCCCTCCCATTCCCTTCCAGGGCTCCCCACTCCCATTCCCTTGCCTTTTGCACACTGAGGCCAGAGGCAGGGGAATGGGAGGGGAAACCCTGAAGGGGAGAAGGAAAGCTCACATGTACCTCCCCTGCATTCTCTTGCCTTTTGCCTTGGTGTGAGTGCTCAGCATCAGGGCCAGAATTAAGGGAATGGGGGAAACTCTGGAGGGAAGGCTTACATGTGCCTCTCCCCCAATCCCCTTGCTTTTTGCCTCAGCACACATCCTCAGTGCCAGAGCCAGAGGCAAAGAAATGGGAGGGGGGAGCTCCAGAGGGGAGAAGCTGCGTGTGTACCTCCCTCCTCTTCCTGTGCCTTTTGCCTGTGCGCTTGCCTTCCTTCTCCCATGCCTGGCAAAATGTAAGGGAATGGGAGAAGAATAGAGAGAAAAGGCATGTGTGCACCTTACAGATAATTAAATTTGTGAAGGTCAAACTTGCCAATGTGGAGGAAGGACTGTAATCAACATTTATGAAGTATTCAAAGACATTGCAGTGTTAGTCTGCATCAGCATAAAGTACAAAGGAATCGTATAGCACTTTTGAGACCGAGAGAAAGAAGGTTGTAGCATAAGCTTTTGCAAATTCAGTCTGCTTCATCAGATGAATGGCATGATTAGATGTATCAATGAAGTTCTTTGTAGTGGCATGTTGGAATAAGAAGAGATAACAGACTCTTTAAAAAATAATCAGAAGGAGCAGAGGCAATAGCTTTATTATCCCCGCCTTCTATGGCTGAGCTCTACCTTACTAACTTATTATTTATTTGTTTGTTTTTATAGATTGTGTTGTAAAAGAGTTCTCAGGTTAGTTCACAACAATGAATGGAATAGCAGAGAATGAAGCAACAACAAAACATGTTCTAGCCACAGAATTAAAAAAGGGGGCTAGGATAAAAAGGTCTGGCATATATCAATCTTTGTTAATCTCAGATTTATGGCAACCCTATCATGGTTTTCTTGACAAGATTTATACTGAGGAGGTTTGCCACGGTGGCTGAGACAGTATGACTTGCTCAAGGTTACCCATTAGGCTACCATTAGGTGGAATGGGGATTCAAACCTTGATCCCTACAGGCCTTGTCCAACACATGAACAACTACACCATGTTGGCCCCCTAAAGTCTTTACCGGGTACCAGAATGAAATTCTGTTGAGTGCAGTGACTGGCAAGTGCATAAAGTCCTTAAGACTTACACAAGTGATACTTTGGCCATTTCTGCAGTAGACTGTTATAGTGCTATTATTCCACTTTCAACATCCTACAGAATCCTGGGGTTTGCAGTTTCCAGCCCCTCCCGAAACTGCAAACCCCAGGATTCTGTAGAATGTTGAAAGTAGAATAATAGCACTATAACAGTCTAGTGCAGAAATGGCTTCTGTGTGCATGCATCTCTGTGACCGATATGTAGATACTTGTCATCAGGGTGATGAACTTTTGACCCTCAGAATGCTTCCTAACACAAGCCACTTATGTCTGGCCATGGTGCTTGGGTCTGATGGGAGTTGCCGGTCAAAATAACTCAAGGGTCAAAGTTTCCCTCCCCATGCTTTGCACTGTGAATGTGCAATGGTTTATGGAGCCTCCTGATGGATGAGGATTGTACCCTCACCCCTAGTGAAAAGGCTACCTAATGTGTTGTTGCATTTGCTAAAAACGGTACTATGCAAGTTGACTTCCAGGAGCGTGAAGTGAAGCGGGCTTTTTGTTCTCACCTGGCTTGCCATAGCCGGTAGGCACAAACTCCCCTATAAAAACCTCGCATTTCCAAACGGTCTTCGGACTTCTTTGGACTACCATCCCGCCTTGCTGCTGGTGTGTCTAAGGAACTCCCCTCAGCGAGCCCCGCTGAGCTTTCCTCTTCAGAACCTCATCTTCTCCCTCCAAGGCCATTTCCGCACGAGCCTGTTATAGCGCGATGATTCCACTTTCAACCTCCTCTGGAATCCTGGGGTTTGCAGTTTCGGGAGGGGCCGGCTGGCCCCTCCCGAAACTGCAAACCCCAGGATTCCAGAGGAGGTTGAAAGTGGAATCATCGCGCTATAACAGGCTCGTGCGGAAATGGCCCAAGACAACGAGACCAGGTGTTTTATCACCATGTTATACAGAGGTGTCTTTAGAAGCTGCTCCCATCTCTTCCTCTAGGTCGCCTCCTCCTCCTCATGGTGGCACATTCTGTCCCCACATACCTCATCGCCTGCTGCAAACCAAGCTGAGGCACACCCTTCTGCCGAAATCTGCATTTTCTCCTATGACTCAACCCAGACAATGATCAGATTTATTTCCACTTAGCCACCCAACATCTTTCAAGCCCGAACGTCTTCCTTTTTTATTTTTTTTCCACAGGGGTTGGGATGGACCCGTTTAAAGCAGCTACCCCTCTTCTTAAGCGGCCAGAAATGTTGGCTGTGGGAGAGCGAGCGAGCGCACCCACAAACTCTGAAAGGAGAACAGGGGGCGGGCGGGAAAAGAAGGTGGCAGAGGTAAGAGCTGCGGCTGTGGGAAAATGCCTCCGCGCCGCCCTGCTCTTCCCCTCCGCCCCCGCCTTTCCAGGGTGGGGAGGCCGTTTTGTGGGCGTGAAGGGAGCCTCCAGCGCCGAGCCACTGGCGGCGGCCGCCACCAATTTTGGCGGGGAGGTGGAGGATAAAAAAGCGCATCCGTGGAATAACGTGCCGGAGAGGGGCGGGGGAAAAAAAGTTTCTTCGGGGAGAAGCGACCGCAGCCTCTCCACAAGGAGCGTCTTTCACAGCCCAAGCAGGCGCGCCCCTCCCTCCTGCCCAGCCCGAAAGGAGAGAGAGAGAGAGAGAGAAAGTCTGGGAGACGAGAAAGAGAAGGAGGAGGACCCGAGGAAAGCGGCATCCCTGCAAAGCAAAAGGGCTTGCCGGCTCGAGGCTGAGGATGCTGCTCGGACTCCCGGAGGCTTTGGCCGCGGCTCGGAGGGGCTCCCCGCTGCCCGCCCCCATCTTCCACCTCCTTGGGTGCCTCTTGGCAACTTCATGGGCCGCTGCAGCCGGGTAGGGAAGGAGCAGAGGCAGTGTGTGTGTGGGGGGGTGGCCATGGAGAGGAGGATGGGAACAGTGAGCGCCGGCCCCGTCCCCCTCCCCTTTCCCTGGCCCAGAGACGGGGCTTCCCCATAGCAGAGGCCTGGGCTCGCATCCGAATCTCAGGGCAAACTCTGGAGAAGAATGAAAGGGTCCGGTGGCAGCCGGGAAAGATGAACAGCGGCCATTTCCGCACTGGACTGTTATAGCGCTATTATTCCACTTTCAACATCCAATGGAATCCTGGGGCTTGCAGTTTCGGGAGGGGCCGTGTGGCCCCACCCGAAACTGCAAACCCCAGGATTCCAGAGGAGGTTGAAAGTGGAATCATAGCACTATAACAGTTCAGTGCGGAAATAGTCAATTTCTCTCCTACTCTGGGGTAGCGGCTAGCCCTGCTGGTCTACAGCGGTTAGAAACAATGAAGAGGCTCGTGGTGTCCTAAAAACTACGAAGTTTTATTTGGCATAAGCTTCCCTAGGCTCAAGCTGTATCTGATGAGGTGGGTTGGTGTCCATTAAAATTGATGCCAACTAAAGCTAGTTAGTCTTTAAGGTGCTGCAAGATCCTCTGTTGTTTTTATTAACGCATTTCTTTGCCTTTCCAACTGAACACAGGAGGGTGTTTTTTTTTTTTGCTGTAAAGGGCTAAAAAGGCTCAGGAAATTACAGAATGTTAGAGGGCCAACCGCAGATCCACAAAAAACCAGCCCAGTCTTCCCTCTCTCCAAGCTTTTCCTACCTCTTTGGTTTGTCACAGTGCTAACCCTGCCCTTAGGCAGATGGAAGTGGCCACCTTGGATTTTTGGGAGTGTCATAAAACAAAAGGCTATTGTTAGTCATTTACTCGCCTCTGTTTTATTTTTACTGCTGGGTGGGAAGAAGAGCTTGTAGGATTTTCTGTCTCAGGTAAAAAAAATAACGTGGTTGGTTTTCTGTATTATGCACCTTGACTTTGGTTGAGTGTGAGGGTGCCATTTGTCCTTCTGCCTTGGACAGCAAGAGTTGTTGGGCAGACCTTGGGTGCATGCTTTGTTGGAGTGTGGAAATCTAATGCATTTTAGTGATTGCTATCACTGCGGTTCTGTACATCTTTCCTTAGAAAGTGTGACTCAGTGAGGTTTACTTCTGGTCACGTTAATGCAAGACTCCACAAGACTACAGTTTTCCCAGATGCAGTAGTACAGATTATACAGATTACAAGAATGTGTGTGTGTTGGGCTAAGGAACTTAATAAAAGAAAAGAATTACAAGCAATTGAAGATCTTTTCAAAACCTTCTTTTTACCCTAAAGTTCTGTACCTGTAGCTTTTTGTATCTATTATTTACTTCTCAAATTTCCCTCTTACCGTTTTCATTACATTCTTAATTCTGGCTTGTTTGTTCTTTCAGGAGCAGGGAAATGTAACTTTTTGGGCTACCAGCCCCAGCATTCTCCCAGCCAGCATGGCTATTCTGACAGGAGGGATTTTGCAAACTGTAGGCCAAAATGTAACTTTTCCAAGCTCTGCTTTCCCCAGTTGCATGTGCTTATGAGACTTACATAAAATAAAGGCCAGTAAGGAATTAATGTGTCATAAGGCATGACTTAACAATTTGTCTTGTCCCATTTTGTCATTGCTAGGCCCACATACCTGCTGGTAGCTCCTGAGGTCATCAGGCCTGGAGCAAATCTGACTATTGGAGTCACTCTGCTGAAGGCAAGCCCACCACGTGTTACAGTAAAAGCGGAAGTGCTCTTCGCAAATAATTCAGTGTTACGTGGGGAAGGTGTCTTTCAAAGAGGTGAGATGGATGTCTTGGCCTAAAAAGAATCCTTATAGTATTCTCTTTACTTAACAATTAGCCTCCATAATTACAATACAGATCTGTGCATATTTATTCGAAAGGAAATCCCACTGTATTCACTAGAACTTGTGTGTATATGCCTTCAAGTATCTTGTCAACTTGTGGCACTCCCATGAGTTTTGTACAGTTTTTTTAGGCAAGGAATACTCAAGAGGTGTTTTGCCAGTTCTTTCCTCTGAAATATAGCCTACAGCACCTGGTATTTGTTGGTGGCTTTCCATTCAAGTTGTACCCAGGACTGACTCTGCTTAACTTCCAAGATCAGACAGAATCTGGTGCCTTTAGGGTATCTCTGTAGTAAATGTGCTTAGTGTTCAAAGGGGATGGATGTTAGGGCTGTTGAAATCTTTAAGCTTGCAGATAGTTTCAGAGTGCTTGGTATAGGTTCCATATAGGTCAGATATACAGCATTAAAGATAAAACTGTCCTGTGAATTGTTTTGATGACTTCTACATATAAGGCTTGAGTTGCAGGGAGGGGAAGGGACTGGGGTTTATACTGCAGACTGCTCTTTCCTTAGCGTCAGCATGTATTCCCTGAATCTGCATACCAGTGTCTGAGAACTCACCTTTTAAATGCAATCCTAAATGGATTCACTTCTCTACTTTTTCTGTTCGGGAGACGCCAGTGTGCTCAGGAGGTTGTTTTGCTTCTTTTTGCTGGTATGTGGGTGAGAGAAACTGGCAGCAGCTTTTGCAATCTTGGCAAGCATGATTGAAAACAACAACAACAAAAACAGAAACTAAACTTCAGGAACTGGGTCAGCAGAATTACTGAAGAGGTCGACCTCCACTCTGTTTATTCTGAGGCAGTGGTCAGGATTAGAACTAGACTTTTGGAGGGAGTGAAAATACCTATCAGCTGTCTACTCAGAATAAACAGCTTTTTTTGGCTCTAAGAGTCCACTCTTAGCATCACAAAACATCTGACATATAGTCAAAGCATGTATTTCAGTGGTATTTCTGGAAATCCCTTCACTGTTTTTCAAAAGGAGTTTTCAAGAAATTCCAAACAAAATATAGGCACACTTGGGCCATTTCCACACTACACTGTTACAATGCTATTATCCACTTTCAACATCTTGTTCTGGGTTTGTAGTTTACTGGGGCCAAAGAGCTCTCTGGCTGAGAATTCTAAATGTCCCTCCCTAAATTGCAAGCCCCAGGATTCCAAAGGATGTTGAAAATGGAATAATAGCAAGTATCCACCTGAAGGAACATAAACAATATAGTAAGTAACATTCAAGGCCAAAAGTATCTTATTGAGGAACTCTTCTCTAGATACTGTAGGAGATATTAACCAGTAGAATAGGTAGCTGTAAGCCCAGGAGAGTAAAGGAATGTATTTGCCTATATAGAGAAAATGGGCCATTTTTAAAATGGGCTTTTTTTATGATGTTCTTTCTTCTGTTTTTGAATGTTGTTCAAACAAGTAGTATTTCTTCATAATCATTCGGTTGGATCAACCTTTATGCAACCTTCTATTGGACATAAAACAAACAAAAAATACTTGCAAAATTGATCCAAAAAAAGAAAAAAGAAAGTGGAATAATAGCACTATAACAGTATAGTGTGGAAATGACCCTAGTTAACAAAGCCTCTGACAAAGATGCGCCTTTCACTGGGAAGATGGTGAAGCAGGGCTGGAGAAAGAGAGATGTTTGGTGTTGGTTTGTAGCAATAGATAGTAAACAATGTAATAAAGCTTGAGGTAGAATTCTACTTAATCAATTCTACTGTAGCTGTGTGTGCCTGCCTATCATACACAAAAGGTAAACAGCTGTTCCCTTCCTGAGTATGCGTGAACAGCAAAACATATGGAAAAGGGTAAAGCAGATAAGTCTGTCTCACCAGCTATCTCTAGCATGTTGAAAAAGTGTAGATTGACCACCAAATGGAAATCGTAAGAACAGTAGGAGCTGATGAAAGAGAAAAAAAAACTATTCCTGGATATATTTTGGAAGAAACTTTCAAATGGAATCCAGAAGGTGTGCAATGTTTTTACTTGGTTATGCAAGGCTTACCAGATCTGGTGGTTTCATTTCACATGTGCTGATTGTTAATTTTGGATAAAAGGTTTGCAGAAACATGTTGAACTGCTCTCCATTTTGGTGATATAGGATCCTATCCCTATTCTTTCCATCATGTTTCTGGTACCAACGTTTCTGTTAAAGAAATCATCCCCAGGAACACATCTATTCGTTTAACTGAGGTATACCTGTTTGGTGCAATCCTATGTATGTTTATGCAGAAATAATTTTCACTGCCTATATAGAAGCTTATTCTCTAGTTAGTGTGTCTAGGATTGGACCTAAACCTTCATAGATGTTTACTGTTTCAAAAGACCTATTGCTAGACAAACTTGTTGAAGCAGTGCAATAGTTGAGATATTTGGGTTAGGTACAACGTTGGAGAGTAGGAAAGCAAAGCCTTCAAAGAACTAAATGCAAAAACTGTTGCTTTCATCATCTGCTCAAAAGATGGTTGCTTTGTTAATGGAAAAGGCTGATGTGTTCCAGCCTTTGTATACTCTCAAAGGCTTCTTCAGAGGCTATTTAGAATCAAAGTTCAAAAATTTCTGTACCAGGAACTCTTAAGCCATTTACTGGACATTTATAATTTTTTTATTATATGCTGTGTTGCAACTTGGGCAGTAAATAGTTTGAGATTTCCTGGACCAGAAGCTTCTGAGCTTTTGTTTTAAGTGGCTCTTGGAGAGGCCCTTAGGAGCATAGGCTGAAATATGTTGGGATGAAAAAACAAACAAAAACAAAACAAAACAACCCCCCCAAACCCCAACCTAATGCAACTACCATATTTTGAATGTCTTGAGACTTGTCTCCAGTTTCTTCTATGGGTTTCATTGGATGCTCCAGTTTCTGCTCCTTTTAGTATCATCAACTGGACAGTTGTATTTAATTATCCAATCTATGAAATGTAAAATGTAAAGGAGTGCTAGTTCATATATTTATCCTTAATTTTGCTTGCACAGTGGAAGAGCAGGTGCACCCCCTCTTCCATTACATGTAAAAGGCGGGTGTTCTATAGAGAGGCTCATACATGTATAATTTACATACATGTAAATACATGCAACATTTCTCTACCCTTTTATAGTACGTGAAGAATGATGTGAATTAGGACTTGCTGCAGAGTGTTGGGCTCATTTTTCATTAGGTGTACACTCTTGTATGAGAAAGAAAAATGTAGTTAAGTATGTGAAGCTGTCCATCTCTTCATCATAGTCCCAGAATTAATCAGAGTAATGTATGGATTCAGGCTCTTTATAGCAGTTTGTTCTTTGATTTTTCAGCAATGTGAGAATTAGTTTGTTTCTCTGCTGTAGTTTTGTTCCTCCTATGAAAAGCTGATCAGCACACCCAATCCAGAAGAGTTATGTACTGAATTTTAGTATTGAGTATTAGAAAGTACTGAGTATTAGAAAGGATAAACCACTGTCTTTTCATCAATGACCACGTCTGATTATAAACTGTTGGAAGTTTAGACAACAAATCTCTTCAGCATAAGGTTTTGGACACTTATGCTATATAAGTTTCCATAACTTACGGCACAGTGCACAGTAAAAGTCATCTCATTTTTCATATTGGAAAAAAGATTCAAACAGCAGCCCATGGATGACAAATGCATAAAACATCCAACAGGGTTCAGAATGTCCCATTTTTATGACAACCATTTCATCATCCTCTTCATTGTGTAGGTACTTGACTGAAAGTATAGCCACTCTCTAAACATTTTTAGAGCAATAACTGTACTGCCTCTGTTTGGTATTACATTTGTACTGCACTTCCTCAGACCCAATTTCCATAGCTAGCTTATATACTTGTATATATACTTGTCCTTACAACAGCTGTATGAGTTCAGCTAGCTCAAGAGATGACTAGGTAGCCCACAGTTGTTATAGTAGTTGTATTGTTATATTTATTTATATAAGTGTATGAGAGAATGGGACTTCAAATAGTCATGCATGAGAGAGTACAGTCCTTCAGACAACCTGGACATGAGCTGTATAGGGTTTCATAGGTCATGATAAGCACTTTGAATTGTGCCTGGAAACGGACCAGCAACCAACAGAGCTGTTACAGTCAGGGAACTGTGTACTTTTTGTAGCCAACACCTGGTTAGCAATCTGGCTGTAGCTCTTTGGACCAGCTGAAGTTTCTGAATACCCTTCAAAGGCATCCACATATAGAGCATGTTACAGTGATACAGACAGGATTTAACTAAGTCATGTGTCACTGTGACCAGGTTTGATATCTTGAGGAATGCATACAGCTTGTGTGCAAGCCTTAATGGTGCGAAGGCACTCCTGATGAGGATGAAACCTGAACTTCCAGGTTCAGGGCTGAATCCAGGAGCTGTGGATCAGAGTTTTCAGGTGGTGCATAACCCCATCTGGCACAGATTCAGTTCCTGTTTCCTGATCTGTCTTTTAACTATCCAGGAGCACCATTGTTCTAGAGTCAGTTTCAATTTGTTTGCCTTATCCAGCCCATTTCTATTGATAGGCACTAGTTTAGGACCCGAAGAGCTTCCTTGAACTGAATGGAAAGAAGTAATAGCATTGAGTGTTGTCTGCATACTGATGGCACTGGACCACAAAACTCTGTATGACCTCTGCAAGGAGCTTCATGTAGGGGTGACAGAACTAGGTGCATTGGCCAACAGCCAAGAGGTTGAACAGGAGTCCTCTCACATTCTGGAAGGAACAAAGCCTCGTGAAACAGTACCTCTAAGTCCCATCCCAACTAGGCAGCCCAGAAGGATAGTATTGTCAATAGTGTCAAAAACTGCTGAGAGGTCCAGTGGAACCAAGAGGGACACACTTCCCTTGTCCAGTTCTTGGCATGTACTGTCCACCAAGGTGATCAAAGCTATCTCTGTCCCATAATCAGGCCTGAAATCAGAATGAAATTGATCTTTTTAATCTGTCTCATCCAGAAATTCCTGGAGCTGGGAGGCTACCACACATTCTAGTACCTTACCCAAGAATGGAATGTTGGAAACTGGCTGATAGTTACCTACCAGGCATCTCGGCTGAGTGCAGATTTGAATTCAGATGTCCTTGGGTGATGTACAAAACTTTTACCAGTGTGCACCATTCAGACTTTGTTTTTGTAAATCTTCTCCAGTATTCATTTAGAACTTATCATTGCATTTCTGTATGTGTTTAGAACACAAGTCTGGCAGTTATACAAAGTAGTTACATTAAAAAAATAATATTTTGATATAAAACCAAAAATGCCTCCAGGCTCTTTTACAAATATAATGCCTAAACCTAAAGTAAATCTCATTAACATGTGCATCTGATTTTAAGGTTTCTCAGAAGTCACTATTACCAGTTGAGAATATCTTAAGATCACTTCAGACTGAATGTTGTACTTTCATAAATATGAGAACTGCTTATTTTTAAAAAAAATCCTTATATAATATAAGGTGAAATACTAACGTAAAATACCATGCAACACATGGCATGTACCTGTTACCATGGTCAATAAGATAATTGTGTCTATGCTTGAGATATTCTTCTAATAGCTGGAATTCAAAACAGCATATGATTTTTCCAGCTGTGGTACACATTAATAATGTAAAATCCAAGTTAATGAGCATTTGCTTTTCTTGTGTTTATATATACACATCTCCTTTTCAAAATTGATTGCTCCATTGAGGATTTCAAAGCATTTGTAATTTTACTTTTGCACACACAGATGAAGTCCTAAGAATGAAATCGAACTGAGTCTACGTCAGATGTACCTGATGATACAGTCTACTTCATCAGATACATCTTGTAGGACCTTTGAGACTAACTGCAAGAACAAAGTCTGAGTCTCTGAAAACTTAGGCAACAGACTTTTTCCCAGTTAGGCCCTTTCTTTAGGGGTCACCCATCGCAGCATGGGGACAGGAGAGGAGCAGGACTGCAGTGATGCTTCTGCATGACGTTGTTGCAGTCCCATCCTTCTCCTGTAACCAGGCAGCACAATAGTGGACTAAATCATTGATGAGTTTTCCCTGTCAGTGACCCACGATCACGTGACCATCCTTCACCTACCTGGCCTGTGGAAGCACCAAAAGAGCGATGGAGGTGCTTCCTGCCCCAGCACAGCCTGGGAAAGTGCCTGGCTGCACTGCAGAAGGAAGAGGCATATCCATTGTGCTTTCTTCATCGAGGAGCCAGACAGTGTGGAGGGGCGTGCTCCTGTCATGTTCCTTTCCCTGCAGAGCCACTGCCAGGATTGCCACTGGAGGATGACGATATAAGGTAGGGTGCGGAAAGAGTCTTAGTCTCAAAGGCACTATAAGGTTCCTTTGTATGCTGATACACACTAACACAGTTGTGTCTTTGAATACTTAAGATGTATGACACTTCACTGTTGTGTTGTTATAATAATACCTTCTGTATTGGTCTAATTAAGCCTGGGAAGTTCTGTTTTCATGCTCCAGATTCTTGTTAATGGAAAATGTTTAGTCTTTTCTCTTTTGTTGTACAAGTTAGATGATTTTCTTCAAGACATTTCAGTTTTGCCATGACTTCAGGCAATATTTTTTGGTAATTCTGCAGAAAACAAAGATCACAGATGTTATGCCAGGCAATATGTTATGCTGAAACAGATTTTTTGTGTGTGAAAAAATGGTGATGAGTAATTGCATCATCTACCCCGTGAGCACAGGAGAAATGTAAGGTCCATGAGAAGTCGGGAAAGTTACTCAAAGGTATGCTTTAGCAAGTACTGAAGTGGTTGTAAGTGCCGAAAGATCTGCTACCTAACTGAAACGTGAACAAGAGTTCTAATGAACACCCAGGAAGAGAGTCAGTTTTATTCCCTGAGCTATATAAATTAGTCCAGTGTAAAGTATGTTCTGGATTGGTGTATGATAAAACAGTGGTTCTTAACCTTTTCTTTACTAGGGACCCCCTTTAAATATCTTTTGCTACTGTGGACCCCCAAGAATTGAGATTTAAAATTCTAAAGTCCATCAAATATTTGTCTAAAATTGGTAACCAGGGGTCTCCAGAGTGGTGGAGCAGGGAGAAATAAGTAAATGCACATTTCCCTGAGAGGCCCTAGAAGGGAAGGGATGACTTTTTTCCTTCTTCTTCCCACCAGTTTACAGCTAGAATGGATTGAATAGCATCATGCAGGCTGAGCCAGCCAGCCAGCGTCCGCCCCTCCCTCCCCTCTTTTCCAGCCATCCAGTCAAAGTGGTAGTCCATGGACGAGAGCCAGTCCCTTAGCCACAAGCTGCTGGTCACTGGCTTTCAGGAAAGAAAGAAACAGTTGTATCTGGTGGGTACAAACATGGTACAGATCCCTGTTGTGTTGAAAGAAAAATACTTGCTGATTCCCTGCATCATATAGGCAATAAACTCATGAACAAGTTAGAAGTGAAAGATTTTACTAAGTGACAGGTAAAGATGATACGAAGAAACAGAACAAAATGTTGTAAGCAGGATGAGCTTCTCCTTTCACTTGTCAGGGATTCCAGATGAACAGTGACTGAGAAATCCCGAGCTGATGGCCAGCGCAGTCCAGGTCTGTGTTGAAGTCCAGCCTGGGCAACAACTTGTGGACTTATATACCTGAAAGCTCTTCATGCTGTATGCAGTTTGAGTGACTGCCTTTTGTAGTGGTCATGTTCTTATCAGTGAATTCTACCACACAACAATAAGCTTAGTAGGTGGCAAGCAACCAGTACAGACAGATGTAAGAGCCTTCACACTTCCGAAGTTGTACCATCCTGATTTTGAGATAAACAAAGAATTAAATTGAAAACATGAGGCTCCTTGCAGGGAGTCTAAGGCCGTTTTCACACGTTACCCGTTTGCGCGGCTGGGGGGGGGCGTCTCGTGCGAGAAGCCTCATCTGGAACACTGCCGCTTCCCCGCTCCTTCATCCCGCAGGTCGCTTCCTGGTAGTGCGACCATCGCGCTCGCGCCCCACCCCTTCCTTTCGCAGTGCAGCCTGGGAGCTGTAGGCTGCACTGGGGGAGGAAGCGTGACCAGGATGGCTTGTTTGGCGCACTGCACACAGGTAACTGCACGAGGGCCCTGCGAGCATTGTGCGACCGCGCTGTATTTTTGGCTTATGGCTGAAAATAATAAAATGTACGATCGTCCCGCGTTAGGCTTGTGAGTGTTGCATGAGTGGGAGTGCATCGTACGGACTGATGCTCCCATTTACGCGATGCTCAAGGGGCCCTTGTGCAAAAAAACTGCGTGCGAAAAGGGCCTAACTTTCAGGTTGTTAAGGAGATGCAGGCATAAAGGAATAGCTGTTATATGTCATGCTATCTCTTCAATATACAATAGACTTTGACTGAATTTCCTCTACACTGCCAAGGCAGGAAATCCCAAGAGGCCAAAAACCTTGATATGGTTCCTAGCTAGGATGTTCAGCTGATAAAAAAAGAAAAGAAAAAAGGAGAGGTACTTAACAGAGATCTTCTTTATACATTGTTAAGCGCAGCAAAGAGACAGACTGATTGGTCTGTCATATAAGTATGATTGTGTGGGATTATCTTCAGCTGCCTGATGAGTGTACAGTCAGTGGAAAATGTGGTGTTGTTGTTGTGAACTGTATGAAATTGTCCAGACAGGGTCTCTTTAATTTGATCTTAAGTGGTGAAGCTGATAATCAGGTATACAAATGGTGGATAACTCAATTTGTTCAGTTTGCTCCGTTTTTAGTTCTTGCAAGTGGGTTAACTGAAGCTATGATTAATAAAAGGGACATAATTCTATATGGCTTAATGTTCTATATGGTTTTAATTACTGTTTACAGTTTAATATTATCTTAATCTTAACTTCTTGTATATTTTAACGATAGTTTCCCCCTCCACATTTGCAGGTTTGACCTTCACAAATTTGATTATTCACAAGGCACATGCTTGCCTTCCCCACATGCTCTTTTCCTCTCATTTCCTTGCATTCCTTATGCCAGGCTTGCGAGGCTTGTATTTAAAATGGAAAAATTTTGGGGTGTGTGTGAGCAAAGTTCCCTCCCCCACTGCTGGAGGCATGTCCTTTCTGCCACATGGCTGTACATTCTGGTGTATAATGTCCACTGATTGGTCAGGTGCTCTCTTTTCTTCTATCCCTTCCCTCTGGTTGGAATCCTCTTTCTCAAGGTGGCAACAGGAAGTAGCTAGAACACCAGAACTCAGCATTCTGTCCTTCTCCCTCTTGGGGGGAAATACCAGCAAGCCCTTTACTTTGTCTTTATTCTTCCCCTGGGGAGCACTGGGGCCAGAGACAAGGGAGTGGGAATAGGGAGCTCTGGAGGGAAATGGGAGGGGATATTACAGGGGAAGTTGTTTGTGATTTTTCCACTTCTGCGAGGGTTTTACACCCTGAACCCTCTCAATTGTGGAAGGGCCACTGTATATGCAATTTTAGCTGTGTTTTCTTTTGTTTTTGTGCCCCACTTTGATGACATGAAAAAGTGATTGATGGGGCTACATGATGACTGAGAAAGGTGGACGAAACTGACTTCTTGCAGCCTTAACAAAAGGCAAGACAGCTTTGTTTTATAGCCATAAAGAGTTCCTTCTATAACTATATGCAGTATATTCTTAATTAAATTGAACGTGTCTGTGGTAGTAGTAAGGCATTCGCTTGCACCAATCATCAGCAACTCAGAAGCTGTATAATTGCTACTTACCATCGTGAAAGCAAAGAGCTTGACTCTGAACAAGGGAGCTAGAGGGGAAAAAAATCATGAGGAGAAGTTACTAATCGTATAGAGATTGTGTAACTCACTAACAAGCTGAGGCAAAGAATGAACATATAAACATTCGGAAAAATATGTCTGTGCCAGTAGTTGAGCCCTGCTTGCTTAACAATAAAAAGCAGCAAAATTTATATGCCAAGTTAGAATACACTGCTAAATGCTAAGTTGTTAAAAGAAGAAAGCAACAAGCATGGCATTTTATAGTTTAAATCTTATATTATAATGTAAACACGCCAGTGAGCCTTGCTTGTACTCTCTTTTTGCCAGGTGACTCATCAAGTACCTCTGGTTTCTAGGACTAGCCCTGGAAAAGTTGAAATCATAATTCTGAGCTAACATAGCCCTAAAAATACTTTGCATACAGCTCATCAGGATAACTTTAAGAATTTATTTTCCCTTCTTTTTTTTGAAGTCATTGTTTACTTGTAATCAGCAAGTGATATATGTGCCAAACATTTCAGATCAGAAGAAGATAATGTCTGTGTATTGTTACTGAAATTGATTGCTCAGTTTTCTTTTAATGCAAATCCTCTTTGCAGAGATCTAGGGCCCTTTTCGCATTGAGGCTTCTCGCACGAGCGGGGGAGGGCGGCTCGCGCGAGAAGCCTTCTCCGGGAGGCTGCCGCTTCGCCCCTCCTTCCTTCCGCAGGTGAAGGAACGAGCGGGGAAGCGGCAGCCTCCCGGAGGAGGCGGCGGCTCGCGCGTCCACCCCCCCGCGAAGCAGGAGGCTCGCGCGTCCACCCCCCCATGAAGCAGGAGGCTTGCGCGTCCACCCCCCCGCGAAGCAGGAGGCTTGCGCGTCCCCCCCCCCTCGCGAAGCAGGAGGCTGTCGCGTCTGTCGCGCTAGCACCCCGCCTCTTCCTTCCGCAGGGGCGGAGGGAAGGAAGCGCGACCCGGCCGCCTCCCCGACGCTCCGCACAGGAGGTAAGCGCATGCGGGCGCTAGGAGTGTTGCGCGAGCGCGTGTGATTTTCACTTCGAGGTGAAAATAAAAAAACCCGCGATCGCACCGCTGCAGCCCCGTGAGCACGGCGGAATTGGGAGTGCATCATGCAGAGCGACGCTCCCACTCCCGCGAGGCTCAGGGGGCTCTCGCGCGACAGAAAGCCCATGCGAAAAGGGCCCTAGGAGTAAAATGTCTGAGTGGGATCTAAAGCATTATTTGTGAATCCAGACCTACTGTCTGTTTGTCATGTGTGTCTGTATTCTGAGGGATGTGGTCTCAAGAATGAAAGAGTTATTTAATCTGTATGTTTGGGAAAACTGAATTGGCAAAGAGATTATAAAGATGTTTTATTTGCTAGAATGACAAGCATATAATGAATCTCCTTCAGCTGTTTCTCCAGTTTCAGAGTATGACTCTTGTCCATTGCAAGGTGTATTTCCTTACCTCTGCTTTTCCCCACCTTTACATGGATATCACTGTTACCCACAGCTACTCTTTTCTTACTTCATGAAAACAGGTCTGTTTTACATGTGCCTTTCTGATTTAACTGCATTGTGGGAAGTGTTTAATTATATACAACCATGAAATTCATTGAAGCCTGACATTATTTTATGTACATCTTTGTATATTAGAGAGAGCTTATTTCTTTCTGCTTTTTTAAAAAAAACCCATGATATTTTAGTCATAGTTTTGAAAATGCAAGGATCCCCAAATTCTGGGGGGGCTTCCTGGCAGTTGTTATTTTGAGCAGTCAAGGGGCATGGCTTCCTTGTTTGTTACACCTATATTTACAAGGAAAGTGGTGAACAGTGCATCAGTCCTTTCACTTCAACTCATGAAACTGTCCTGGAATCCCCTCCTGTTATGCCATAGCTTGGCCTCATTTTGGAAGAGGCACTGCTTTCCTTCCTTGTACTGCTTTGTCACTTTTTGAAAAAGTATTCCTTGTGTGGTGGAATGTCGTAAATGCCTTCTGTGCTAGTTGCCAGAATTAAATAGTTGTCACTGACAATCTGGTAGCTGCATTTCTAGGGTTGTATTAAATTCTGTACCCAAATTCTGATGCAAGAAGTTTTTAACACAGTTGAGTAAGGATAAAAAAAATTAGACTGTAGTCTTAAAGGTTATTTACTAGTAATTTGAAAGAGAATGTCTTCATGTTAAAAGCTGAGCCACTAGCATTTAAAAATTGCTGTGATGTGTGTGTGTGTGACTTCAAGTCACCTGTCGACTTTTAATGAGCTGTACTGCATAAGAAAATCTTGCTGCTTCCTGTAGCTGAGGAATTATAAAATACTGTTGCTGTGTTAGCTCACCTTGCATGTTTGTTCCTCTAACCTGAAAAAAGAAATTGAGGACAAGCCTCCACCCCCACTGCCAAGTTGAACCAATGAAAATTTAATCCATAAGGGAGGAGATGACCTGCATCCATCAGTTAACACCTCCATCAAGGTCACCCGAAAAGACAAGTACTTGTGTGGAGAGAAGCCATCTATGCTTGATGATGGAAGAACACTGGAGATGCAACTAGGTTGGCTTCCCTTGTTGGGGAGCTCCAGAACCTGAGAACAGCCATCAAGAAGTCCCTTTCTTTTTCCCATATGTTTCTTTGTGCTCGATCAGAGAGAAGAACCTTTCTTGAGGAAGTTAAAGTTTGGGAAGACTCATATGGGAGAACATGGTATTTCAAACAGCCTAGCCCCAAGTCATGTAAGAATCAAACAACCTGGCCCAAAGTCATATAAGAGTATAGGTAGTAACCAGCATTCTGGATTGTGCCTTAAAACAACCAGCAAAGCTGTTGTAGCAAAAGAGTCACATGCCCTTTACAACCAGTCCTAGTCAATAGTCTGGCTTCAGCATTCTGTGCCAGCGGAGGTTTCTAGACAGTTTTCAAAGGCAGCACCATACTGAATACAAATACAGTAGTTCAAACAGGATTGTCTGGGGCATGTTCCACTGTGGCCAGGTCTGACACATGACTTGGTTATACTTGGATTAATGTGACCATATTCTAGGTGGGGCTGCCTCTGAAAAGTGTTCCAATACACTTTGTATATGTAGAATTTGAGACATTATTTTAGGCACACATGACCTGAAATTTAATAAATTGTGAAATATGTTCTTGCAGCCAAATGTCAGCAAAGTTTTGAGGCAAAAGAAAATAGTTATTAATTAATAATATATTGGATAATTTCGAATGAAGTTTTGATTATGTTTGATAGGATTTGTTATTAAGCAGAATAGTGAGAACGTGGGAAAACTCACTTGGGAACAGTATTATTTTCCACTTGGCCAGCAAGATTATACTAGAGCTTAAAAAATAAAGTCTCTGACTTGGCCAAGCTTAGAAGTTCTTAATGTCTTAACGTCTTATGTTTTTAATCAGTTCAAGACCCAGCCACATGAAATTTGTCATTTCCTTTTGGTTTGCTTTTTTAAAAGTTTTTTTCCCCTCATCTACTCCGAAAATCTGGATGGACAAAAAGAAAGAAGTGCTTGACAAAGAACATAGTTAAATCAGGAGGAGGTAATGACTGGCACCAATTTGAATGGTCATAAAACTGGAGTAGGGAAAGGCAACACCACACAGAATACAAATACAGTATATAGTGTTCCCTATACAGTTTGAGTGATTTGCAGCCTCAAAACTGATTCAAATAGCAGGCAGAGGTGGTGGTTTACCTTTCTCCACCTATCAGAACCCCCAGCCACTCCACCAGTCGTTTTTGTGCTGGATTTGACTGCAAATATCAACAGTTGTCCCTGCACAGTTGTCCACCCTTGTTTTAAAAGAAGATTAGATGAGTTTATGAAGGGCAAGGCTGCCAATGAGATTGGGATGGCTGTAGAGTACCCACAGTATTTGAGATGGTGTATTAGTTGCTGGGGAAGATGAGCAGTTGTGCTTGTGTCATGCTTGTTGGCTCCCAGTAGGCCTCTGGCTGGCCTCTGTGGGAACACAGTCCTGGACAATAGACTTTTGGTGTGATCTATTTCCATTTAGTGATTTTATTGCCGTGTGCCTTCAAGTCATTTGTGAATTACGACAACCCTAAGGTGAACCTATCATGGAGTTTCCTGGGCAAGATTTGTTTAGAAGAGATGTGCCATTGTCTTCCTCTGAGGCTAAGAGAGTGTGACTTGTCCAAGGTCACCCAGTGGGTTATCATGACTTGAGTGGGATTTGGACTCTGTTGTCTTGGAGTCCTAGTCCAGTGCTTAAACCTCTACAGTACACTGGCTCTTATTTTATTATATTAAGCAAAATATAAACAAAGAAAATGTTCTTAGAATTGCATCCTAAAAACCTAAATCTGGCTTATGTAGCCTTACTGTATGTAGAGTAGACTGAGTCTCTAATTCAGACTAAACACAATCTTGCTTACCATATTTCTCTGTTAAGTCTTTTGAAAGAGATTTTAAGATTGTGGCTAGGTGTAGATCCCTCACTTTCCCCCTTAAGAGCTGCAAAGCAACTTCAGTTGATATGACTTTGGAAAGTACCAGGGTTTTTTTGTAGTCAGCATGTACGTGTTTTGCTGTCAGAAAGGTATTAGCCAAAGCCAAAACACAGGCACCTTTCATCATAGTCAGTAGATACGTGAAGATTACGTTTGATGTTTATTAATCTGCCAGAAATGTAGTTTATGAGTCAAATGGTTGAATAGATATATTTAAACTGTCATGGTTAGTTAAAAGCAAGGTGAGATTTTACTCTCCTGTGCCAGATCAAAAGATTTCTTTCATTAAATTCAATGTTTGGCAGAATCAGTTTCTGCTTGTTACATTTGGTTTTAAGTACTGTAATATTGTTCAGTTAGGTTATTACCCACAAACTGCTTAAATTGTTGTTTTTGTTGGTTTCATTTCAGTGATTTAGGGATATCCCCGTGCTTTACTTTGAAAAAATATAAGAGTTAGCAAATAGAAAATATCTGGTTAACAGATCAGTTATGTATATGCTCAGATTTATGTCCTACTGTGGTACTTAATTCTTGATTAGGTTTTGTGCAGCTGGTGTGTGTAATAGTTCGTCCTCCACCTATCAGGCTACAACTTTACTTCAGCCTTGCTACCTGAGGCTCCTGGGATTTCAGGTATGATATGGACACTTGAATTTCCCCCATCCCTGCCATATAAGATTACAGCTTAAGTGAGTCTTTTCTGTATGGGAGTTTAGAGCAACTTTCCCTATGCTTCTGCTGTCAAAATGCCCTTGCTTCTAGTGGATACTCATGCTCAGTTTAAACGATCTTTCATCTGCTCCCTAGCTCCAAACGAAACAAGCATTCAGCTCTGCTAGTCTGATCCATATGTACTTATACAGTCCTCCCCCCACATTTGCAGGTTTGACTTTTGTGAATTTAATTACTGGTGAGGAACCTGCTTGCCTCCCCCCTCTCCCATTCCCTTGTCTTATATCTGGGTACATGGAAGGATGGCAGGTGCACTCAGGCAAAAGACAAGAGAAGAAGAGGGGGAGTCACACACGTGCCTTCTTTGGGTGCAGGGCTGCCCCCTACCATATGTTTGCCTTTTGCCTGGGCCTGTGGAAGGAAGGTATGCACCCCCAGGCAAAAGGCAGAAGAATCGGAGGAGGAAACCCCAGAGGCAGTAGGAAAGGGAGCACTCACTTGGGTGTGGAGGAGTTATTGGTTTATTGACTATCATGAGGGTTCTGTGCCCCAAACCCTCATGAATGTCAAGCAGCTAGTGCAATCTTGTAATCGTACATCTTGGTTTTCACTGTTTCTTTTGAACTATTGCTTATATTGTTCAGAGTATAAAAGGTACAGGTAGGCTGTTCATTTTGGCTCTCACCTTTGTTCAACAAAATCTAACCACAGGATCCCAGCTGTTTCTGTAATCAAATGTTTTTAGACTGTGTGTGTGCACGCCTTCAGATTGCCTGTCAACTTGTGGTGACTCCATGAATTTATAAAGATTTTCTTAAGCAAGGAATACTCAAAGGTGGTTTTGCCAGTCTCTCCTTCTGAAATAGACCCTACAGCACCTGGTATTTGTTAGCAATCTCCCATCCAAGTACTAACCAAGCCTGATCCTTCTTAGCATCCAAGATCAGACAGGCTCTATATACAGTCATGCACAAATTGTTGTCTGCTGTGTAGTCCCCCTTTACCTTGCAGGGACTGAAAGTACTATAGTTTTGCTCATTCTTCTGAGTATAGACTTCCTAAGCTCATTCTGGTGGCCTCTAGCCACCCTGTCATCTTTCCCTTAATTCCTATGGTGTTGTGGCTGAATCCCAGTTCATTCCAGAATGAAATCACTCCCATCTGTGATTTACTTGTCATGGGTTGGGGAGGGGCTGATCTGATTTTTATAATCAAAACTTGCATGGATGAACCATGGAGAGTTAGTTTCAGCTACCTGGGCCCTCTTGGGTATTTGAGTTTGTGGAATGGGGAGAAGGGACTGCCATGATTTCTAGGGATTCCCTTTTCTTCTCTACGGTTCTTGTCCACTTGCATGTTAGATTTTAAGGCTTGTATTTAATACTAGCATATATACCTGACATTGCCTGGGATTTTATTTTCTTATAAGTAATACTTGTTAGAAAGATTTGAGATCCTGTGGCTCTAATTCCCTAAACTGTCTTGTCCAGTACCTGCAACTTTTCCCCATATTCCCCAATCCAATCTGTATTCAAGTTATTAGCATACAGAGGTTAGGTTCCTGAGGGGGATATACTGCCCTCCTCCTTGCTGCTAGGCCTTGTCTCCATAGCAGTTGGCCTATTCAGAGCTCTCTGACTGAGAAGACTAAAGGCCCTTCCCTGAACTGCAGACCCCATGATTCCATAGAATCTTCTCAGGCAGCCAATCATATGAGGCCTTTGCTTGGCACAGCCAATCATATGAGGTCTTTACCTGATGCAGACAAACAAACTTTGACTTTTAGATATTAGATTGGGTGGTTGAACAGAATGTGGATTCTGCTGCTCCACGCAGGTTCCTAACAGTCTTCCTGCCTGAGCTCTGGTTACCTCTGATTTTATGGTGAAGACCTCCAAGATAATTTTCCTGGGAGACGTTAGTATTCAAAGCAGGGATATCTAATCTGGTGCATTGCAGGACTAGGCTTTGTTTGAGGAGGTATAGGAAAAAGGGCTCACTTTTACATATTTTGACTGAATGCTCAAAGTTTTCAAATACTTTGATTAAGGCCTTATAAAATTTGGGGCATATTACAGACCATCATATATTAATTTTGAGGTACTATTATTACTCTCTCTGTTAATTAAAATAAAATGTAGATTTATCTCATAAGAAATTGGTATGCATTTTGTTAACTATGGCCAGGCAAGAAACAGTCAAATGTTGGAAAATGCTTGAGAGATTATATGATAATGCCTGGATGGGTTAAGGTTTGACACTCATCAATTTAGAATTCAAAGGGGGGATAGAAATTAAAAAAATAGGGGTATAGGTACTGGAAGGGGACAAAATGAATGCATTGCCCCCAGGAAATATTGTGCCCCACCCAATTAAATTTTCCTTCATTCCCCAGATTTCTATCATTACAGAAATGTAAATTGAAAATACAGTTTAGGCATCCAAAGAAAAGGGGCAGGCAGATCTACCAAAGGAATGTGAACACGGCAAATATAACAGTTCAAGGTGTGAACAATTCTCAATATCTCTTTTTCTCTTCAGTACTGAGAATCTGAGCACTGAAGGAAAATATTCTAGGAAAGAGGTAGAACAGAATTTTTATTTGAGTGGGCAGTGTCCTCATTTGGTCCCCTCTTGTAGTCACACTGCTGGAAGACATTTTTTTTGTATGATATCCATTTATTATTTATGGTAACGTAATTGATTGCTATCTTGGGCCTACAGCCCATCAGGTACAGATATGGAAAGTTATCCTGAAGAGTAAATGATTCCAGGTTGTTGTAGCCCAATGGCCAGAATTACAAGTGAACAACATTCAAACAAGAGACTTGAGTTATTTCCGCACTAGCCTGTTATCGTGCTATTATTCCACTTTCAGCATTGTATGGAATCCTGGGGTTTGCAATTTAGGGAGGGGCCTCAAAGGCTAGTGCAGAAATGGCCTCAGTGATGAATAAGGAATCATTGCATATTAGGAGTCAATACATTTAATTTTTTTCTTGTTTTGTTTCTCTTCTTTTGTACTATTTTGTAAAAGTTCAAACAACCTTTTTTCTTCCTTTTTTTTTAAAGTGGTCACTGTTTCCATGCTTCACTGGGTTATTCCTATGGGGCTATTACCATGCTTCACTTCCCTTGCTTTACTGTGTAGCAGAATAGACTCTCCTGGATGGAGAGATGGTGACCCATCAGCAGAATTGTCTAAAAGATTCAACAGTTCAAACAACCTTTTCAAACAACCAAACAACAGTTCAAACAACAGTAACCAGAGATTGTTACTGTGTATCTTCAAGTTGTTTCTGACTTATGATGGGCAAAGCTATCATGGGGTCTTTGAGCGCTGAGAGTGTGTGATGTGCCCAGGGTCATCCAGTGGATCTCCCTGGCTGAGCAGAGAATTGAACCTGGAATTAATGATAATATCTACACTGGAATATTTCAAAACACAGTGAAAAGTGGATAGTTGTGATTTCTAGCTGTTGTGTCAACTTTTCTCAAAAGTGCTATTATCATTATGAAAATGGGAAGCACCTGATAAGTCAGCCAAGAAATCCTAATATGGAATAAGTCAATATGGACTAATATTAGTCTGTCTATAATTTTGAATGATTAAAAAATCCCACATCTGTAGATGCCTCTAAATGAGACGTAAGCCAAAAAGTGTCAGTGTTATCAATGGGCAGATGCTTTCTGTAGGTGGATGGTATGATGGTAAATATGGAGTCAGTTTACGTGAGAGTGTGCAAAGATTTAAATTAAATCACAGTGTGATTTAATTATATAAATTATGATAAAAATCTGACTTCATATTCCATTGGATAGTTGCTGTCTCTGTAAGATTTTGGTTTTGAGTTTGCTTGTTTCTGCAAAAGCTGGCAGTTTTTTCCCCCTGAAGTTGCTTTGCATGACAAGGAAAAGGAAATTAAAGAATAGAATTTCAGAGTCAAACAAGTATTAAGTACCTATCATTGCATGTCTCTGGGAATTAAGTTTCAAGTAGCCCATGAGAATGAGGTAATTAAGATTTAGGTATCAATTTTCTTTTTGAATTTTTTTCCTAAGTGCTTGCATTTCAGCCTTTCAGCTTTTTAAGACCAACGTTATTTCATGCAACAATCTTCTCTGAGTGGTGGGATTTGAAATACTTTTAAGAATAAATTAAATAATGGATTCAGCTTTTTGGATATCTTCACCTGGTAAATGGGATGTGGCACTTAATGACTTTAGGCTGGAATCATACTCTGAAATGCATAACAAGAAAGAGACTCCTGACTTGAGAAATATGTATTTTAATTGCCTTACATTAACGTGGATTTTAATATTTATGCCTTTCCTTTCCATGAAATGGTTCCCCAAGGCAACTTACAGCACATTATAATAATACAGTGCAAAGTACTTAAGTCATATTTGGGTGGTAGAGGCACTATGCTGAAGCTGTTCCCAAACTTTCTGGTATTCCGGCTTCAGTGACTGTTGTCCTTACCGAATGTGCAGCAAGCCTGCCTCTAAAATCCAGACTGCATGGGATGAAATAGCTAGCAGAGCCCATTTTCTTTGGGTGCCTAAGCTTTATTCTCAATGCTCAGATGAACTTTTAAGTTACTGCAGTGCTACAAATATGTGGACTGAAGGAAAACTTCATGGGGAAAACAATTGGGGTGACAATTGTTATTTGAGGCACTGACCTAATTTGCCCTGTCCTGGCTATACTTCTGACTCACTGGATGGTAATAGGTCATCCTTTTAGTAAGAAGGGTGATATTAAAGTATTTCCCTAGTTCTGTAGTGTTCCTGCGTGCTGTTGTTTTTATGAGGCTTGAATTAAGCCCAGGGGAAAATTTCCTCCACCTGCTAAAAGTGTGCTTAGAGGTGTCTAGGATGTCCCAATGCTAACATACAAAAAAAGAAAACAGAGTTTAATAGAGTATTACTGGAGTGCTTGTTTCAAATAAGTGCATTGTAGGGATGGATTTGATGGCCTGGGAGGGTATGTGGAATAAATTAAGGAGAATGTAGATTAATTTTTTACCTTTTCCCTTTTACATATAGATTCCCTTGGGACACTTGTTCTTCCAGCTGTAAGTATTCTTTTCCTACAGTGTGAGAACTCCATGCAAAATGTTTTCTGAATATATACTACCCTTTTGTTTGCTTTTCTTGATGGCACTTTTATGCATAGCCTAAACTATTTTTACTACTAATGATAAAGGACATCTCTTGGGTCAAGGGAGTGGTAAGCCAAAGTGAAAATGCATCCATACACAGCTTAGGAGATCACTTGTGCTGCAGTTTAAAGAAGGTTAAAAGGAGGATTTAAAACAGTGTTTGCAACATGTATGAAAATAAAGGAGGTAAAAAAGAATATTGAATTAACATTGCTTCTATGATAATGTTTTTCTATTCTGGTCACAGAGAGATGTATAAGAGTGTAAAATTAACAAAATCTTGAGAATTATTCAGAACTGATATATGTTGATGAGTATACTGTTTTAGATTCAAGCCAGCTTCTTTAAAACAACACATGCGCGCGCACACACTCCTCAAAATAATCAGCATCTAATGCATATATTCAGGGGGAAAAAACATGATAGAGTTCTCCCCGGAATGTACCATTGAAGAAAACTGTTATGAGATCATTTAAACACTTTCCAATGTTAATCTCTCTGCATGTGAAATTCCATCTTTTTCAGGATCAGAGTGTAACAAACTGAACAATTACTGAGTATGTCAGGGTAATGAATTCGTACCTTCTCCCTTGTCATCTGCCCCCTTTTCCTGATAAAAAGGCGGAGATGAGACTACCAATGATTCTTTTGCACGTTCTTTCCCCTGTTTATTCTCAGTTTTAAGCACATGTTTCTTTGCTGGGTTAGAGTCCTTGGGATTGCTCACAGCATGTCTCCAAACGCATATGCAAGCTATTTCTCTTTGTTCTGGTAATGCCTGTGCTCAAGGGAATTATTTCTGTCTCTAACTATTGTCATGAATCCTATTGGTTAATCTCAACTTGTGTAGTCTCTTTGAATCTGTTGCTGAGTGGGGAGTCACCTTGAAGTAAATTCCATTGATTCTGTGGATCTGCTTTAGTTGAGAATAACAGTATACTCCAGGGTCTGGTCTGCTTTACCAAGGGACATGCTCTTGTTTGAGTAGTGAATCTACTTCAAAAACTAGCATGTTTACCAAAATGCACGGGAACACAATGCAAATAACTTTGGGCACACGCTTTAGATTAGTGGAGTGACCTTGTAAGGCACTTGGGTTGGGTTGAGGAAGAGAACCAAGTTGAGAGCTTCCCAGAAATTGACTCTTTATTAAGAAAATGTCCTAACAGTCAATGTAATAGCTGTTGAGACAATTTCAAAGATGATAGAGATAGAAAGAAAAATGAGTTGGAAGAGAGACAGTCTGTCCAGTAATGATGTAGCTTGTGAAAGAATGGAACAGTAATGGAAGTTGCAACAGTAAAAGGGATATATATGTGTGTGTGTGTGTGTGTGTGTGTATGTACATATATATATGTACATATATATGTGTGTGTGTGTGTGTGTGTATATATATATATATATATATATGAGAGAGGGGGTGAGGGGAGAAGGGGAAAATTCTTCTTTCTTATGTTCTCTCTGAAACATAGGGAGAAGAGCAGGAATACTTAGTTGTCAAGATACATTTTATAAACAGTAAAAGCAAGCCCTTACTCAGTGGAGTCCACTGGAGGTAGTACTGCAGAAAAAAAAAGACAGTTGGACCATGTTGTTTTGGCTACCAAGACCCATTCACAAATCTGTTATGTTCCAGGGTTTGATGGCACAAAGAAAGGTGTCTCAGTGTGGATCCCAAGAGCTAGCTTAAGAAACTAGCTGTATTCCAACAAGTTCCTTCCTGCAAGTTGCCTTGAAGTCAAGGCTTTACAACATCTTTAGAAACAAAGTTCACAGAAGTGTCTGCATCTTTGTCCTGGAATAGTGATTTCCAGGCGAACAAAAGAAATACATAGAAATACGATTGTCTTTTGCTACTTAATGGAAGACAGAAATCAGTTTGTTTTGTATGTTGTTTGTAAAATACTTTTTTCAAGGACATGTGTCTTGTAAAGCATGAAAGGAGTGCAGTATCAATGTGTGCGTTAGTGCTTAAAATAGAATGTCCCTTCTTTTGGTTTTGAATTGATGTGTTCACATACACCAAGTCTGTAGCTTCATAAACCATGGTTTATAAGTACCAGTACTATGGGTATCTCCAGTTCTCTCACTCCTCTTCTTTGATGTGGAGATCCTCATTTGCGTTAAGCCATTATGTTCAAGCTATTGAGTTCTGCCTTAATGTCAGTTGGCAGACTATTAAAATAAGCCAAGATCTGAATCTGGCTTGTTATCCTGGTTTGCTAATTGACAGTAAACCTAATTTAGGCCATTTCCGCACTACATTACACTACTGCTGCGATTCCACTTTCAGCACCCTGGGGAATTCTGGGGTTTGTAGTTTACTGAGACCAAAGAGCTCTTTGGCTGAGAATTCAAAGTGCCCTTCCCTAAACTACAAACCTCAGAATTCCATAGGAGGTTGATAGTGGAATAGCAGCACTTTAACACTGTAGTGCGGAAGTGGTCTTAGACTTAATGAGGAACTCTTGCAGACCAGGATCTCTTGTACTGAAGCTGTCATAAGATGGAAAATGATAGGAGAGGCAGAAGTACATGTTCATGGTGCTTACTTAGTATGATCTGTGAAGCCATGGATGAATGTCTGAAGCCATAGATAAATGTCTGAATGCAATTATAATATGTAATATACAGCAGAGAATAGTAATAAAAAACCATAATCAAACAACTCATGTATTTTTTCAAATGATAAAACACTTTTTGGGATGTCACTACAGTTTTAGTTATTAAAAATTAACGTCAGAATGCTATTATTTTAGTGCCAGCTGAGTATATATAGGACTGAAACCACAACATTTAAAAATTATTATCTATTGTTTTGTTGTTTTGTAATTCGAGTAGAATTTACAAATAAATAAACAATAATGATTATGAACATTGATTTTTTTTCCTTCCCAGCTTCCCTTAGGTAGTATTCCTGGTCAATATGACTTACTCGTCAAAGGATATTCGGAAGGTCTGCTCTTGTTTTCTAATCGCACTACCCTTTCATTTGAGTACAAGAGCTTCTCAGTCTTCCTGCAGACAGATAAATCTGTGTACAAACCAGGGCAAGATGTGAAAATACGGATTGTTACTTTGTATTCAGACCTTAAGCCATTCAATACTCCTGTAAATATATATATTCGGGTAAGTACAATCTGCAGTCAGCATGGTGTAATGATTTGAGCATTGGAATATAACCCTGGAGACCAGGATTTGATTCTCCACTCAGCTGTGGGAAACCCACTGGGTGACTTTGGGTGTGTGACACACTCTCAGCTCAAGAAAACCCTGTGATAGGGCCACCTTAGGGTCACTATAAGTCAGAAATTACTTGAAGGCACACAACAACAAATACAGAAATACCTGGCTATTCCAAATGAATTCAAGCCTCCAGGGCTAGATGAACTACACAAAGGTTTTAAAGTACAATCTAGAAATTATTTGGTGAAATAGGAACCTCCTTCAGACTATGGAGGTGCTACTGTTTTGTTTTGTACTCCAGCATTTCAAGAAAGAAAGAGTTTATTGTAAAAATACCTTCTAAATCAAGATTAAGGTAAATATAGCCTGCAAGCCACATGTGGCTCTCTTAAGCCCACTTTTGCAGTCTCTGGAGCTTCCAACTCCCCATTTTTAAAAAAAAATCTTTTCCAAGGCATTTTCAGGTGCTCTTTTGCTGGGAAATCAAAGACGTGCCGGGACTGACCACAAATGTGCTTTCTCTGTCCCCCATAGTAATCTTGAAAATTGGCTGCTAACTGAACTGGCAGTGATGTGATTTCACTTCTAGTTCATTACCAAATGTACCAGTGTGGCTTGTAGGGAACCTTATGCAGTTGTCCACTTCTGTGCTAAATACATAAGGCAGCCATGCTTACTGTAGGCTGTTGCATGTAGATCCAACTTTTAAATGAAGTCCGTGTGCTTAGAGTGTTTACAATGGACAGTTCCTAGTGCTAGATTGCCTGCTTCCAAAAGGGAATAGTATTATACCTGATATTTTCATTTTATAGGCATTTATGAATTGTTCACTTTGTTATTCAAATTGACAAGTACATCCTAAGTGATGAACATTATCAGTAGTTGAAAATATTTGTTTTAAGAAGAGGGCAACTTTTAGGTCATAAAGTATTACTGCTGATGAAGTTTTGCACAGATGTTTTCTGCTGGAACAATCTTCATTTCTCGAAGCTGTTGCAATACTTCAGATAAGTGTCTTCCAAGGTAGTTATGTGTTTTCTATGTGTTCTTGGTTTTGTTGTTGTTGTTTTATTATGTGTATAGTTTAACATATAATATTTATATTTGCTTATTTTTTTTTTGGTTAGGATCCTCGGCGCAATTTGATTCAGCAGTGGCTGATGCAGAATGGAGAGTTAGGCAAGATAGCCAAGCAGTTTAAACTATCTAAACATCCTGTTTTGGGTGACTGGAGTCTACAGGTTGAAGTAAATGTGAGTATTAATGAAATCAGTGGTTCAGTATGGATGTAATATAGCATTAGAGACATCAGTGATAAAATCTACAGTTAGATTTTAGTGCAGCTGGGTTGAATTGTAGGAAGAGTTCATTTTTAAAAGACAATATCTTACAAAGGGTGGCTCCAACATAAGGGGCTTGTTATTAAGCTTTGTATTCCATGGCAGGGAGAGGGTCGGAGTGAGCAGTGGCAAGGTGCCATTTTCCTTGGTCACTGGCAGTGTCTTTTGTGAGGTCCACAGAGCTTTTGTGGGCTTCCCAGGTGGCCCAAAATGCTGGCCAAATAGGAGAAAGTGTCATTTGCTAGAACTGACCCTTTCCACAGCTCTGAGATTCTCACCCATGTCTAATTGCATAGAGTAAAAAAATTCCTTTGGCATGGAGCCTGCATTTGGACTTCAGCCTCCATCCCATCAATTTTCACTTTAGCTTGTGTAGCATTCATAGTATTGTTTTGTAGCTGAGTTTTGTGTGTAAATGTTAAGGCAGTTATTGTATAATAAAACTTTGCATAATTTGTGGGCAGTTCTTCCTGGTAGTGGACAGACAGGGCCTGAAGATCTATCATAACCTGTTTGGGGGATACCCCATAGGACCTTGGAGGTGTAGGCTCCAGGGTCATGCCTAGCTCAAGCGTGGGTGACCTAGCCATACTCTTAAACACTAGGGGATGCTGGTGGCTTTTGTCCACCTGGAATCCCATTTCTACTACCTGGTTCCCAAAAGGTGGATTGGGTATACTGGTTCATCGGTTGAGAAAGAGATTGTGTGGTGTCTGGATTGGGACACAGGCACAATCAGTAGTTGTATACAATAAAGTTGTGGCCCTTTCCCATTCCATAATTTTAGTGTATGCATCTGTTAATGGTCAAAGCAAAACCCCTTCCAACACTGCTGCTGTGACTGCAATGGCCTACTTTGTAGGTCTACTCCTATGTATGTTCTACAAGACAAAAGTGCATTTAGGAGATTTATTTGTCCCATTGCAGTGTGTGATGGTTAGTAAATCATGTAGTAAACATTTGAACATTTCTCTGAAGGCAAAAATCCTAAAGCAGGTGTTCGAGGTTGTTTTAGTAGTTTTTAGTACAGTTTAGATATTTGCATCACATGAAAAATGAAAAGAAGAATCATATACAGCACATGTGTCATGTGTGATATATTTTGCACCTTTTGGTTGGCCCGATAAAGATGTCACTTTGATGTCTGTGTGGATTTTGTTGTGTTTTTGTGTGTGGGTGGCACAGCTCTGACAGCCTAAATACCCTAAAGGTACCAGATCCTTTCTGTTCTTGAAAGCTAAAGAGGATTAGCTCTGGCTAGTACTTGGATGAGAGACCACCAATGAATACTAGGTGCTGTAGGCTATATTTTCAGAGTAAGGAACTGGCAAAACCATCTGTGAGTATTGCTTGCCTGAGAAAACCCCATGAAATCCCTGGGGTCTCCATAAGTTGACAGGTGACTTGAAGGCTCATACACGCACAATATAGTTTTATTAGTAGCAAAGTTTGGAGATGAATGATGAAAAGTGTGGTACCTTGCAGCAGAATACCAGTATGGTACAGTGTGATTGGAACTTGGGAGGTCTAGATTTAAATCTTCACTGAGCTATAAAATTCACTAAGTGACCTTAGGCTAGCCCCATGCTTTCTGCCTGGCATGTCTGGCTTAAATTATAATTGTAAGAATAAAATTGTGAGGTGGACAACCTTGAGTTCATGGAAGGAAGGGCTGACTATAAACATAATGAAAAATTTAAGATTAAAAATGTACAGTTGTAAAGAAAGCATGTGTATAAAAAATGGGCAACTAGAACTTATATTCTGGGAGAAAAATCAGATGCAACCTGCTTGGTCCATATTAATGTAAGAAAGGAATATATTGTTTTTCAAATGCTCTTTAGGTATCAGTATAACCAAAAGAATGATAAAAAGAGGGTAAAAATGTAAATCACGGATAAAAAATACATATTTATGTTGATGTCCATCAAAACAAATGCTTTATGATTATGTTTTTCCACTATCTTAGACATTTAGGAACATTCTGCCTTTGTTGTAGGGCGAAGGACTCAAGTAAACATCTCTGGTGAATTTTTCTTCATTCACAAAACAAACAAATGTCCTGTGTATGTGCATGCATGTGTACATGTACACATGCACAAAATGCCTGTTCCCAGTCTTTCAGAGAGAATATGAAAACCATAATGGGTATGGATAGAAAGAAGGAATAGAAAAGAATGCGTGAATCAATGAATGAATGAGATTCTAAATGGTGTGGAGGAATCTTACATGGTTTTATCCTTGCCCAGCAAGTTTCAAATCACCCATGTCATATATTTTGTAAGAGCTGTACCTCACACTGAATTAAACCAACAGCAGACCATAAGCTGAGATACCTTCATATTGACTGCTGGTTGTGTGCCTTGACTGTGCTAGGATGGACTTGTGGCTTTTTCCTTTTTCTTTCTGATAGTTACAGTAACCAATTCTTTGGCCCTGGGATATAGTGAAAGCTGGATGTTACTCTTCTAGGGGTTTTGCCTAGAATGAAATGCCTTCATTTTAATCATACTAGATCACTGGAGAGGCTCCCAGCTGATACTTGCAACTGTAAGATCTGTGTGGCGGGAGGAGTCATGACATCCACATGACTCCCCAGTGCTTGCAGCCACATTTCTCCCCAGTGCTTGCAGCCATGATATTGGCCTGAGCTATTTGTAACTGACCTAGAATTTCAGGTCAGCAAAACCTTTCCTTATACCTCATTCTCCCCCTCATCCCCAGTTCTAGATATATCTATGACAAACAACTTTAAGAAATTCTGAAGTATGACCATGGGCAATATTTTTTTAAACATATCAGATAAGACATCTAAATGAGTAGTCTGCCCTTCAAATATTTTGAATTTCAGTTGCCAAAAACCTCAGTCAATAAGCCTGAGAGGCTGGGTGCTGGAGTCTACATATCTGGAGAACCAAAGATCGAGAGCCACTGATCTAGAATCTAGATCATTGTTGAGTATGTACTTCCTTGAGTAAATGTACTCTGTAAAAGACATTATAGGTAATGGGTGTTGTTAATTAATGTTTGTAAAAAATGTTCCTGTAGTTATAGGACTTATTGTCAGTTGTAAGTCATAGTTGGGAGGTTTACACATTATATTTGCCCATAATTCTTCATCAAGGAAGAATTGCTGTCTATTCTGTGTACATGTAAACAAACAGAAGTAAACAAACAAAACTATACAAAAGAGAAAACTTAGAATTGTGTGCTGAATATAATAGAATCATAGAATCTTGGAGCTGGAAGGAACTGCAAAGGTCATCTAGTATAGCTCTTTGTTTTGCAGGAATACAGAACTAAGGCACTCCTGAAATACCGGTATGCCCCTCCAATATCTGTTTAAAGACCTTCAAAGATGGAGACATCAAGACTCTCCAGAGCAATCTATTTCACTGTTCAATAGCTCTTACAGTAAAACTTTCTTCATAATGTTTAGGTGAAATTGCCTTTCTTGTAATTTGGATCCACTAATTCATATCTGGATCTGCAGTAAACAAGCTTGCTCCATATTCTATATATCATCCCTTCAGATATTTAAAGATAGCTATCGTTCCACCTATGACTCTTCTTCAAGTTAAACATGCCTGGCTTCTAAGCTGTTCCTCATAGGGCTTGGTTTCCAAACCTTTGATCATCTCAGTTGTCCTTCTTTGGACATATTCTGACTTAGCAGTATTCTTCTTCAACTCCTGGTGACAGGCAAATGTTTCATTCTTTACTTCTTAGCAAAAATGTCTGAAACTGCACTGCCTGTAAAAAACCGTGCTCAGAACCATAAACTTATAGGTAGATTGATTTGGCTACATTATTTTCAAAGCATAATAGTTCTGTTGGACCAGAATAATACCCTGTTGAGTACAGCATTTCCTTTTTACAGAATGTCAAATTGATGCCTAAGGGAAGCCCACAAGCAGGATATGAGTGCAATAGAACCACCCGTTTCTGTCCCCCAGGCACCATTATTGAGAGGCATACCTCTCATGAAGCTTGCCATTGGAAAAGGGTGAGGAGTAGGGCAACATATGTTTTTCCAGGCACCCTAAGTAATTCTTGTACCTCTTTTAGCACTAGGCACAACAAATCTAGGTTATTTTGTTAGGTACTTTTCTTCAGTGAGTGATGTATTCTTTTGAAGGTCTTTTCATGACAGAAGAAAACAATAAAGTGAATTGAAAAAAGACAATGTAAACTTAGCAACTGTGTTTTTGTCTGTGTTCAAGACTGTGTTTTTAGAAGCTGGACATCAGAACTGAAGTTATTACCAGTGTGAGCTCTGTTAAAAAACCTAGACACTGTCTGAGTCTTTGTGTAGTCAGTTCCTCTGTTTTTTTTCCTAGACAAGTTGTATAACAAAATAATAGGTTTGATTCTTATAAACTGCAGATTCTTATAAACTTGAAAGATGTATTTAGTATTGGGAAAAATGTGTAGAGGAAAGAATAGTGGAATTTTGTGCTGAATTTTTTCTGTAAACGGTTCTTTGAGCACTCTTGCTCATCTAACTTAAGTGTGGGCAAAGTGCCTCACTTCTATTTTTTTAAAAAATATATTTTTAATTGGAAAAGACCTGTTGTACCCTCTAACAGACAGAAGGCAGTTCTGACTTGTTGCTACAAACTGTTTTAGGTCAGGATGTTTGTTTGCTTGTTTTTCAAAACTGGAGGATTAATGTTTACTTCTAGTTTTGAAAAAAGACCTCAGGCCTAAAATATTTCAGCCCTCTCAAAACGACAAAATTGCTCACCATGGCCCATAGAGGATGTGACGAAGCTGTTTATTAGTAAAAACAAAATATCAGAAAAGTGGAGGTTGGACGTGCAACCCCTTGAGATCCACTTTGGGGGGCATGTGTGTTTGCTGGATTTCAGAAAATTACCTGCCTCTGACTTAATCTAAATTGGGTATTTCCAGCAATGGGAAGTAATTAGTTGCAAACATAACAAATACCTATAGCTGGTTACTGGAGCGGGGGGTTTAATGAGGATGCAACAAAGTTACATTCCAAAAGTGAGGCAATGTATAAGGGCAAAGTTACTTTATTAATGTGATTAGTAAATTTCAAGAATTATTTTTAAAAATATTAAGGACATTTTGTCTGGAATGGTTATCAAGTTTTGTGCTGTTATCAGTCCTACACAGAAGTGGTAGAAAGCAGTAGGAAAGAAATGGGCAGCATAGGAAGAGATGAAATGACTTTTACAACTTTGTAACAAGTAACATGGGTTAGATAGTACTGGGAATGAATTATGGTACTTTTCAACTTTCTAAACTTTAAAAGTTTCTCATACAAACACCTGGTGACTAGTCAAGCAAACCTAAAATAACAAAAAACACTAAGGAGAGTCGTGCTAGATTGGGTGAGCATCCTCTCTGCTCAAGTATTCTGTTCACAAGTAGCCAACCGTTGCCCTAATGGAAGGCTATCAGCAGGTATAAGCACAACAGAGCTCTCCTGCTCGTGCTTCCTTGATTTCAATACATATACTCACTGTATTTATTTTCTAGTTGTTGTTACAGTTCCTATTTGTTTTAAGAGCCAAGTCTGTCTTACTGTTTTCCTTCTTGCTTTGGAGGAGAGCCCATAAGAAATAAAATTATATAACTTTGGGCCAAATGTTATATTTTACATTTCACATCTAAAAAGCACTCACACATAAGATAAATAAAACAGGCTCCATGCTTTCATTCTTTTAAAGTCTGCTTTAAGAAAAAGGCAAAAACCAAATCAAGATATTTTGGAATTTTTGTGGTTGCATTGTTAAGTGCCAATTCGGAGGTAGAAGCCATGTTCGTCTGTTGTTATTAAAACAACAGAAGTTGGATGGCTTCTCACAGATAAGGAAATATATTGTGGTATACTGAGGTAAATGCCACTTTGCTGAATGCATAAAATGAAATGATCTACACTAAGTACAAAGGCATTAAAAAGGTTCTCTCTCAATTTGCCTGGGCACATTGTATTATTGTTTATATTATTAATTAGTTCTCTGAGTAATGAGCAGTTTCAGGGGCGGCACCACCAGGTCTTGTAATAATTTCCTTTTCTGTTTCTCAGCCCTATTCTTTATTTCCACTTACACATGGCAGAAGGGGCAAGGGCCATGTAGAGTGAAAAGTGTTATTCTTATATTCTGATGTCCTCTTCTATTCAAAACTTTCCAGAGTGATTCCCAGCTGCTACTTAACCATTATTTCCCATGGAAAAACCCCTCATTCTGGGCCATTAACAATATAAATCTGCCATCCTACTTGAATAGGAGGCTATTTCATCCCTTGACAACGTGGGCTTTGATCTATCGTAGTTTATGCCAACATAAATGTGTTGGTATTGAAGAGGTCACTGTATTTTTAGATAAAAATACCTGGGACATGAATATTGCATCCTAAAGAGAGTTAAAGAGCCCTCTTCCTGCCTTTTTTTTTTTTTTTTTCAGTAACCAAGATCAAGACTTCTTAGACAAAAAGATGCAGCTCAGCATTTAACATCTTTTCAGAAATTCAAGAGTAGTTTTGTGCAAGGTCCCATCTTAGATAAAACTAAACCAAATCATTTAAACATATATTTTATGCATTTGTTTTTTTGTATTTCCATAGGGTCAGGTGCATCATCAAATATTTACTGTCATGGAATATGGTAAGTGACACCTGCCTATATATAAAAAAGTGCATAGTGATGATCTTGGAGTCTTTCTTTCTTTCTTTCTTTCTTTCTTTCTTTCTTTCTTTCTTTTTCTTTTTTTTGAATACAGAATGGTAGGGGATAAGGGCCAAGAAGGAAGAGTTCTGTAATCAGGAATGTGGTTGACAAAACATATCTTACTAATTAAGGCTATTTCTGCACTGGACTGTTTTAGTGCTCTTATTCCACTTGCAACATCCTTCAGAATCCTGGGATTTGCAGTTTAGGGAGGGGCCAGTAAGCCCCTCCCTAAACTGCAAATCCCAGGATTCTGTAGGATATTGAAAGTGGAATAAGAATGCTATAATAGACTAGTGCAGAAATGGCCTAAATGTCTTCTGATCAAAGATAAGTGTGAAACTTATGAGAACCTCTCATTCCCCAGCATCCTTTGGTATTCTAAATGTATTTTATAACTTTCATTCATATATCTGTTCATTTGTGCATGTCGCAGACAGTGTGTATGGTACATTAACAGTAAAGGGAGTGTACTTTACAGGTGTGCTGAACCTTCTGTGGTGTTTGCTTTAACCCTTTCTTCCTCCAAGCAGTTATCTCTTTCTTTGCCTTCATATGGGCAATGAGTGGACAATAAGTAAAATAGTTAGGAGCAACAAGTTGTATAGGAAACATATAATTAATTAATTAAATGTATACTCTCACTCCTAATAATACATCTCAAAAGAGTCATGCAAGTAAAAAATGCAAATAAGCACATATAAAACAGTACTGTTAAAATTCTGAAGAACTAATCAGATCCAAACAGCAATGGGATAATATATATATATACCTTTCTGTTGGAAGATTAGAAAAATTCCTTTTTTGGGGGGAGGGGTTACAACTCTCAGAATCAGGGATGTATTTAAATCTTTTACTCCAAGTCTCAAGTCAAGTCTCAAGTCTCTACCTTCAAGTCTCAAGCCGAATCTCAGGTCCTTGCAAGACCTTGCTTTCAAGTCGAGTCAAGTTTCAAGTCTGGGAGCCAACTTTATACCCCAACCTATATTCCAGAATTTCTGGATAGAGTCAAATGAAGTCAGTTTTAACAATTTAAGTAGACTCAGACCTCTACTTTTGTGATTTTGCCATCTGCAGCTTCGGAAGTGTGGAATAGATTCTTCTTGCTTCCCATTTGCAAAGCTGGAGGCTTTTCCAGAAGTGGGGAAAATATCCTTCTTATTCCTCATTATTGAAGCTTCAAGAGCTTTAGAAGGAAGGATCCTTCTTCCTGAAGCCCATTGCTTAACACATTTTCTGTTACCCTCTGAGATATGCACCCTGCACTCTGGGTACAAGTCTTGCCTTCTACTCTTAGGAAAAGTTTTAGAAAGCTCATCCTATAAGTAGCAGGGACAGGCTGTTGAGCAGACCTCCACCTCAAGCCCATTGCCTAACCCATTTGCTGTTTCCTCTGAGAAATATGTCCACATTTTGGGCTTGAGACAGATTGTCATGTGATCAGTAAGTGGTAAGGTTTCTGGATGAATGTGTTATGTTACTGAACCAAGTGCAACAAGTCAGTCACTAAAAATATGCAAGTCTCAAGTTGAGTCGAGTCAGTGTGTAATTTTTGCCGAGTCAAGTCTGAGTCAAGTCACTGAAGTGACTTAAGTCTCATTTGAGTCTGCGTCTGTCAACTTGAGTCTACATCACTGCTCAGAATCCATTGTATGTTCTGACAGTTATAGCCCAAAAAAAAAAAAAAGGAAATATTACAAGCTATGAGCAGAAGTGTTCCACAGACTCAGAAGTGTTTGAGCAGACTCCAGTATATTCAGTCTCCTCATCACCATCAAAAGGACCCAGAGGCACAGGTGAAGAGGGGCTTTTTAATTAACTAACCAAACTGAGTCACTGAAGATGCCTGATATCCCTCCAGAGGTAGGGGGTTCCTATCGCAATTGAAAAGGCCCTCACTCAAGTCACAACTTCCTAGGTGTTGCATATATGAGAATCCATTGCCTGTATGGGATCCTGCAGAGGTCTAAAGGCCAGGTCTTATTCCAATAAGTAATATCCAGTGGTCCTCTTTTATTGTTAACTTAGGACCTCTCCTATACTGCCACCTGATGACTCACCTCTAAGCTTATGTGTGTGCTTGTGTGCCTTGTGGTTGACCCCTTCACATGTATCTTGTATAACTGGCTCCTGGTTTAAAAGAATTTAGTCAGACATTTTATTTCTATACTCTGTTCCCTCACAATATATTGTGCTCAGAGCAGTTTACAAAAATAAATATATACTGTAACAGTAGCTACAATTATATCACATTATAATATTAACTAAATCACAATTTACTGGGAAAAAAATCCAGAAGTTATTTATTTATTTATTTCATTTCATTTATATGCTGCCTTTTTGCCAGAGTGGAACCCAAGGTGGCTTTCAGAAAAAGTCGAATTAAAAACATCCTGAACAATAATTACAAAAACCAAAACAATTAAACTCTCCCACATAAAACTATATAAAATCATTTAAAAACATAGAGAAGTTAAAAAGTTAAAAAAGCAACACCTTTCAGCAAATCCAATCAAATACCAAATGCCAATAATATCAATGTTACACTTCACACTATTTCACAGTGTATGATTTGCTTAATAGTTCATACTAAGAGATCAAAGAAACAAACAAAAACACACACACATAGGACTGTAAGAAAGAGAAACTAACTATGAGGCACTACACATAGCCCACTGTAAAGCGATAGTAGTTAAGCAATAGAAAGAGATCTACCTCTTAGTGGATCCTATGTTCTGAGCCAGGAAAGAATCTCATTGCAGTGGTAAATCACCCTTTTGGCTGTCTTTGTTTATTGTGCGTGGCCACCTAAGGGACTGAAGTTAGTTTCAGTACTCTCAGCTCTTTTTTATCAATATATTCATTCCCCTTCTGTTATTGTGTACCTTCAAGTTATTTCTGACTGATGACCGCCTTAAGGAGAACCTATCACGGGGTTTCTGGGGCTAAGAGTGTGTGATGCACCCAAGGTTACCCAGTGGATTTTAATGGCCTAGTGGGGGATTGACCCATGGGCTCCAGAGTCATAGTCCAGTGCTCAAACCACTCCCCACACTGGCTCTCCGTATCCCTACCATTCATCAGAAGATCTCAATTCCCAGAATTCTTTGTGGAAATAAAAACAGTATAAATGATAACTGATATTTGAAGATAGTATAGACAAGGCCTATCTGTGTTTTAGTATTGTAATGAAACAAAAATTGTATTGCTGAACCATTGTGAATGTGACTGTTTTTGTATAATTTTAATTATACTCTTTCTTTTTGTAGTGTTACCAAAGTTTGAGGTCTTTCTAACAACACCTCTGCATTATTCTCCAAAAGCTATGGATTTCAATGGTACTGTCACAGCAAAGTAGGTAAAAAATAGATATTATGTCATTTGAGACTATATGCATTTGTAGAAGTTATGTACACCTGTCTCAGCTAACCCTTTTTTCCAGTTTGCAGGGGCAATCAGCTGTAGAGATATGTTGAAAAAATAGTGCTATTTGGGGTGTGGTTGGCAAAAAATTCAAGATGAGAGTTTATCATTCTGAAGATAGGGAAGAAAAGGTTCCTTATCTTGTTGTTATTATTCAAAAAAGCTATGCTTCAAAGTGTCATGGCAGTGTATTTTCTGAGTGACCAAGGGGGGACTATGGCTATTTCCACACTAGACTGTTATAGTGCTATTATTCCACTTTCAACATCCTATGGAATCCTGGGGTTTGCAGTTTAGGGAGGGGCCACTTAGTCCCTCCCTAAACTGCAAACCCCAGGATTCCATAGGATGTTGAAACTGGAATAACAGCACTATAACAGTCTAGTGCGGAAATGGCCTCGAATACGTCATGGAATGCTCCTTGCTGAAAAAAGACATTTGGCACCACAAATGTCTCTTTACTCCATGCAGGACATTTGTTTCAGTGAATCTGCATGGTTTGAATTTGTCTAGTTCCACAAATAGAATGATCTTTCTTATTTTCCAAAGATAAAATGTATAATCATTATGTTAAAATGTAATATTAAGCTGTTTTCAGAAACTGAAAGTAGATTTTTGTGGCCATTTCAGGTACACGTATGGAAAACCAGTGAAAGGGAAATTAACTCTTCTTTGCTTTTCAATGTTCTATGGAAAGAAGAGGAATATCACTAAAATACTGGAGGTGAGCTGTGGTTGGTGACTGACACTGTACTCAAGTGTACTTCTTCAGTCTCCCTGAGGATCTCTTAGCAAAGAGAACCAGTATTTCCCCATGTTTGTTTGTGTTGCGTTGTTGCTTCTTGGATCTGGAGAGTTTTCCTTTCGCTTTGCCAGCTTATTATTTTTTCAAGCCCATTCTCAAAACACCATCACATAAAAACTCTTTTTGTGCTTCTTCCTCCTTATTTTCTTCTTTGTTCTGGGGCTAACATGGGCCTAGGTGTGGTGATAGCCAGCTACTTTCTGCCCCACCTCTGCTGTCAAGAGAGGTAGGGTCAGAAATCAGAAGATGATGTCTAGTTGGCAAGAGCTGTTGTCCTAGTTCAGTGGTGCTCCGGATGAGTTGGACTTCAGCTTCTTGAATCTTAGAATGCATGTGTTCTCATGACTGAAGCATCTTCAGTTGAAGTCTAAACCATCTGGACAGAAGAAATGTTATCCTACGTGCTCAGGCTAGTATGCAGACCTCATGTGGAAATATTTATGGATTTAGGAAGCTCCGCTTTGGTCTGTAAGGAGGCTCCTGTGATTGGTGTGATTGACTTCTCTGCAGTTCTTTCTGCTGACCAGGGTTTAAGCTGAATATCAGTGTGACATCTGATATCAACAATATTTGCTGAAGAATGAAATTTCGACTGAATGCCCTCCAAACACCACCTTCACACCTTAGTGAAATGTAATGTCAAAAACAAATGTGGTCTGCACTGATAATTATTTAATTAGTTAACAATATTTGTACCTGACACCATGTCATAAGACCTTTGGGCAGTACAATAAAATCACTTGGAATTATTTAAAATATAAATGTTATTTCTGATCAAATTTTTAAAAAGACATTTTTAAAGGGAAAACCTAACCGGTCGACTTTTTTCTTGATTTCAGTTTAATGGCTCTGTGAACTTTACACTTGACAGTCCAGAGATAAAGAACATAACATACACAGATTGGGATCCACATGCGTTTCACCAGATGCCCATAGAAATAACAGCTGTGGTTACAGAATCACTTACAGGTTATGTTGTTTAATTTTTGCTTTACTTTAAAGAAAGAGGGTGGAAGCATCAAGAAAGTGGTGTTGTGGGGTGAGCATTGGAAAGATGAGAACTGGTTGCATGGAAAATAAAGCATTTTCACTTGCATGAGACTCTATGGATCATTATGGGGCTTTCTGCCCTACACTCATGTAGTGCTATTATTCCACTTTCAACATCCTGTGGAATTCTGGGGTTTGTAGTTTACTGAGGCCAAAGAGCTCTCTGGATGAGAATTCTATAGGCCCCTCCCTAAACTGCAAACCCGTGAATTCCATAGGAAGTTGAAAGTGGAATAATAGCACTATAACAATGTAGTGCAGAAAGGCCCTATGTTGACTGTTTCTTCTGATCTGAATATTTAAATCAATTGCTGTTTTTGCTCACAGTTATTATTGTTCATCCATAAAATGAATGCACAGCAGTGAGCTATTTAGATGTTCACAAGTGCAAAGAATTCTGGATGTCAAATGATGAATATCCGGAATACCTGGGAATTCTGTTCAGTATGGTGTTTGTTTCTCAAAAGGAAGGGTGGGTACATATCTAGGACCACCAGCTTGAAAATTAGCTAGAATTTTGGCAAGTATGAATTCTTCAGGAATTATTAGAAATGAGTGACTGCACATTTTTTTTAAAAAAATACTTCTAAATATTCTAACAGGAATCAGCCAAAATGCAAGCATTACTGCATTTCCAAAGCATCATGATTATTCTTTAGAATTTGTTGAGTATCCAGGAGTTCTCAAGCCTTCTCTGACATTCATGGCTATGGTGAGTTTTGTTTTATTTTGTGTAAATGATGTGTTTCTAGACACAGAGTGAAGTAAGCAATTTGAAGACAGTTACTGTGTTTAAAAATAGTGTGAAGTAGTCTTATGGTGGACTTTGTTAGAACATCATTTAAGTCTCTAGAGAGACTGGTTGTCGATTGCTGTAAGATATAAATGCTAAATGTAGTGCTGGCATTTCAATTTCAAAAGCAGACCACAAGTATTATTGTTATTTAAAGAAAATTTTTAATCATGGTTTGGAAAGTTTGGTTTGATTTATTGCCATGCCTTTGGTTCTTTTTCAGTTGAAAGTAACAAGATTTGACAACAAGCCACTTACTCATGATGAAAGAAAGAATAATCTAATGATAATTGTTGAGCCTTCAAAAAGGGATAGACTTTTCAAAGGTCCTTACTACATGTATGGTGATGGCAATGAGTCACAGACAAATGAGACAGTTCAGAACCTGAGTTATCCTGTTCCAGAAGATGGGGTTATTCAGATTGAATTTCCAGTTCAGGCAAATACAACAAGATTGAATATTAAGGTATATTTTTTTCTTGTTATTTTGTTTCAGAGCAAACCTTTAATCCAGTCTGTCCACCCTGCTGCCGTCTTGGTGCCTTAGAATACAATGCTTGTTGCTACCACCAAACTGGTTTGGCATAATAGGAGCTATAGTCTAGTACAATGGTTTTTAACTTGTTTTTTTTAAAGCAGGGACCCCCTTTAAATATATTATGTTGTCGTAGACCCCCAAGACTTAGGCCCTTTCCACACCTTACCTGTCTCTGGCGTTGTCCCAGTGTTGTCCCGGCAGCAGCTTTGCTGGGATGAGAGTGTGGATGCAAACACTCTCCTCCACACCGGCTGGCTCCCTGCTGAAGGAAGTATGATGGACACACCTCTTCCTTCCACAGTGCAGCTGGGCACTTTCCGAGGCTGCGCTGGGGCAGGGAGTGCCTCCATTGTGCTTCCAGCGCTTCTGCAGGCCAGGTAAGCATGGGATGGTCATGCAATCATGGGCCATTGACAATGAAAACCTGTCAATGATTTAATTTGTGATCGCACCACCTGGCGATGGGAAAAGGACAGGACCATGATGATGCCATGCAGAAGCTTTGTTGCAGTCCTCCTCCTCTCCTGTCGCTATGCTAGAATGGGGGGCTCCTGTGGAAAGGGCCTTAATTCAAGATTTAAAATCCTAAAGTGCATCAAATATTTATTTAAGATTGTTCATCAAGCGTCTTCAAATTGGAAGAGAAGGGAGAAATAAGTAAATGCATGCACTCCTGTTATGACCTTTGTATTGGAATGATTACATACACATTTAAAATATTACTTGTTAATCTTCAGTAATTGATTAATGACAAGGTGGGTGCAGCATTTCACTTACAAGTCTTGGTCTGGACAGCTGACAGAGACCAGCTCCTGATAACATTATTATACCATTTGTTAGGTCAAATCTTCTCTTCAAGGCACTGGAGGATGAGGGCAGACTTCCCCCCTGCATCTTCCCATCAGTTTACTGCTGGAGTAGATTGAATGGAAGTGCTCATGCCCAGCTTCCAGCTAGGCTTTGCATTAGCTCCTCTCATGTGGTTGCTCTATTCTTGCTCATCTTGCTTCTTCCTCTGCACAGCAGAGCAGCCATGTGACAGGAGCCAAGGCAGAGGGTGGCTTTAATGCTGGCTGGGCCTGCACATTGCCATTAAATCTGTTCCCACCACAGATTGGTGGGAAGAAGCAGCATAAAAGTCTTTCTTCCTTCTTTGCTGCCTCTGACGTTGGATTGAAGGGCAACATGCAAGCCCATTTGGCACTTGCCCTTTTCTCTTTCTCCCTCCTTTCTTGTCCAGCTGTCCAATCTATTATCACAAACATTCCAACACCCCCGTTGTTGCTTTCTTCATCAGGAGAGAAGGGGACCAGGATAGCCAAAGGAGGGAGGGCGGGAGGGAAAAAGTCCCTCCACCAAAGGGGGACAAGTAGCTTGAAAAGAAAAAAAGTGTGTTGAAATGATCCTTCCCTAAAAGACCCTGAGCATACCTTATCATTTCCATTCTTAAAGTGTGTTTGCTTTTGTCTGAATTGAGTGGTGACTTGTTTTACCAATGATGATTCATTGTTTCAACTTCTAGTTTCTTGCCAAGGTGGCACCTGCTACAGCAGCGCTCCTTCTTCTCATTTGATTCTGCTCCTCACTGCTATCCTTTTTCAGAGTTGGCTGCTGGGCTGTGTTGAAGATCTCACTCTCCTGCCAGCCAGTCTGTCAACATTTGCCCTTCTCTCTCTCTGTCTCTCTCATCTTCATTTCTTCTGAGAGGGTGTTGGAGTGTTTCTGATAGTAGGTTGGGTAGCTAGAAAGACTGGAGAGAGAAGGCAAAGAAAAGTGTGTGTGTGCTGGAATATTTATGATAGTAGACTGGATTGTTCTTTATTGGAAAGGAGGAAGAGAGAGAGAGAGAAGGGCAAACTCTGTATGTCTGTCTGTCAGTCAGTGCATCTGTCATTCAGCTGTTCAGCCTACCTCCTCCCCACAGTGGAGTGGCCACTTGACAGGCAACATGCAGGCCCAGCCAGGCAGCCAACCTGCCTTTCTTTACCTTGGTTCCTCTTGTGTGGCTGTGCCATTGTGGGGAGAAGATGGGCGAAGATGGGCTGTGCAGCCTTTGAATCTGCTGATCCTCTGTAGACCATAGGTTAAAAACTGCTGGTCTAGTACATCTGGAGGGTACCACATTGGGGAAAGGTCCTTTAATTGGCAGGTGAAAAGAATGTTAGTATGGAAAATTATCTTAATGTTTTTGTGTTGAACAATCTTAATGTAAAAAGCACTTAACACTCATCTCATGAATTTCTACAAGGACCCTGTATAGCAATCCTCTGTTAGTATTAGAACAGATAAGGATGAGATTGGAAGTTTCCATTCATTTTTTAAAACTAACCACAGTTTGCTATTATATACAAACTCAGGGAACTATGGTTTATTTTAACTCCAGTTAGTTAAAATAGGTAGAATTCTGGTTTGACATTTTGGTTTGTTAACTGATGAGTTGGAATAAACCACAGCTGTTTATATTTGTGTGATGCAAAATTGTTCAGTGAAAAATTATTCTCCTCTTGTGTGCAAAAGAGGGGCTGAGTAGAAGGAGAGTATTCAAAGTTTGTTACAGTAATCTCAACCAGAGGAAAAAAACATTAAAAGTGCTAGAATGTCTGTTTGAGAAAACTGCTGGAGAACAACTTAAAATTAGTTATTTCAGGAACACAGCACGTCTTGCCCCATCCCCTTTTTTAGTATTCTGGTAGAGTGCAACTTTTTTCTCATTTGAATGCCATACTTCAGCTTCATATCTTCAAAAACTCATTTGGCTTTTGATGGAATTTAGGAGAGGTACACGTTATACTATTGGTAAAATGTTCTTACATGTTCTTTACTTTTCTCATGATTTCTATGGTTTCTTCTCCTTTTCCACCCCCACTTTTTTTTACAGGTTAAATTTCTGGATAGCGAAACGTCTATAACCATACGTGATGTATTCTATTCTGCCAGCATGACTTATCTTATGATTAAAAAAGCAAGTCAAGATGTAAAGGTAACTTGCACAGTTACAGAACTGATCGATCCCTAAACACACCAGTAATGCATTATATCAGTGGTTCTCAAACTGTGGGGTGGGACCCTAATGGGGGGCGGGAGGCAGAGGGATGATAGTTGCTCAAGGGTGGTGAAAGAAGAGTCTGCCTGCAAGTACAGCAAGTATGAAAAAGAAATGCAGGTCTGTGTGTCTCTGTGTGTGTGCCTGCATGCACTGTTGAGGATTAACTGATCTCTGTAAAAGAGTGATGCAAAGCATCTTCCCTGTTATGCTTCCCTTCAGCCTTTCACATAGCAAAAATTGCCTTCCTTTTTTTTGTGTTTTGCCCACTCAGCTTCTCCAAATGTTCCTTTGTTGCATGCCTCTTAGTCACCATGAGAATGTAGCACTAAGATGGAGGAAGTTCTGTTTGGTATGAGGGGCTTGTTGCAGGGGAGAGAGGGGTACGATAGGACACAGCAGAGTGTGACATGGAGTACGGGGCCCATCCTAATGTAAAGGAGGTCACGGGGGTAAAAGTCTGAGAAGCACTGCACTATATATCATCATGATAAGCATGTTCATCTTAAGTCTTGCTGTTTTTCCTAGGCTGGAACACTTTTGGAGCTGAGTGTTCAGAGCAATAAACCCTTGAAAGAGATCTACTATATGGTAGTTGTTTTTTTAAATATTTGTGGTTATCAGATTTAGTATTAACAAATACAGAGAAAATCACAAAGTCAGCAACGCTTGAACGTATTTGATACTGAACGTATTTGATACTAAACGTATTTGATGCCTATGTGTTCAGGTTTTTTAGGCATTTGAAAAAAAATTGCAAACTGAAATTTGTATTTCTTTTTACCTATATTTCAATATTTTCGTAAAAACACACTTAAACTATTTTTCCTTTGAAGTAGGTATAATATGAGCCTGTGAGCAAAGGCTGTTTCACGTTACATACGTACATTACAGTGTCTGTTATGTTTTAGTTGCTTCACCTTCATCTAGGTAGTAGGTCATTATAGTTGCCTAAATTTGTGTTTTGTTGTGGAACTCACATAGAATTAGACCTAGAAGCTAGACATTTTATGACATTCTCTCATGAGCTGTAAGCAGTGTTTCTACATTTCAGCCACCTGTCATGTACAAGGTTTTTTTTTCAGACACAAAATGACTGAAATAAAAACTGTCATAAGTATCCTGTATCCTGTGGAAACCTAGGGTTTGTACCGTAAGTTGTTTGAGGCACTAGGTTTCTGTGACCAAGAATTCTAAATTCTTTTCCCTAAAATGCCAATCCCAGGATTCCACGGGGTGGAATCACGACAGTTAAAAGTGCAACAATACACTATAATTAGATAGTGTGAAATGACTCAATGTGTTTTCTTGTTCTGGGTGGAATACCCTATATTCTGCATTCTGTGAACACAGGACATTTTCATATCCTATAATACTTTAGAATTCTTATTCAAGTCAAATTAAGGCACAGAATGTAACGGTTTTTAAAAAATCTTCCTGATGAAGTTTAAGAAAAATATTAACTGTGGGGTATGTGATATTTCTATTTGCAGCTGTGATTTAACTAACTTATTTTTTCCCCACTCAGGTGGTGTCTAAAGAACAAATTGTGGCTGCAGGTAAAAAGGAGTCCACAACATTTACTTTAACACCAGAAAATTCTTGGGCTCCTTCAGCATGCATAATTGCTTACTATGTGAATGATAATGGGGAAGTAATAAATGATGCTCTCAGAGTTCCTGTTCAGCCAGACTTTAAAAATCAGGTAAGTGTGATTTTGCATTGAATCCAAGGAGAAATTTTAGAAATGGTGGAGCCAGTGTGGTGTAGTAATTGTCTTGTTGGACTAAGATTCTGGGAGATGCGCATTCAAATCCTTACTCACCCATGGGAACTCACTGGATGACCTTAGCCAGTCACACTCTCTTAGAAGGTCAGTGGCAAATCCCATCTAAACAAATCTTGCCAAGAAGACACCAGCATAGAGTTATCATAAACTGGAGTCAACTTGAAGGCTCACAACAAAATAAACAATGCTCTCAGAGTTCCTGATCAGCTAGTCTTTAAAGATCAGCAAGTGTGTAATATTTTGATTTGCACTGAATCAATGAAAGCCTGTTTAATTACTAGCTGTTTTGCTCTAGGCTCTAAAAGGATTTCTTATAGTATTGTCTTTATGCTTCCTGTATGTATCAGCAAAGAAAGCTGAAGATAGGATGTATTTAATGGTGCATACAGTTTGAAAATATTTTTCAATGTTGAAATTAAGACCTCAGTATCTTAAAGAGAACTGATAATTTCATGTACGTTGAAAGGAGTACGTAATGCACACAATGGCCTAAACTCAGATATTCATCATGACCAGAGAACTTATATAACTATTGACTTACGAAATTCTCTTTGATACATTGAGTCTACTCTAGTCAAGTCTAATAGCTGGATTTAGCCAATTTTGTGTTTAGCACTATTCTTTCAGACATAAATAAGAACATGAACTACCGTACATTCGTCAGGGATGCTAAACTCCTGATTCCCACATCTCTGAGATAATGGTATGATATGTCAAGCTGTATGCAACAGCAATTAATACATTCCCTTTGATTTAGTGGTATGTTCTGGTGAGACTAACAATGTGATTTGTTGGTGAATTGAACAATGCAAGTTTTCATCATTGGCTGTGGTTTATAAGGTGTCCCACAAACAATACTTTCTGGGTTGTATACCGAACAAAACAATAATATTCAAAACAGTATTGCTGTATAAAATATATGTAGCAAATGTAATTTATACACAGTGAATTTTGTTTAGCTACAAAATTAAACAAATCATTTTAAAACAAAAGCAAAACAATAAAATGTGGTTGAAATACAAGAATTTAAACTGGGAACAAGAAAGTAAAATTTTACAAAGTTAAAATAATGTTAAATCACAGCATAATAAAAGATTTAAAGAGCCTTGGGAAAATAAGGTCTTGGTCTTTTCCAGATGCTGATTAGCCTCTATCATTCTTTCAAGACCAATCTGGATTCTCAATTGTACTAAGTACAAGGATAAATACCTGAATGAAAGTAATTGCTTGTGTTAAATCAGCAACTTCATAATCTATTAATCTTCATAATCTAAACAAATATGATTTCCCTTCCTAGATTAAGATGCATTGGAATAAAGACAAAGCTAGACCTTCTGAGGATGTTACCCTTAAAATTAGTGTGACTGAACCTAAAACTGCGGTTGGACTTCTAGTTGTTGACAAAAGTACAAAGCTGCTGGGAAAAAGAAGTGATATTACGGAGGATGCTGTAAGTTTTTGCTAGATTTCTTTATATTATTGTTAGTGCTTTTCAGAGTTGTGTAAGTTTAGAGAATCAGTTACCAGATTTGATTGTGAGTCATGTTGTTTAAAATATTTAAAGCACTAAACTCAAGCCATTGGATTGCTAATGTTCTAGACTGCTTGTAGCAGACTTAATTCCTTAGACTCTTCCTACCTTCAGGCCATTTCTGCATTTCACAGTTATAGTTCTATTATTCCACATTCCACATTCTGTGGAATTCTGGAGCTTGTCGTTTACTGAGGCCAAAGAGCTCTCTGGCTGAGAATTCTACGTGCCCTTCCCTAAACTAGAAACCCCAGGATCCCATAGGATGTTGAAAGTGGAATAATAGCACTGTTACAGTGTAGAATGGAAATGGCCTTGGTCTTATAATCTGAAGGAGATGACACAAAAGGAAGAGATTGAGGAGGGGAAAAAAGCACATGTGGGTACTAGTTTTCTCATAATGCTGTAGGCTGCATTTCAGCAGAAGGCATTGGCAAAACCACCTCTGAGTACTCCTTGCCTAAGAAATCCCTATGCAATTCATGGGGTCACTGTAAGTTGACAGGTGGCTTGAAGCCATATACACACACATAATGACCTGCAGGAATGCAAACAATTTCAAGAAAAGAAGAGCCAAAAGATGCTTCAGAGCCAACAGAATGGTTCTTACTTTTCTTCTCTCTGAAGCCTGATGTTAGATAATAGCTGAAGGAATGGTGGTCTCTCCAAAGGACTGACGGTAGCCCTCTCCCTGCCTCCCTTTACCCCTTTTGGTAGAGCCTGACAGAACAGCTGCTGCCAGGTGACAGTTGATGGAGTGGAGAGCCTGATGTGCACGGATACTATTTTCTGCAGAGAAAATGTTGTTTTCTTTGCAATACACCATGTATGAATTTTTCACAGAAAAGTCCCAGCATGTGACTAGTCTTTAAAGAACAGAACAGTTTTAGAAGACTTTCTTACTGCAGGGAGAAAATTGCTGAAATTACTTGTTGCTTCCTTAGAAAATGATGTTGGTGAAGACTTACTGCCCTATGGTGCTCTCATTCCCCTAATCTCCCTCTGTTGTGGTCTAATTGCTATGTTTATTTTGCTAGAACTCCTTTATATATTTGTTTACTCATCTTTTCATTCTTAAATTCCATCTTGATGTGACAGATGATCTTTTTTTTTTGTTGATCTTCATGATTGTCTTGCTGTTAGTCATCACATTGCTATTCTCACAAAATAAGAAATTGCTGAAAAGTATATGTTCTATTAAAGTGAGATGTGTAGAACTGTATTTATTCTGATTCCTGAAGCTTTTCCAATTCAAAATATTTTTTAAAATGAATTTTAGGTACTCCATGAGCTAAGCTTGTATAATACAGAACTCCATTATGGGGAAGCCAGAAATTCCTATGGCGTCTTTCAGGTAATGTTCTAAAATGTGTATATCAATTTCCTCTTCCTGAATTTGGTATTTGAATGAAAACTAAAACTGAGGAAGATATGAAGTTTAAAATGATATTCATTAGGCATATTTGATGCCAAATTTGCATGTACATTCAGCAGGTATTTGACAGAAGGAAACTCATTTCTTCCATTCTGCTAGCATTAGGGTTATTTTCTTTCTCCAAGCAACACTTTTTATTTATTTTATGCATGCCAAAAATTTTTTTAAAACAGTAAAATAAATGTTAGGAAAATGTTTTCCTGTATTGTATGTAACATTTTGAAACTGAAAGATCTTTTCATACATTGTGCTCAGAAATGCAATCTCTGGGTATTGACTGATTCCAGCCTTCCAGAACATGGAGACTATGATTTCTGTAAGTACAAACCAATCAGGTAATTAATACCTTAGTTGTATAGTTAGGGACTGCAATGGAAGTGAGAGAGAGTGACAAAACATGTTGCAGTGTATTAATATCGCTGGGGATATTATAAATCATAAATACAATGGCTTGCATGCTTACTTCAGTTTTCAAAAGATGAAATTGGGATTCAGTGTGTGTGTGTGTGTATCTGTCTATCTGTCTATCTATCTATCTGTCTTATCACAGTCTGTTTTTCCTCCAGTCGATGGTTATGGTTATGGTCTAGATGATGCTGTTTATGATGAGTATTACCATCACCCAGAGACCACAGCAATGCCTGCTGATTTTGGTAGCCCCTATGTAAGGACAAATTTTCCTGAGACGTGGATTTGGCGTGAAATCATGACGAGGTAAAATCTAAGAGTACAAGATAATCATTAATGTTATCTTTGTGCAATTGTATTGCTCATTTTATACAGTGGTCACAAAAGATTTTTCAAAATAAAGACTGTCACAGATAGCTTACTGTGTATTATGATACAGTTTGATAGACGAGCCAAGTCCTCAAGTGAGAACTAGTAGCACATGAGCAGTTATTTCCATGTACATTCAGTGTGTATCATCCTTCAGACTGATATGGGAATAGTGCAGCTGTCCAGATGTTGGACTGCAACCTGCGGCATTCCTTACTATTGACTGTCATGGCTAAGGGCTATTGGGAACTGCAGTGCAGCAGCATCTGAAGTGTTCCAGATTTCACCATTCACATGGGGAAAATTCCTCATTTGAATGACTTCATTAAGGTTTTCCTTTGGTTAGGAATCCTTTTCCCTGTGCTTTTTCCTTTCCGTGGAAACAAGTCTTCTATTTTGTGGGGGCTAGGGTAATTAATATTTCTCTCAAACACACACACAAAATGACTGTGGCTGTTTCTTGATGTGGACTTTTCATGCATACATCTGACAGGCAGATATTCTGCATGTCAACCCAGATTTCCTCTAACAGACTCTTTCAGAATTAGGTGAAGCTTTGCTAGCCAAAGTATATGCATGGCTGAGGCCTGATTGTTACTACCTCATGATAAACAAAAATTGTCAGGAATTCCAGTTTGCTACAGGTGAGCCCACATGCTGGTGCTCAGTGTTCAGTCATTCCCACAGCAAGCTGGAATGGCTAAATAAATTACAGACATTTTAGCCAAGGTTTGCTTAGCAGTTGGCAGCAACTGGTACTCTGGTTTATCTCTGTCCTCTGGCACGTCAGAAAAATAACCCGTAGTTTGTTCTGGTGATCTTTCTTTGGTTTGTATGGTGAGAAACAAGACACAGTGCTGGGTCCTGCTGGATCTGGACATTCTACTAAACAAGGGGTGGACAACTGCTTTGGGACAAAATTGGAGGCCACTTTTTTTCCCCATTTCAGTTCCTCTAATTTATTATTAACCACTAAAATGTCCCTTCTCATACTTGGTTAGACTGATAAATCTATACATAACAGACCTTTGAACTGACTTTATATTAAAGTCAGTTTAAATGTTCATTTACATGTAATTTTCTTAGTTTAGTCACGTATGAGTAGGAAAATTTTAGTTTTAAGCTATATATATATTTAGTCATAAGCTATATAAATTGTAAACTGTGATATTTACACCCAGTGGGATATAGTCAGTATAATTCCTTTCATCACTTAATATTTTGCTGTCAGATTTTGGCTTTGAAAAAATTATCGGGAGCACTGGGAAGTGCAAAAAAAAAAAAAAAAGGCTTAGGGATCCATGGACTGTATATTCCCGTTCCTGCATTAAACAAACCTTAGATGGAAAGTCGTCTGTAGTTGATTTAGTCACTCCTGTTTCCACTGGGAACCTGTGCAGAAGATGAGTGCTTGGTTCTTCTTTATACGTTTGTAAGTCTTCCCACAGAACATTTGCCTGTTTTCACAAAACATTCATTACTTCACCAAAAAAATTATCCTAGACTGATGGACCTCTATCAGTGTGCTTTTTTTTTTAAAAAAAAATTGTCTTCTTTCCAATTTTAGATCTACTGAAACAAGCTTGAATGTCACTGTTCCTGATACCATTACTTCCTGGGTAGCCAGCGCGTTTGTAATATCTGAAAATCTTGGGTTGGGTGTGATTAAAACGCCCATTGAGGTAACATGTCATTACTTAAGTCTAGTCTAATTCCAGTAGTCTGATTTGCTTTCAGAATTGTTGTGATGATTTAAACTTAGTGCGTCATAGTGATCACAGTACTTATACCATTGTAGTTCTCACTATCTCTCTTTTATTTATCTAAAGATTCTGTAATGCTACCTTTCATTAAAATTTGATTCTCAGGCAATTCACAACAATAAAAAAGAATTTAAAATATAAATACAGTATAATTTCTGGTCAAGTTAAGGGGACAGCTTCTTGTATTCTAACATATTTAGTCAAAGAATTGCATATTTCAGTAAGGAGCTGGGATAAGTATATTTCAGGCACTCTTGGGATAGTAATACATTGCTGTTTTCTTGTATCAAGGGCCTATCTTCATGCTTTGTGTGGCAAAATTCTGCAAGTGAGAGATTAGATCATATATAGATAAGGTATTTTTGTCAATTGATGGCAGTGACTAGTTTGACTAGTATAGATATTGATGAAATCACACAGGCCATTTCTGCGCTTTACTTGATCCAGTTGTCCTCCCATTCCAATCTTGGCAGCACCTTTGCTGGGAAGAGAGTATAACAGGACTGACTGGCTTCCTGTGGAAAGAAGCAGGAATGACATGCATGTGCCTTATGCAGTGCAGCTGGGCTCTTTCCCATGTTGTGCTGGGGAAGGAAATGCCTCCATCATGGTTCCTGCCATTCTGCTGGGAAGGATGGGAGTATTGCACAATCAGGGCCATTGTGCAATCAGGGTTCATATACCCCACAAGTGTTGCATGATCAGGGGTCATATACGCCGCGATTGCACCAGCTGGCGAGATGAGAAGGACAGGACAGCAATGGCGTCATATGGAAGCATTGTCACGGTTCTACTCCTCTTGTGTCCCCATGCTGGAATGCCATTGTCATGCAGAAAGGGCCATAGTTGTTGGAAGTTAGGGTGTTAGCCCTTTGGGGGAAATTCTGTGAAAGCCAAAACTGTTAGGAATCAGCCTTCTTTTAACAGAGTTGCAGAAAAAGCATGTCTCAATCACTGTATGGCTTCCCTGAGCTGAGACTGACTTGGAAAGCAAAACAAGGCAGGCAGCTTCAGCTACCAAACTTAGGAAAGTTTACTAATACATTTTACAATTACATATGCATTGGAGAGACTAGATCCTAACTAGCCAAGAAAAGATTAGGTAAGATAGTAGCTTCATTCTTAACTCAACATCTTCTTGGTGGAGAGGC